>CM066692.1:7500-305000 GCA_028564725.2 Otocolobus manul | reverse complement strand
CGAAATAATTTCCAGACGGCTCAGGAGAAGACGCACGTGTCCTGAGATGCATGGGCGCCCACGTGTCACGCGTGCGCATGGACCCGTCCGTGTGCGGAAGGAAGGAGCATAGCTTAGACTCAGACACGGCGAACAGACGCACGCACTTTACATAAATTGATTGATTGATAATGGATGGATACAGGAGAGAGACAGAGGCATGGAGGGAGGGGAGAGGGAGGAAGGAGGGAGGAGAGGGGGGAGAGAGGAGAGGGGGAGGGAGGGGGAAGGAGGGGGAAGGAGGAGAAGGGGAGGGAGGGAGGGAGGGGGAAGGAGCAGAGGGGGAGGGAGGGGGAGGGGGAGGGGGAGGGAGGGAGGGTGACCTACCTTCTGTCTGAACCCTCAGGACCCTGGACCCCTCTTCCCCCCTGCAGGGTCTCCCTGTCCCGTCTCCGTGTCTGTCTCCCTCCCTGTCCCGTCTCCCTGCTCCAAGGACAAGGCTCCAGCACAAGCAATGCGTCCCAGGATGAGGGTTCAGGACCCCATTCGTGCACACGGACACTCAGAACTCCCCCGCCGTCCTCGGGAGCCCGCCCTCCCCACCTTCCCCGTGATCCCCAGAACCTCAGCAATGACCTGATGCTCCGCGACAGAAGCCGGACACAGAAGGTCCCGTTGCCCGTGACCACATCCGTGTGAAAAGTACAAAACAGGCACATCCATGGGGACAGGAAGGCTCGTGGGGGCTGGAGCAGTGCGTGGGGTCGGCTGAGAGTTACCCCCGAGGAGGGGGGTTCGTGCCTCAGTTTTCCCGCCACCAGGTCCCCTCACCTCTCAGCGCAAAGGCTCAACGGGCACCACCCTCCAGGATCTAGGTCCACGTCTTCTGAGCCACTCAGAGGGAGGGGACACTGCTGGGCACCTCCCACATCTGCTTCCGTCCACCCTTTCCATGAAATCTGAGCTCCTCTCCGGGCCTGCGGGGTCCCCGCCATCTGGTCTCTGATGCCCTTCGGTTCTCAGAAGGCACCTTCTCTTTCCCAGCACATCCTCTTTGCACATGCTGATCCCTCTGCCTCCTTTGCTTTTCCCTGCGCTTGGCTGGTTCCTCCTGGCGCATTAGGTGTTGGCCTATATGTCGTTCCCCCTTGGTGGGCACCTCCGTGACCAGCCCACGACCACATCTCTATTCTTACCCCTGCCACACCCTGTGAGGCTATTTTTGCTGGGAACTCCCCACAGTTCCCAGAAGTTATATATTATTTTGTTTGTCTAGCACTTTCTGCCTCATCCCTAATGACACTCGACAAGCATTTGCAAAGCTGAACTCGGCACGGCCATGAGACCACAGTGGGAGGGAGGAAAGCTTTTCCTGGGCCGATTCCCCAGGCCCCGTCCCAATGCCAGAACCGCTCACAGCCTCTGTTTTCGTCCCTTGCGTCAGAGGCCACGCACGTGATAAATCCTTCGCCGGCTCCGTAGCCTGCAGGGCCGGCCCCTCACGCGTCACGGTGGGCGGCCACCTCCATGGTGTGGCTCCGGGGACCAGGAACACCGCCCCCCACCCGCCACATCCAGAAATACCGCTCCCCCCCGAGCAGCCCACAGGGGCCCGAAAACCTGTGCTTTCTTCTTCGGGGAAGAAATTAGAGGCAGGTGTCAAAACACACGTCTTGCCCAGATGACAAAACACATCAGACGTGGGCCGGCCACTAATGCCTTTGCCTGCAGTGAGCTTATCAGGATTCCCAGCAGGGCCTGGGGGGCTGAACAGGAAGGTTCCTGGGGGCCCCAAGAAGCAGGAGAGGAGGGACACCATACAGGACACAGGCTCGGGTGTGCAGAGCCCAGGTGCCCCCTCGGGCCTCCGGCTCGGGACCCCCCCAGCCTAACCCAGAGTCCGGTGCAGCCAGAACGGCCGCGTCTGCCCCACTGCGACGTGATTGCCCTACAAGAGACCCCCAAGCCTGGCCTGGTGCTCCCAACATTTGAAGCAAAAACCTACAGGGGGCACACAGCCCGCAAAGAAACGAGTCTCCATCGGGGCCAACAGTACGGAGGCAACAGGTGGGGAAACGAACCTTAGCGCACATCCTGGGGACCTCGCTGCTTGGGGCAAAACCATCGTGTCAGAGACCCGCGTCTCAATAGAAACCACCTCGAGGTCTCCACGGATCGAGGGCCTTGGGGGCCAAGCCAAAGAGCAAAGGCCACCGAGAGACCAACGAGGGTGTTTGCACGTTTCCAGGGTCGGGGAGGCCTTCCAACCTCCAAGGGCAGGAACTTACACTTCGCTAAATCTGACCCACGGATGCCAGCACATCACAAGGTGAATGATAAACTGGGAACATTTCGCTCCAAAACTCTCGGTAGTCAACCCGTAAAGCGGCAACACGGGCCAGGAGAAGACACACGCGGATGTTTCGCTAAAAAGGGACATTGGAACCTCACGGGGGAATCACAAAAAATGTAAAATAAAGCAAAAACTGAACCGTAATGTGGGCTCCATCATGTCCCCCAGTAACATACCTTGAAGTCCTGTGAATGGAACCTGATTTGCCAACAAGGTCTTTGTAGATGGAGTCAAGTTCAGATGCGATCATCCTCACCAAGGGTGGCCCTGAGTCCAATGACAGGTGTCCTTGTGAGACAGAACAGGAGACACAGACACAGAGAAGAAGCCATGTGAAGAAGGAGGCAGAGACAGGAGGGACGAGGCTACTAGCCCAGGGACGCCTGGAGCCCCAGAAGCTGGAAGAGGCAGGAAGGACCCTCCCCTGGAGCCTCTGGCGGGAGGGGGCCCTGTCCCGCCTGGAACTGAGCAGCCCAACCTGCCTGGATCTTGGCGGCCCTGCCCCGTCTCGATCTCAGTGGTCCTGTCCCCCCTCCCCACCCCCCAGATCTCACTGATCCTGCCCCAGTGGGATCTCAGCAGCCCTGCCCTGCCTGGATCTCAGGGGCCCTGCCCTGCCTGGATCTCAGAGACCCTGCCCTGCCTGGATCTCAGTGCCCCTGCCCTGCCTGGATCTCAGTGGCCCTGCCTGGATCTCAGCAGCCTTTCCCTGCCTGGATCTCAGCAGTCCTGCCCTGCCTGGATCTCAGGGGCCCTGCCCCTCCTGGATCTCAGTGGCCCTGCCCTGCCTGGATCTCACTGGTCCTCCCCTGCCCGGATCTCAGTGGTCCTGCCCTGCCTGGATCTCAATGGTCCTGCTCCTCCTGGATCTCAGTGGTCCTGCCCTGCCTGGATCTCAGTGGCCCTGCCCTGCCTGGATCTCACTGGTCCTGCCCTGCCCGGATCTCAGTGGTCCTGCCCTGCCTGGATCTCAATGGTCCTGCTCCTCCTGGATCTCAGTGGTCCTGCTCTGCCTGGGTCTCAGTGGCCCTGCCCTGCCTGGGTCTCAGTGGCCCTGCCCTGCCTGGATCTCACTGGTCCTCCCCTGCCCGGATCTCAGTGGTCCTGCCCTGCCTGGATCTCAATGGCCCTGCTCCTCCTGGATCTCAGTGGTCCTGCCCTGCCTGGATCTCAGAGGCCCTGCCCTGCCTGGATCTCAGGGGTCCTGCCCCTCCTGGATCTCAGGGGCCCTGCCCCTCCTGGATCTCAGTGGCCCTGCCCTGCCTGGATCTCAGTGGCCCTGCCCTGCCTGGATCTCACTGGTCCTCCCCTGCCCGGATCTCAGTGGTCCTGCCCTGCGTGGATCTCAATGGTCCTGCTCCTCCTGGATCTCAGTGGTCCTGCCCTGCCTGGGTCTCAGTGGCCCTGCCCTGCCTGGATCTCAGTGGCCCTGCCCTGCCTGGATCTCAATGGTCCTGCTCCTCCTGGATCTCAGTGGTCCTGCCCTGCCTGGATCTCAGAGGCCCTGCCCTGCCTGGATCTCAGGGGTCCTGTCCCTCCTGGATCTCAGTGGCCCTGCCCTGCCTGGATCTCAGGGGCCCTGCTCCTCCTGGATCTCAGTGGTCCTGCCCTGCCTGGATCTCAGAGGCCCTGCCCTGCCTGGATCTCAGGGGTCCTGCCCCTCCTGGATCTCAGCGGCCCTGCCACTCCTGGATCTCACACTCTGGTCTGCAGCTAGAGAGGATGGATCTGCGCGTTAAGCCTCCCGTCTGTGGTCCTTTGTTGCAGCCGCCCCAGAATCTCATACAGACCCCATTTCCACGTTGGCTGGCATTCGGGGAACTGATAAGGCCGCTGGGGGGACGGCTGTGCAGGGAATCAGGCAGGGCAGCCTTCTGGGAAACCAATTCGGTGCTGGTGGCGAAAGGCTTGCAAACTTCGTCCAGGCCCATGCTTCCAGGAAGCGCTCCCAAAGTCGTAAATCAGAGCTGTGCCCAGGGACCCACGCGTGTGCACCCTCCTTCTGAGAAATTTCCCGTGTTTAATCTGGAAACCAGCGAAATGCTGCTCGTCCAGGAAGCCGTTGGATCAACCCGCGAGGAGCAACACCGTGAAAACTTTACTTCGCAAACTGTCTGCAGAGATTTTCAGCAGCAAGGAGAGTGTGCACCATACAGTTTGAGTGGGGAAAACTCGGGATGTAAAACTATTTGCTCACCTGTGTATATGTGGGGGGCGGGGGGGGGATCGACTCTGTGGGAGGAAACAGCAGATTCGGTATCCGAGACCCCCTCTAGGTGCTGGGGTGAGCTGCGCCCTTACGTGTTTCAAGATTGCCTCGTTTTTTGTTTTTCGTTTTCCCCCTGGATTGATTTCCAGAATTTTCTGCAAGGACCCTGCCCAGATTGTTTCTGCGATCAGAGAGGAGCGCCTCGTTATTTTTGAAACCCAAGAGCCTCTTTCCGTCTTTGTGGGACAGCAGCGAGACCTCCCGCACCACGCGGGACCCCATTTTGGGGGCGCCCGTGAGCAGACGTGGACCCCCTTCAGAGCCCCTGCGGGAAGAAAGCCCGGCCCCCTCTGCTGGGACCTGGCATCTCATCCTGGGTCACCCAGATGGACGGGCGTGAGGCAGCTCCCCGCACACAATGACCCACTTGTCATGCCTCACACGCAGCAGGTGCCAAGGCCCCCTGTGGGACCCCAGGCCACCCGCCTCTCTGGCAGCCCGATGTCCACACCGCTGACTCACAGGTAAGGGGCCCTGCCTTGCGCTTTGTCGGCACCCACAGGGCCCCCACCTGGCAGCTGCAGACACACGTTTCGGGAAGCCTGAAGCGTCCTGGGTGTGGAGGTGGCCTGTGCGGATGTGGGCGGATGCCGGCCGAGGTTGCCCTGACCCACGGGAAGCAGACTGTTTTCCTTAGCACAGCCCTGTGATGTGGGAGGCTGGCTGCGCCCTGGGGCCTCGGCGATATGTGCCCAAAACCGAGATCTCCCCGTCGGCCTGAACCTCCCAGGCCACGGACTCTGGCTGTCAGGAACGCGGCCATTAGCAGGATTTACCATGTTTGCCGGGCTGCGTCTAGGGCGGGCCAGCTGTGTGTCCGGGCCGCGTGGTGTTCCTGGAGGGCCCCGGAGCTGTGGTGGCCACGGGGAGCCCTCAGCCGTCTGCTGGTTGGGCGTTCGAGGCCCTTCTTGTGTCTCCTCCTCTGCCGGCCTCCCTGACTGGCCGTGAGACGCTCAGATGTGAAAGGAAGTGCATTTGAACTCGGCTGTGGTGGGATTGATCCGTTTCCTCCCCAAAGCAGCCACTGGGTCCACTCTGGGATGGACGAAGGTACCCAGAAAGGAGGGTTTATTCCAGCTTCACCGAACTCACTCCGTGGGGTGGGGGTGGGGGCCTCTTGTCTGTGCCAAGAGCTCAGTATTCAGCGGACAACCCGATCCTGGATCGATGGTGTGGGGCTCTGCCGGGATGTAGGCACCCAGGCTCTCAGGACATTTGTGGGCTCGTACTCATTTCCGCCTGCCGGGAAACGGGATTCGTGTGCCTCCCACCGTTTGCAATGACTTCCGGCCACCCCTCCCCCGCCAGTTTCTCCCCAAAACCTGGATTATGAGGAAGAACATACACGCACGTTCACAGGACCGTGTGTTCAAGGCCTAGAGCTGGGAGCACACGACGTGCGGCCGTGTCTGAGGACAGAGTCAACGGCGAGCTTGTTACACAAGCAAGCGTGGACGTCAGGAGGCAATGAGATACCATTCCTGTCCCACGAAGACGGCGAGCTCAGAAACCAGAGAGGAAGCGTGGCCAAGGATGTGCAGACATGGTCGGTGGCACGTGATGTGGATCGGCTGCGTGGAAAACACACCAGGAGGAAAAAATCACACATTGGCTTAAGCCATAATCCACCCTTTCTTGTCCGGAATCGCCCCCCAAATCGTCGAAAGCGGGGACTGGAAGAGACACTTGCACACCCTTGTTCGTAGACAGGACGTTCAGTCTCTACTAAGAGGCAAAGACAGCCCCAGTGTCGACGGAGGGATGGAGGCATAAAGAAAATGTGGTCCGTGCACACCGCAGAATATTACGCAGCCCTGAAAAGGAAGGACTTCTGCACCTGCTATAATGTGGGTAGACCTTGGGGACGTGATGTTCGGTGACATAAACGAGAGACAGAAGGACAGATCCTGTGTGATCCCACGTTTACGGGGTCCATAGAGCAGGCGTTGGACACAGAGGACAGACAGTGGAGCCAGGGGCTGGGACGGGAGCCAGTGTCTCATGGGGACACAGCTTCAGCCTGGGGAGGGGGACAGTTCTGGACACGAAGGCGGGAAGCTGGCAAAGCAGTGTCCGTGTCCTTCATGCACCTGAGCTGTGCCCGTAAAAGCCATTAGCTCAGAAAATGTTATGCGATGTGTGTTTTCCCACAATGCATGAGCAGGGCATGCACAGTGAACGTTGGCTAAGCGGCCACAAGTAAAGGCGGGGTACGGTGCTCCCTTCAACGCATCCCGATAATTAGTTCCAGCCGGATGCTTGCATAACTCAGAACCGAGGTATCTGTTCTCAGATCTCCGTGAATCAGAGCTACCTAGGGTGTTCGGATGCCGAGCCACAACATAATTAGAGAAAATTGGTGGCTCCTTTCATCCGTATCTGGTCTCCAAAGACCTACATCCCCCGAGGTCAAGGTTAACGTCCACAGGCTTCGGGCTCTGTTCTAATGGGGTTCCGGAAAGGGGGCCGAGGCTCGATGAACAAAGTAGGCAGGATGTGTTTGTAACACTCGGATTTTTTTTTAATGCGATGAGGGAGATTTAATTCCTCTTAATTACATGCTTTGTGAAAGCCCGTCCCTAAACTTGCTGAACCATTCAGAGGAAGACAAGAAGCACGAGGTAGACTTTTATTCTTGCTTGTAATTAACTCAAGATAAAATAAAGTAAGCCAGACCAGAAACCTCGCACAAGGTCAGAAAGCCTTCCACACAGGTCAACACACACGTGACCACAGAGAAGTATGCATGCGGCCCAGAATGGTTCTGATGCGTCTAGACACGTGAGGGGGCGGGACGATGGGTAAGTTCATTTCAGAAACGGGGAAACCCCCCACCAATTACGACCGACCGCTGAGAAAGGGAACTCTCCGGGGAAAGCAATTTTTTTATTATTACACTCTACCTGCAGTTCAAAAAGAAAAGTACAATAGAAATCCCCTGTCGGGGCATCTGGGTGGCTCAGTCGGTTAAGCGCCTGACTTCGGCTCAGGTCATGATGTCACAGTTCGTGGGTTCGAGCCCCATGTCGGGCTCTGTGGTGACAGCTCGGAGCCTGGAGCCTGCTTTGGGTTCTGTGTCTCCCTCTCTCTCTACCCCTCCCCGCTCGCACTCTGTCTCTCCCTCCCAAAAATAAAAAAAAAAAAAAAACATTTAAAAAAATCTTAAGAAAGGAGTTACGTCATCAGTGATGTGCTCAGGGCTAACCTGGGGGGACAGTGCTTCCCCCCTCCCCCCGCCATAAGTGATTAAAGAGATACACTCAGTACTAGAGACCTGAAGTTAAGGACTTCACGCTCCGCACCTCCAACCCCGGGGCAGAGAGAGAGGAAGGCACAGGGTCGCTGGTCTCGACAAGCACGGATTCGGGACACTGTCCCTCCAGTCCCGTGCCCGTGGACGGGTCGGCTGGACCTGCACAGAGCCTGGCTCGACTGCACCCTGTTTGCCGATAACTATTTTCATGCCTGTATCGTTCCCCTTCCGGACGTGGACCGTCGAATTTCAGGGGAGAATTCACTTCACTACTAAACCCATAGATCAGACAGGAGACTCCTCATCCGTGCTCATGACGGTGACGGACAAAAGCTAAATCTGGACTTGGAAGGACCCACTTTGCCTGAACCCTCAAGGTCGTGAAGCAGAGAGAGCCCCGCGGGCCTCCCCTGGCGCCCGGCCGACTCGGGACAGAGAACACCCATCCTGAGTGGCCTCTGTGCACCTGCTACGTCTCCCGCAAGGTGATGATGGTTCTCCTCCCCCCGCGTGGCATTCCTGCCTCCGTCCAATGCACCGCCTGCCAAGGAGCTTCAGGACCCAAGCTGATGTGTCCGTGAGCCTGCTCACAGCACGAGACCTCCGGCCACCCCCTCCCGTCGTCAGCACGGACACCCCCCAGCAACCTGCGCCCACAGCCCGCGTTTCTGTGCAACCAGCTCGTGGCCCGGGAGCTGGGGGGGGGGGGCGTCCACAGCCCCACACGCCGCTCCCTTAAACACACTTTTACGGCCTGATAAACTAACAGCGTGTTTCCAATACCTCATGGACGCGGGAAGCTGCACACATTTATTGGTGCGGGGGAGGCTCATAATAGAAGGTTTACGGGCACCAGAGGACAAATCAGGATGTGTAGCTGGTGTGGACCCGTACGGACTTTCGTGCACACAGCAGACTGGGGGGCACGGTTCTATCTGATTGTGCGGCCGTGACGCCGTCTGACGTTAAGAGCCGGGCCGTTTGTGATGTCTCCGCTGTAATGTCTCCCCCGAGACGGGGTGCGGGAGAAAAACCCTGGGGCTGGTCTGGGGTCCTCAGCCTGGCAGAGGGAGTGCTTGTGATCCCGGTTTATGGGGAAGGATCACGAAGGACGAGGCGTTATGCACTGAGGGGGTGGGGGGGCCCTGGGGGGGGGTCACCGGGTCGTGACGGTGGACCCCCGTGGGGGATTCGCGTCCTTCTAGAGTAGGCTGCAGAGACCCCCGGCCCCTCCCACCCCGAGACGACAGCCGGACGGGAGGCGGGAAGCAGGGGTGTCCGGACCCCGAATCTGCAGGTGCCTTGACTTGGATGGATTTCACCTCGGGAACCGTGACAAGTAACTGCGCGCTGTTTGCAGGCCTCCAGCCTGTGCCGTTCCGTCACATCAGCCCCGACGGACAAGGACCCCTTCATGGGAGCAGCTTCCTCAGCTCAGGGCTTACGGCTGATGGATCGGAGTTTTCCCGGGAACCCTCAGAGACACAGCTGAGACACCAGGACCACAAGCGGGTGGGGCAGGCCGAATCAGGCCCCGGATGCCCACATCCTGACCCTTGTGACCTGCACACAAGGCTTCATGTGCCAAAGTCTCTGCAGATGAGACCAAGGGTCTTGAGGTGACATCCTCCGGGATCAGGGTGGCCCTGAATCCAATGACAGGTGTCCTTACAAGACACAGCACAGGAGAAACAGAGGAGAAGCCACGTGAAGACAGAGGCAGAGACGGGACGGAGGCGGCCACAAGCCCAGGGACACCTGGAGACCCAGAAGCTGGAGGAGGCAGGAAGGACCCTCCCCTGGAGCCTCTGGAGGGAGCACAGTCCTGCCTCCCCTGGATCTCAGTGGCCCTGCCCCTCCTGGGTCTCAGCGGCCCTGCCCCTCCTGGATCTCAGTGGTCCTGCCCCTCCTGGATCTCAGTGGCCCTGTCCCTTCTGGATCTCAGTGGTCCTGCCCTGCCTGGATCTCAGTGCTCCTGCCCTGCCTGGATCTCAGAGGTCCTACCTTGCCTGGATCTCAGTGGCCCTGCCCTGCCTGGATCTCAGCGGCCCTGCCCTGCCTGGATCTCAGGGGCCCTTCCCTGCCTGGATCTCAGGGGTCCTGCCCCTCCTGGATCTCAGCGGCCCTGCCCTGTCTGGGTCTCAGTGGCCCTGCCCTGCCTGGATCTCAGTGGTCCTGCCCTGCCTGGATCTCAGGGGCCCTGCCCTGCCTGGATCTCAGTGGCCCTGCCCCTCCTGGATCTCAGTTGCCCTGCCCTGCCTGGATCTCAGCAGCCCTGCCCCTCCTGGGTCTCAGGGGTCCTGCCCTGCCTGGATCTCAGTGGTCCTGCCCCTCCTGGATCTCAGTCGCCCTGCCCTGTTTGGATGTCAGTGGCCCTGCACCCTCCTGGATCTCAGTGGTCCTGCCCTGCTTGGATCTCAGTGGTCCTCCCCTACCTGGATCTCAGCGGTCCTGCTCCTCCTGGATCTCAGCGGTCCTGCCCTGCCTGGATCTCAGCAGCCCTGCCCTGCCTGGATCTCAGTGGCTCTGCCCTGCCTGGATCTCAGTGGTCCTGCCCCTTCTGGATCTTGGGGGTCCTGCTCCAGCAGCCCGGCCTGGACCTCAGACTTCTGGTGTCCAGAGCTGGGTGACAATAGGTTTCTGTGACTTAAGCCCCCATTCTGTGGTCATTTGTTGTACAAACGTCAGGCATCTTGCACATGCTGTGTGACCCTGACTGAGCCCAGACAGCCTGTGCCCCTGACACAGTGCCCTCTGCCCTTGTAGGAAACACCGTGCAGTCCGGCCTGCTTGAGAGCTTTCAGGGAGGTGGCTGACCCCCGAGGCCCGCGGGCCCTGTTCCTCCACACCCCTCGCCCTCGTCTGGGAAACATTAACAATCAGCTCAGGACTGTGTCACGGCATGGCTGGCCCAAGAGACAGCAGTGGCAGCTGCAGTTTCGTGGCCTGTGGGCTCCCGACGGTGTGGGGCCGAGCGGTCCACACCCCAGTCCAGGCCCCACACACGGTTGTTGGGTCAGCGTGGGCGTCTGTGCAGCGTCCCCGTGCACGGCCCAGCCTCGGCTGGAAGCGGCCAGGCTCTCATCTCCTGAGAGACGGCCGTCCACGCTGGGTGCTGTCGCAGCCCTGTGCCCTGGGGGTCGTTTCTCTGCGTCCGCCCATAAATGACCGGGCACATTTCCCCCCTGGGTCCTGCTGGAACAGAGAGGGTGGGGACGACAGCCGGGGGGCCACAGGGAGGGATCCGACGGCAGACTGCTGTTGGGAAGGACAGCTTCCTGTGGACCAGAAGAGAACGAAACCCCCGGGGGCCGCGGCCCGCCTCGAGGGCTCCCCCCGACAGTCCCCCTCCAAGGGATGGTTCTCTGGGGACACAGGGCCTGTGTTCTGTTTCCTGGGGTCTGAGTTGTTCTGGGACCAACCCCGTCTTGCAGGGTGTGGGGCTGTGGTCGTTCCCAACGCACAGCTGCCTGGCCCCGCATCTGTCAGGGTTTCTCACACGCAGATCCCCGGCGTGCTGGGTCTGGACGGTGGCTCGGGCCCCTTTGCAGGGAAGACACCCCCAGGTGGGTTTTTCCGGGGTGCTTTGTCCCTTTCCGCGCCCACCTCCACAGTCTGCCCAAACGTGTTGACGGCCGCACTCAACACACGCCTTTGGCCCTTTCCACGCTCTGAGTGGTCCCCTTCCCGACCTGCATGCCCTGGAATCTGCACTTTGGGCAGGTCTGTCCCGGCCACTTTGCCACGGACACTGGGGCTGTCCCACTAGGCCACACAACCCGGCCGGAAGACGCACGTGTGTTGCGTCTGGAGCCACAGCGAGATCCCACGGTCGTGGCCACCAGTGGGCCGGCCCCGCAAACACAGCCCGGGAGCAGAGGCTGGCGGCCGACCCTGGGTCACCTGCTGGCTTGTCGCACTCTGACCAGGAGGTGGCACGGTGTATTACGGGCCGTTTCCCCGTAACCAGCAGCACCCAGAGACGTCACCGCTCACAACAGCCGGTCCTCGGCCGGGCCACCCCGCCGGCTGGCCCCAGCTGACCCCGCCCTATTTATAGCTGGCATCTCCCAGCAACCGCACAAACACGGGGCCAGAACAGCTGAGAGGCAGAGGCGAGGCCCCAAGGTCTTAGATGCACAGATCTGCTTTCCGCACATGGGCCCAGAACAGACCCCCGCCCGGGGCGTGCGGGGTCCCCCGCTCCGGACCCACCCGCCAGCTCGGGGCAGCTGGGTTCTGTGACTCTCTGGGAGGGTGGGTCCAGTTCCTTTGGAAGGTGCCACATTCCCCGAGGCTGAGGTCAAGGCCAGCACGGTGCAGGCAGGTCAGGAGGGCATGGTGTGGGTGGGGCCCCGGCCACCCCCGTTGCATTAGGCTCTGAGTGCCTTTAAAGGCACTGACCTGTCCCCTCTGCAAGGAGGCCATCAAGGCCCCAAGACTGGCATTCCTGCTGGCAGCTGACCCGGCCTGTCCCCACATTGGGCCCCTGGGGGGGTGTGTGTGAGTGACATGTTTCCCCAGGTGGGTCACCTCAGCTCCCCTCCTCCAATGGCACTTGGGTCACCTCAGCTCCCCTCCTCTGATGGCACTTACAGCCGCCCACGGGCTTTCACATTCAGAAAGCGTCCCAGCCTGAGACGCCCTGCCAGCCCGAAAGCCTCATGAAAGCAAGACCTTTGGAATTTCAGGCGGGGGCCGCCCGGGACACAACACATGTCACAGCTGTCCCCGGCCGCTGTGTCTGCTGTTTTTATTTCGGCTCCCGGATGCCTGGACACCCAAACCCATGGGGTCGCAGGAACCCACCCGGAATTCCTTCCACCCAGGCTATTTCGCACCTCATGGTAAAAGGCATTTCACACTCAGGGGAATGAGCAAATTCCTGGCTCCTTCTCAAATGGCAAAAGGGAAGTGATGTGGCCCATTGGCCAGGCCGTCCTGGGGTCTCTCCTCTCTTCGTGCCGACACCCAGCCCGCCAGCGAAGTCGGGGCGCTGTGTCTGAGGAACGCGCCCCGAGTGCAGCCGTGTCCTGCCCCGGGTCCCCACCCGGGTGCGCACAGCCCTGCCTGTGGCCCCGGGCTCTCGGGTCACGCTCCCCTCAGCTGTCCATCGTCACCGGGGGCCCGAGGCACAAGGAGCCAGCCTGCTCTCGAGAGTCCTCCCCGGTCCCGAGAGCCGAGCAGGGGAAGTGACCCAAGTGTCCACGGACGGACTGATGGACACACGAAACGTGATGCACGCACCCAGGGCAATGTGACTCAGCCATGAAAAGGCACAGAGCTCTTACACCTGCTACTCCATGAACGGACCCTGAGAGTATGACGCCCGGTGACAGAAGCAGACACACGAGGCCCCGTCGTGAGCGATCCCGCTGTTCAATCTAAAAGGACCGGTGTCATGTTGTGCGAATTGCTTCTCACTAAGAAGAAGTAAGTTAAACATGCCAAACAGAAATGCCCCGGGGCCCCCATGTCACACGGAGAAGCAGCCCAGGCCCGTAGCTGCCCTGCGAGGCCGCCCGCTCTGCCTCCAGCCCTGGACTCACCCCACAGGGCCTGTGTTGCTACTGGACTCTGCACCCGCGGCTGCACGCTTCCTCCTGGGGGGCACGCGGCTCCCACCCTCAGACCCTGCAGGGCCCTGCTCTGACCCACATGTGCTCACACCACCTTGGAACCCCGGTATCTGCTTGGTTTTCTTTCTGCCGGTGCATGGACAGATGACTGACAGACAGATCAATAGACAGGTATATAGTGGATGGAGGGATGGATGGATGAGTAGAAGGTTGGTAAATAAATAGGTGATAGGCACATGATAGATAGACGATAGATAGATAGATAGATAGATAGATAGATAGATAGATATGATGGATGGATGGATAGATAGATACACAGATAGATACATAGATAGATACATAGACACATAGATACATAGAAAGATAGATATGATGGGTGGATGGATGGGTGGATAGATACACAGATAGATAGATACATAGATACATAGATATGATGGATGGATGGATGGATAGATACACAGATAGATACATAGATAGATACATAGACACATACATACATAGATACATAGGTATAGAGATAGATACATAGATATAAAGATACATAGATACATAGAAACATAGATAGATGTGATGGGTGGATAGATAGATAGATACATAGATACATAGATATAGAGATAGATACATAGATACATAGATACATAGATATAGAGATAGATACATAGATAGATACATAGATAATAGATAGATACGATGGATGGATAGATACATAGATACATAGATGATAGATAGATGATTGATAGATAGATACGTAGATACATAGATATGATGGATGGATGGATAGATAGATACACAGATGATAGATAGATACATAGATAGATAGATAGCTACATAGATAGATATGATGAATGAATCGATAGATAGATAGATAGATAGATAGATAGATAGGAGATAAATCGATGACAGAGGGATGGTGATGACTGACAGATCAGTAGATAGATTATACATGGATGGGTAAGTAGCTGATAGATAAATGGATAGATCCACGATAGAAGGACGGGGAATAGATATAGACACACATTACTGACAGGTGGACAGACGAGTGGGTGGATGGATGGACACACAGATGATAGCTTAATAGCTGACTGACAGACGGATAGAGACATCGACCTCATTGATGCCTGGGGGGATAGATAACAGATGGATAGATGGGTGCCTGTCTGACCCTGACAGCCCACAGCTTGGACAATTGGGTCGGAACCACTGCCCAGCTTTCAGAGCTTTGACCCAGAGCCCCCTAGCTGAGAGCCCCTCCCTCTGGAATCTCCTTGGATGAGCAGGTCCAAAGTGGGAGAGAGAGAGAGGGAGAGAGAGAGAGACATCCTCGCAGGACAGAACTGTCAGCCCCGGGAGAAGGTGGGGAGGTGGGGACGAGGCAGGAAATGTCACCCTGGGCACCCACAGAGACACACACGGACATGGGTAAACAGACCCTCAGCCCTGCTGACAGGGAGGAGGCAGAGAGGCCACCCACCAGCCCAGAAGGTCACATCCCAGCTGTTCCCCCGACCACAGCTGCTGGCTCCCGATCCCTGGCCATCGCCCCCCGGGGCCGCAGCCCAGCACAAAGAATGTCTGTGGGGGCACAATCCAGACGCACCTGGCTGGGGCCGGGGCGTCTGGACTGGACGGTTGCAGGGGCGGGGCCTGCAGGGTCTAGGGGCTCGTGTCTGCGCGGGTCCCGCCGAGGGCTTGGCCTGGAGTCATGTGGCGAGGCTGGGCCTCCGTGCAGGTCGGTGCACAGGACGCGAACCCTAAAAACAGGTCACTGATGCCCGGCGGGGGGCCAGGACACGTTGCAAGGTCCCAGCCACGACTGCCATTTCCCTCGGGCCCACGAGGTGGCGCTGACCAGCCCTCCCCCTCCCCCACCCCCAGCCGCCCCACGCTTACAATGCTGTTTCCTTATGCGTGTTTTTGCACAGTTGTGGCAAGTGAGTCTTACTGTGTGGTCCCGTGTAGTCAACGCTCAGTGTGACTGTCACCAGACGTTCCAGTGTCAACCACCCACCCCACCCAGAAACCAGGGGGGGTCTGTCCTGGAATTTCTCCGTCTCTCCGGGAAAACCGAAGGGTAGCAAGAGTCTGAGAAAGGTTGTCCAGGCTCAGAAAGGCAACGTACCCCTCAGGGTCTGCCTCCCTCCGGGCAGGACATTTGCACGGAGTAGAGCCAGGTGCCTGAACCCTGGGGTGAGCCTGGGCGGAATGAACAAGGACCACGGTCTAGGGCATCTCCCAGAATCCGTGGACGTCCTTCCAAGCACCATGATTTTGCCCACGGCGGCTCTGAGCTCACTCGTCCAGCATTTTAACCAGCAGGCGAACGGACGCTGCTCTGTAGACAGACGACCATGTGATGAGGTGTACCCGGGGGGTCACGAGGACACAGGGTCTGATTCTGGGCCGGTTGAGGCCTCAGTGACAGGAAGACAGGACACGGCGTTCACAGCCAGGGTTGAGGGGCAACCACACAGGTGGGTATCCCCCCAGTGGCGTTGCCCGTGGACTGGAGACTCCCCACCGCCCGCCCACACCTGCTGCTAAGGCCTTCCCAACAAACCCCTGTAGTGGATGCCAGGAGCCTCCCCGGGGGCCATCAGGGTGATGGCTTTTCCTGGACACACACCCTTTCTACAACCCTTCAACCGCTTGCTAACAAGCGAATACCCCCCCCCCGCCAAAAAAAGGAGTAAATAAAACCACACTGATTTCCCCTCTAGCCTTCTTTGTCTGGTTTTTTGATCCTCACATCCTAGAAAAAAGATCCTCCTGGAATCTTCTGGAACTGACTGAAAGGCACACTCGTCTTCATCTAGTGAGCTAACTGGCCCTGTGGCCATTCTGCGTGGGGTGCCCTGCTTCGTTGGGTCTCAGGACCATCTTTACAGCCCCCGTGTGGACACACACAGAACCCCTTTATCCACCAGAGCCGAGAAAGACAGTGTCGAGGAAGCTGCCGTTCCAGTACGGGATGTTGGGAGAACAAAGTGACGGGCCCGTAATGTCACACAGTCGTCCGTGGGTCCTTAACACTAAGACCACCTGCGTCTCATATCGTGACAAAAACGCGTCCAGAACAAACACCCGTGTGACAGTTTTATTCATCTTTCGCATTCGATTTATACGTCTTTGATTGAACGCACTGTGGCCAGGGGTACTCAGCACATTTCTTTTTTTTAATTTTTTTTTTCAACGTTTATTTATTTTTGGGACAGAGAGAGACAGAGCATGAATGGGGGAGGGGCAGAGAGAGAGGGAGACACAGAATCGGAAACAGGCTCCAGGCTCCGAGCCATCAGCCCAGAGCCTGACGCGGGGCTCGAACTCACGGACCGCGAGATCGTGACCTGGCTGAAGTCGGACGCTTAACCGACTGCGCCACCCAGGCGCCCCTCAGCACATTTCTTGGTATGAACTCTGGGTCTGTGGCACTTTTCCACAGCCAACAAGGGGGTTCGTCCGGATGCCTGAGATGCACCTGGCAGTCAGATACGTGCCCCTGGCTCCCCAGAGCTGTGGGACCCTTTCAAGTACGTGCACCTCACTCCCCAGGGCCATGGGACCCTCTCAGGTACGTGAACCTGGATCCCAGAGCTGTGGGACCCTCTCAGGTACGTGCACCTGGCTCCCCAGGGCTGTGGGACCGTCTCAGGTATGTGAACCTGGATCCCAGAGCTGTGGGACCCCCTCAGGTACATGCACCTGACTCCCCAGAGCTATGGGACCCTCTCAGGTACGTGCACCTGACTCCCCAGGGCTGTGGGACCCTCTCAGGTACGTGAACCTGGATCCCAGAGCTGTGGGACCCTCTCAGGTACATGCACCTGACTCCCCAGGGCTGTGGGACCCTCTCAGGTACATGAACCTGGATCCCAGAGCTGTGGGACCCTCTCAGGTACGTGCACCTGACTCCCCAGGGCTATGGGACCCTCTCAGGTACGTGCACCTGACTCCCCAGGGCTGTGGGACCCTCTCAGGTACATGAACCTGGATCCCAGAGCTGTGGGACCCTCTCAGGTACATGCACCTGACTCCCCAGGGCTGTGGGACCCTCTCAGGTACATGAACCTGGATCCCAGAGCTGTGGGACCCTCTCAGGTACATGCACCTGACTCCCCAGGGCTTGGGACCCTCTCAGGTACGTGCACCTGGCTCCCCAGGACTGTGGGACTGTCTCAGGTACATGCACCTGACTCCCCAGGGCTGTGGGACCCCCTCACGTACGTGCACCTGACTCCAATCCACACAGCTGTGGCATCCTCTGGGTCGGCAAATGTCACTGGTGCCAGAACATTCCTCCCAGCAGACTTTGTGCAGACCGCAGCACCGGCCTGCACATGGAGTCAGGGGTGCAGAGAATGGGACGTGTCCCGAGGCCGGCACGGTGTCAGACAGAGCCAGCTCTCGGGTGAAGGACACACAGGCACCGTCACCTCAACTGGCCTGGAGAGCCTCGCTCGGACGTGAGCCGGTAACCAAAACAACTGAAAGCAGGTGTTGAAACAAATTCTTGTACACACACGTGTACGTATATTCATGGGTATCTCAACATAGATTTTTTTTACAAAATCGATTCATGTTATTTGCCGTATGATGAGAGCAAGAGACAAAAACCACACAAACATCACTGTCAACACAGAACAAACATTTGGAAAAAACCTAACACGGTTTCGTGATAAACACTCGATAAACTAGGGAGGGAAAGATACATCCTCAGCCCAAGAAAGTCTCCACAAAATACTCAGTGTTCGGGTCCTACTTTACGGTCAAAGACAGAAAGTTTATGTGGATTTCACATCGATTCACAGGAACGAAAGGAAAGCTGGCAAGTCGACCCCACGTCTCACAGCTAACGGAGCCGGGAACCCGCGACCTAACGGGGTTTGTACGTGTCCTGAGGAACCCGGGGGTCCCTGGAGCCTAGACGAGGGAACATCTTCCTGCCCCTGGGGTAGCAGAGAAGAAGGGACAGACGGTAACGTTCAAGAGAGTCACCCTGATCCTGGACACCTTCCTCGTCAGAATGGGGTCCGCAGGCGAGGGGCTCTCAAATCGCTCTGAGTGGAAGGACCCCCGTGGTGTGTCTCATCCCAGGAGCGGAGCGCCCCAGGATGGGCAAGGAGGGGTGAAGCGGTCCCTCGGCCAAGCCCAAGTCCACCGGGACCCTGCCTGAGCCCCGCCCCGTTTCTCCATTTCCCACCTTTAACGTAGAGTAATCTTGACAACGAGCCTGCTGTTCTCCCAACAGAGGAGAGAAGGAAGGAGGCCGTGTGGAAGGAAGCGGTGGACGCGAGGTGACACGGAAACCTCGACACGCACATGGGACGCATAAGCGATGAACCGGAGACCTGAGGAATTGGACTGGGCCACCACCACCGCACGTGGCCCGGCCACAGATTACGTCTAGATGCCCCTTGATTGACTGTGGCTCACCTGCTGCATCATGGAAAAGCCGAACTTTGTCACAATAAAATTAAAGCGCTGCTGTATGCGATTAGCCACGTTCTCCGTAAAGTGTGTAACAAACCAGGAACCACAATGCGGGGGCTGCTTCTAATCGCACAGATTGCCACAATGGTTTAGATCAAAAGGGGGACATGACTGCCCATGAAGGGGTCTTTTTCTACGTCTTATTTTTTTGGTACAACTTTTCCCCATTAAAATGGTTAAGTTTCGTCTAAAATTATTACCTCCTGGAACAAAAAGCACATTTTTGTCCCAGGAAGAAAAAAAAAAAAAACAATTATGCTATTCAATTCGCCGCTACAAAGATGTAGTGTAATACGAGGTAATAAAACAGAAAGAACAATATAAAGTAAGCGTTGCCCAGATTAAACTGCCTAATGGAAACCTGACAGAGCGGAGCAAGTCTGCTTTATTGAGAAGGCTTTCACAAACGTGTAATCAATAATAAAGTTTATACATCCTGTCTCCTGACTTGATTAAAAAATTCTTCTATTTATTAAATGCGTCCGCGTGGCTCTGAGCCCTATGGAAACAGCTGTGCTGAATCTGGGGTCGTTTTTCTTCCAAGAACACTCAGCATTCCGCACCAACCTGCTGCGTTTTCACCTTCCTCAAACGCAGACGCGTGGGGCTGGGACGATTCACGTTCGTCTCAGAGAGGACTTGACCCCACCATGGTGGACTCTCTGTCTGTGAGGGAGGCGGGAGAAAGGCCGCGGAGATACAGGTGCCGGAAGTCGGCATCCTGCATCACCCGAAACGTGTCGTTTCTGCGGCAAAATCTCACCTCTGTGATTTAGGACGATTCCTGCTTCCAACGCACAGCACGATAACAAAGAGTTTTAATAACCGGACTCAAGGTCGGAGCTGCAGCCTTGAGGGCGCCCTAATGCCCCAACTGGGGACGCTCGTCTCCTATTTGTTCCTGGCCAAAGGTGCCTGTCCGCACAAGAATGGTGGCAACGTTAGGAGCACACGGGTACGCACAGAGCACCAGACGTTACAGCAGAAGTGGCCCCCGTGTGCCTGCACCCTGCTTCCACAGCCGATTCTCTGCCCACCACGCTGTGGCAGGACAAGGCGAGTGGGAGCTTGGGAGGGAGAAGAGGGAGAGCATCTATCTGCCCGCTCGCAGGTCACAGCGCCCAGCCTCAGCCCTCGGCTCTACCCCATGCACCCCCACTTGGAGGAGCCCCGCCTATAGGAACGCATCATCCGGTCAAATGACGTGCCCGCCGGCTACAGAAAACCATACGGCCTGTCCCTGCCTGGCCTCAGAGGGCCCTCTCCTGAGCATGGGGGGAGGGAAGTCGGGAAGGCAGTGAATTTGCTCCCTGGGGTCACCTGGTCAGCAGCGCCCCTCCCCGCTAGCTGCAGACACACACATGCGTGCACACACACACACCACAATAAGACACATAAACACACACTCACACACTCACACAAATATCCATAATCACGCATACACATAAGCACACACACACGTGCGCAGTCACAAAGTCACACACATGGTCGCACACAAATATCCATGATCACACACACACACACAGTCACGCGCCGACACAAATGTATATAACCACAGACACCATCACACACATATACACACATGGTCACACACTCGCACACACGTCTCTCCACAGATATTTTATTCCTAAAATGGGGTGCAGGTAGATAGCACTGCTGAGCAGCAAGACTCAGGGGGTGTTATTTTCCCAACCAGGAAGACATGGGCTCTGGAACTGTGGGCACGTGGCTCACCCCTCACTCACTCCCAAGAGGGCAGGGCCCTCTGTTCTAGCAGCCAGCTTCAGAATGTTCCAGAATTCTGATGACTACAGCAGGTAATCAGGGCACCTGCACTTATGGCTTCAGAGCATGCTGGTCTCTGCGGGAGTTCCGAAATAGGGGTGGGGGGGACTTTGCTACATCGAGGAGAAACCCCATGTCAGCTCATCTGTTAGCACTGTCTCCAGAACAGACCACCTCATTGATGCATTTATTGATGTACTGAGTAAAAACCTACCGTGTCCCAGGCACTCTCTAGGGGCTGGCATCCCAGCAGTGACGAAAACCAGGTCCCCTCCATCAGTACAGGCTAGGGTGGTGCTCCAAAGGGCACATTAAATCTAGAGTCAGAACCTAGAAACATACACATAGAACAGAAAAAGTAACCAAATCAAACTTCTACGGATGTAATAACAACGTGTGAGATGAAACACACCGAATGGGATTAACAGCAGATAAAAAATCAGAGATTAGTGGACGTGAAGATGTAGCAATATGAAGATATAGGAATAAAAACTATCTCAAATGAAATGCAGAAAGTATGAAAATTGCGTAAATGAAGAGAGCAGGCTGAGAGAGAGACGGATTCATGGAAGACGGAGACAGAAAAAAAGTTTGAAAAAATAGTGGCCGAAAACTTCCCAGATTTGGTGAAAACTGTAAATCCCAAAACTAGGAATTCTAACAAACTCTAAGCACACAAGCTCTGAGGAAAAGGACATCAGGGTATGTTGTAATCAAACTGCTCCAAACCAGAATGAAGAGAAAATCTTGAAAGGAGCCAGAAGTGGGGAAAGACATGGCATATACCTAAGACGAAGACAGCCCTGAAGGCAGACTTCCTGTCAGAAATAGTGCAGAAAAGAAGGCAGTGGTGCAAAGAAAATTGTCAGCCTCAAATTCCATACCCAGCAAAAGTAGCCCTCAGGAAAACCACAAATGTTTCCAGGCGTATGATGAGACGTGTGACAGCTGAAAGAATGTATCGCTAACCCAGTCTCAAATTCCATACCCAGCAAAAGTAGCCCTCAGGAAAACCACAAATGTTTCCAGGCGTATGATGAGGTGCGTTACAGCTGAATGCATGGAAGCAGGAATCCATCACCTCCCTTCTGGAGACCAGACACCTCAGATCCAGGCAGACCAGGGTTGGCTCCTCTTGGGGGCTCTGAGGGTGAAGCCGTTCCTCTCCCGATGTCTGGAGCAGCCGGTGATTCTTGGCGTCCCTTGGTGCATGGACGCATCCCCGGCCCCATCTCCGCCTCTGTCTTCACATGTCTTCCCCCCACGTGCACGTGCATGGCCAAATGTCCCCTTCTTACAAGGACACCAGACCTATCAGGCCCCACCTGCATGCCCTCGTTTGGACTTGATTACCTCTAAAAGGACTGCATGTCCAAATTCGGTCACATGCTGAGGTCCTGGGCATTAGGACTCCAACACGTGAGTTTTTGGAAACAGCTCAGCCCGTAACGGATGTGAACAGCACACATCTCTCAGTCCCTGTGTCCATCCCTTTGCATGGGCTGTCTCTTCTGTGTAGAATGGGCTCCTACCCCCTCACCCCACCTCCTCCTCCCTTGCTGGAACCACCACCTCCCCCACATTGCTGGCAGTCCCCAAGCATATCATCCTGCTGTTCACCAGTTTCCCCCGAACTGGGAGCTCCTCAAAGGTACATCTCCCTGGCTTTCCTCAGGGTCTACGTGAGAACGTGAGTCCCCGTGAGTCTCTTGAGTTCTGAAAGGACCACAGGCAGGGCAGCGGTGAGGTGCCAAAGCCAAGGAGGGAGGATCTTTTGGGGATGGTTGGTGATCAGAAGCAGCCCTGTGTTAGTAACTCTGAGGAAAGCATCTGGGGAGGGGTGCCTGGGTGGCTCAGCAGGTTAAGACTCTGACTCTTGATTTCGGTTCAGTCACGGGGCTCGTGGGTTCGAGCCCCATGTCGGGCTCTGCGCTGACAGTGCAGAACCTGCCTGGGATTCTCTCTCTCCTTCTCTCTCTGCCCCTCCCCTACACATGCTGTCTTTCCCTCAAAATAAATAAACTTAAAAAAAGAAAGAATGTGGGGACATGACCGTGCCCAATGGGAAGTAAGAGGGCCTTAACTCTAAACGATGCGTCAGAGACTAGAGGATTTATTGACTGCCAAGAGGGTCCCCGCTCGCAAGTGAGTTGGCGTGCCAGGAAAAGTGTGGGAAGGAGGCACCTTCAGACACAGCAGGAAGACGGCCAGGATGGGAGGGGGACACCTACTGTTCCCCTTGAGGACAAGAGCGGCCTCTGCAGAAAGCCGGCCCGGGTCGTGCTGGGGCTGTGGCCTCAGACCCCGACATCACAGGTTTCACGCGCTCTCTCACGAGCTGGGTGCACAGTGCCCCAACCGCAGAGATGTTAGCCCATGTAGGAATCCCTCTGTGTCGCCGCCCACCCCAGCACGGCCACGGGGCCTCATCCTTCCTCTTCCTCCACCTGTTCGCCAGAAATAGAGCCGCTTGGGTCGCCCGCTGTCAAGTGCCGCGCGGAGGTATGCGCCCCCGACGCCGGCCGCCCGCTCTGCGTGGGATCTTTTTAGGGTGTCGACATCCAGCCCAATTGTGCTGTGGCCAGAAATAACCTGTCCCGCTGGGGTGTGCAAGGCATCCGGGAGACGCGGGCTTGGGAGCATCTAGTCCAGCCTCTGTGGGCACGGCTGCTGGGACGGGACACACGAGGAGAGACACCGTCCTACAGCCTCCACCCGACCAGACACGGGAGCCCGTCTGCCGTCCACGGCTTTGCGTTGACCTGTTCGTCCCGAGGACTCACAGTGATGTTTTCATCTTAAAACAAACAAGGGGCACCGGGGGGGCGGGGGGGGGGGAGAGTGCTCAGTCATTTCAGCATCCGACTTCGGCTCAGGTCATGATCTCGCCGTTCACGGGTTCGAGCCCCGTGTCAGGCTCTGTGCTGATAGCTCGGAACCTGGAGCATGCTTCGGATTGTGTTTCTCCCTCTGTCTGCCTGTCGCCTGCTCATTCTCTCTCTCTCTCTCTCTCTCTCTCTCTCTCTCTCTCTCTCTCTCAAAAATAAATAAACATTAAAAAAATTTTAGGGGCCAAAAAAAAGAAATTTTTTTAGGGGCGTCTGGGGGGCTCAGTCATTTCAGCATCCAACTTCGGCTCACGTCATGATCTCGCGGTTCATGAGTTCAACCCCTGCATCAGGCTCTGTGCTGACAGCTCGGAGCCTGGAGCCTGCTTCGGATTCCGTGTCTCCCTCTCTCTCTGCCCCTCCCCTGCTTGTGCTCTGTGTCTCTGTCTCAAAAATGAATAAACGTTAAAAAATTAAAACAAACAACAAAACAAAAAGTCTTCTGTCTGCTGTCTGTCACTATGATTATGTGCGTCTTGACCACAATCTCTGCTTCGAGAGCTAGAAATGCAGCTCGATGGTGCTCCCGGCACTCAGCACCCGCCGAGGGATCCCTCCTGGGAGCCCCAACGACGGTGACCCGGGCCTTGTGCACCTAGCTGTGTTGCAATCTTGCATTTACACACCTGCAGTCCCCGCACACGCGGAGCCCCGAGCCCCGCTGCCATCCACTCTATGCCCCGATTGTCACATGGGTCACACGGCACCATAATTATCCTAAGATGTGCCTGTTCCTGAGGTCGGACACGCAGGCAGGTTCCCCAGTGCCCTTGCAGCCTGTGGGAGTGGGGTTATCACACGTCATGGGCACAACCTGTGGAATGCGTGCACAGGGGGACCTCTCTGCTTCTGACAGAAGTGATTCAGCGTTCGGTGAAAATGTATCACTCCTCAGAGGGCAGTTGGATGCACAGTCCCACGGACAGGGGACCCTTGTGCCGCCCAGTGGCCTGGAGTCATTTCTGGGGGACACCCCCCACACATGTGGCCTCTGCAGAGAGTCCTTGTGTCCTGAGGGTGCCCGGCCACCATCACAGGATCCCCCTACAGAGTGAGCTCCTCCAGCCACAGCAAGAGAAGCCGCACAGCTAGCACCTAAAATCCACAGGTTGGAGGGCAAAGCCATAGAGGCAGGCTCTGTCCCCAAACCCCTCCCCCACCAGGCTTGCAAAGTCTCCATCAGGCCAGCCGCCTCTGCACCCCCAGGGGGAAGGACAGCACCTGTCCACAGACCCTACCCGACAGCCACCTGGAGAGGCTCAGCAGAAAGCTGGGAGGAATTCGAGGCATGGGGCAGGTGTGGGGACAAAATCCATGTGCAAAAGTTCAAAGCCATCTTGATAGTTCATGGGGTTATGAAAGTAATGCAAAGAGAGATACCAAATTATATAGAATAGAGTGTACTATGTTATATTGTTACGGGATATGCACACACATATTATCTGTAACTGTTCTGTTATACAACGTATATACACGTATGATATATTTCTGTAACATATTACATACTCATGTATTACATAAGTATATGATATGATTATATTTTCAATTCTATATGCATATGATATAATGTTGCGGAATATTAGATATATAGTTCTAATGCACATAATTTTTGTGGATACGTGTATGTGTACTGGAAACTCTTTGCTCATCTGGACGCCAGTGAAAACTTTCACTCACAGCCTCAGATGTTCCCCTGGGTCTTTCTGTGTGCACATATGTGATTTACGAAGCAGTGGTATGTTTATATGGACTGTAAAGGAAATACTTGTACTTTCAATCTTTCCATTTATTATCTATCCATTTTATCTATCATCTATCTAATCTATTCATTCATCCATCCCTCCCTCCATCCATTTTCTATCCGTCTATCGTCTGTCCATCCATCCGTCCATCTATGCATCCATCTGTCCATCTATCTATTCATCTGTGTATCATGTATCTATCATCCATCCCTCATATCTATCTACCTATCGTCTGTATCCATCCATCCATCCATCCATCCATCCGTCCATCATATCTATCAATCTATCCACTCCTTATGTCTATCGTCTATCTACCCATCCATCCATCTATATACTATTTATCTTCTTCCTTCCTTCCTTCCTTCCTTCCTTCCTTTCTTTCTTTCTTTCTTTCTCTTTCTTTCTTTCTCTTTCTTTCTTCCTTTCTTTCTTTCTCTTTCTTTCTTTCTTTCTTTCTTTCTCTTTATTTCTTCCTTTCTTTCTTTCTCTCTTTCTTTCTTTCTCTTTCTTTCTTTCTTTGTCTTTCTTTCTTTTTGTCTTTCTTTCTTTCTCTCTTTCTTTCTTTCTTTCTTTCTTTCTTTCTTTCTTTCTTTCTTTCTTTCTTTCCTTCCATCTATCATCTACCTACACCTCGTTTTCACCCCGTGTCTGGAAGGAAAATCAGACCCATCGTGTGTGCTACTTTTCAAAGACTCAAGGGCCAATTGCCTTTGTGCATTTCCAGGGAAAGATCTCGCACCGTCTTGGACAATGTGATCAGGTTTGGGTTTCAAGTCGGTCAGAAAGGAGACTGAAGTTAACAACACACTTCTTTCGTGTAACCCGGTTCTGACTCTGCCACAGTCCTGGCCGTTAGCAAGAGGCAATTCGACAGAAAGTTCACGAGCTGTGCAGGCAAGATGGGTCTTGAACCACCCACATCACTGACGGTCGTGGGAACGTTCTGTGGCTCCCAGGGAAGCCGTTTGCTGTACGTGAACCTCAGAAACGTCACCAACTCTGAGAGGTCGCCCATCGTGTCACCGGGGGAGCATGTCAGGGGCTGAAGCAGGCCCCCTGTTCCCCACACCATCTTGTCCCATCTGTGATGTGAGCACAGGGTAGACAGGATGCACCCAGCACTGTGTCTGCTTGGACCCAGAGGAGCTCTGTGCCCCCACGACTCCCAGAAAGGCTCACAGAGCAGTGTGTTTCTGCCATGGAAGTGCCTGGTGGCGTTCGACACTGAGGATTAGGAGTTAATTACATACTTCGGATTCTGGAGCCAGACAGTAATTCGGCTTTAATGCCATGCGTGGCTGTCATTTCCTGAAATCTGCTGGTACATAACCTCTGGGGCATGACCAGGAGCCCTTAAAATAACCTGACTTACGTGCTGCCAGAACACGACTTAATTCAGCCGTCCTCTGCAAGGGCATTCTTTCCACACGGGCTGCTCAGGAGGACACAGCACATGGCTGGGGCCGGCAAAGTTGGGGCGTCCTCCCGAGCCATGGGATGGCACTGTGATGTTGGGGGGGCAGCCCAGGCTCGTCAGTTTGTCCCAAGCCGCCCCCACAATGCTGTTTAAGACCATCATCCTGGACTTCTGCTTGGACACAGAGTTGGGCCCCCATGCTGTGTTCTCTTCCCAGGGATCCCCAGTGTGTGAGTGCCCCCTGGCCATGTGACAAATGACCACACACTGGGGTCCTAGAACAGCATGAACTCATCCTCCCCCATCTCTGGAGACCAGAAGTCTGAGATCCAGGAGGGGCAGGGCTGCTGAGATCCAGGCAGGGCAGGACCACTGAGATCCAGGCAGGGCAGGGCCACTGAGATCCAGGCAGGGCAGGGCCACTGAGATCCAGGAGGGGCAGAACCACGGAGATCCAGGCAGGGCAGGGCCACTGAGATCCAGGCAGGGCAGGGCCCCTGAGATCCAGGCAGGGCAGGGCCTCTGAGATCCAGGCAGGGCAGGGCCTCTGAGATCCAGGCAGGGCAGGGCCTCTGAGATCCAGGCAGGGCAGGGCTGCTGAGATACAGGCAGGGCAGGACCATGAGATCCAGGCAGGACAGGACCCCTGAGAACTAGGCAGGGCAAGGCCACTGACATCCAGGAGGGGCAGAGCCCCTGAGATGCAGGCAGGACAGGGCTGCTGAGATCCAGGAGGCGCAGGACCACTGAGATCCAGGCAGGGCAGGGCCTCTGAGATCCAGGCAGGGCCGGGCCACTGAGATCCAGGCAGGGCAGGGCCTCTGAGATTCAGGCAGGGCAGGACCACTGAGATCCAGGCAGGGCAGGGCTGCTGAGATCCAAGCAGGGCAGGACCACTGAGATCCAGGCAGCGCAGGACCACTGAGATCCAGGCAGGGCAGGGCTGCTGAGATCCAGGCGGAACATGACCCCTGACACCAGGTGGGACAAGGCTGTGCTCCCTCCAGAAGCTCCGGGGAGGGCCCTTCCTGCCTCTTCCAGCTTCTGGGGCTCCTAGCTGTCTCCCTCCCATTCCATGTTCTGGAAGTTAGGATATGGACATTTCTCTTGGGTAGCCCCCATTTGACCCATTACACGTGTTTACGTCGCCATAATTCCTTCCTGAGTAGGTAGGACATTTAGAGATTCTCACACGCACACATGCACACACACACACACACACACACACACACAGCCATGTGACCCCACCACAGACAAGCATTTATATCACATTTCAGTCCCGTTGTACCTAAGCAGTAGAATTTCTGGGTCAAAGGCCAAGTCTATGTTTAACCCTTGAGAAACCAGCAGACCAAGTACAAACTGCACGGCGTCCCCGGTGTGTGACACGACTCCCAGGGGCTCCCTATCCCCATTACAACAAGGCCCTACCAGCCGGCACAGCTCACACACTGGCATGTTATCTCGGCCCGTGGGCTCCAGCCAAGAGCCTTGGTTCTGCCCAGACACAGGGAGCTCATTCCTGCCTCAGGACCCGCCCCCTGGATGCATTCTGTGCCTGGGACCCTTCCCCACATTTTCGGGGCTAATTCCCAGTGTTTTGTGTCTCCAGACTGCACAGCTGAGAGGAGCCAGCAAGACCCTCTGGAACAGTCCTTCACAGCATCAGAGACACCCCCTTTGCGTCGCCATCCCTCCCCAAGAACAGCAAGCCCGTTTCTGCCCTCACGCTGTGTGCAGTAACCAGTCCGTAACCAAGATTATTCACGTCTGGAAACAGAAAGACCTACAGTCACTGTCTTTTCTGGGGGGTGGGGGGTGGAAGAGGAGATCATGACTGGAGATTTTTGTTCTCTTTATCCCGGGCCCATATTTTTCAAGTTCTCTCCAATCAGTCCATATGTATTTTATAATCCTCAAAGAAAGAAAGAAAGAAAGAAAGAAAGAGGAAAAAGAAAAAGAAATGATCCAAATCACTCACTTTGGCTATCTGAAATACAACCCCATGTCGTTAAGAAAAATGCTCGGGGTCAAATGTAGGTCTTCAGCAGGAAAAAAAAACAGCATTTACCACAGCAAGCACCAACCGGCTGCCTTTATGCTGACGGACACAGAAGACAGTATCACATCCCAGATCCTAAGAGTTTCTGCCTCATTTTTCAGGGGCAGATGTATGCCCTAGCAAGAGTCCTGCCTCTGCGGCTTTCATTAGACTAAAGAATTATCCAGAAAACAATCTTTTCTTCCTTAAAGACAAATTTGTGAGCTGTCTCCCAGTGCCGTACATTGCTGAGGACAGTGAGATTGCCTTCTGCCCTTTTCTTTCCCAAAGTTATTTATAGCCTACGCTTTTCCAAAACAATTTTCACGCAGATTAATTTTTAGCCCGTGCGGGTTCACTGTGGGAAATTTGGGAGACGGAGAGAACATTTTTTAAATCACTTACTACCTCTCTCGACCACGCTAACTGAAATGATTCTCACTTTGAGGATGACCTCCTGGTTTCTCAGAGGCTATTTTGACAGAGCGCACATCCTGCTTTGCTACGTAACCATCCCCTTTGCCACAGGCACATATCCTGCGGTCTCTGTGCTTGCTTGTAGCCATTGTCATCGTGAGCAACCCTGCAGACTGTCCAGAGTAAACCTATCAAAACTCACTGAACACATTCCATTCTCGATCGTCTCGACTGCTTTCAATTTTTTCACCATCACGGGTCTTACAGTGCTGGAGAGCAGCGCTTTGCTGTGGGGGGCTATTTTCGCAAGAGTTTTACGGAGGGAGGATTTGGAACCACATCTTTTGAAGGTCCCTGAGCTATCCGAGTGCAGCAACAATTCGCTTCTGAAGACATCTAAGGCAACGTGCAAAAGCCATGCAATCTGTTCATTACGTTAAAATAAAGACCGGCAGCCTGCAGGGTGGAGGGGACCTAGCTACCTTCCGTTAGGTGCCTTCCCTGTATCTCTTCCACCAACACAGGTGACCCCACCAACCTCAAGGAGGGCAATTCTGCTCAAGCTCCGCAATGATGTTTTTCTGGCTCCATGCAATGGAATCAAATAAAAGATTCCCCCTCCCCCATTACTTAAAGGCTGTACCACATGACCCCCAGGAGTTCCAGAGATGAGACAGCTCATCTTCTAAGGGGGCCGGACGGGGTGTTGATGGTGAGTGACTGAGGGCTTGTTGTAGGTATGTAGGTTCTGTGGCCACAGTGAACACGGGTACTGTGTGAGCCTCCGGGGATGGTCACAACAAATGACTCCACACTGGGAATTTACAACCACAGGAAGCCATCTTCTTCCAGCTCTGGAGGGCAGAGTCTGGGACCCAGGTGGGACAGGGCTGCTGAGACCCAGGCAGGGCAGGACCCTTGAGATCCAGGAGGGGCAGGGCCGCTGAGATCCAGGCAGGGAAGGGCTGCTGAGACCCAGGCAGGGCAGGACCACTGGGATCCAGGCAGGGCAGGGCCACTGAGATCCAGGAGGAGCAGAGCCGCTGAGATCCAGGCAGGGCAGGACCACTGAGGTCCAGGGAGGGCAGGGCCACTGAGATCCAGGCAGGGAAGGGCTGCTGAGATCGAGGAGGGGCAGGGCCACTGAGATCCAGACAGGGCAGGGCTGCTGAGATCCAGGCAGGGCAGGGCCACTGAGATCCAGGAGGGGCAGGACCACTGAGATACAGGCAGGGCAGGGCCGCTAAGATCCAGGCAGGATAGGGCTGCTGAGATCCAGGAGGGGCAGAGCCACTTGAGGTTCAGGCAGGACCCCTGAGATCCAGGAGGGACAGGACCCCTGAGATCCAAGCAGGGCAGGGCCGCTGAGATCCAGGCAGGGCAGGGCTGTGCTCCCTCCAGAGGCTCCAGGGAAGGGTCCTTCCTGCCTCTTCCAGCTTTTGGGGCTCCAGGCATCCCTGGGCTTTTGGCCACGTCCCTCTCGTCTCTGCCTCCATCTGTGTGTGGCTTCTCCTCTGTGTCTGTGTCTCCCCTCTTTTGTCTCTTGTAAAGACACCTGTCATTGGATTTAGGGTCACCGTCATCCAGGTGAGCTCACCTAGAGTTCCTTCACTCACATCTGCAAAGACCCGATTTCCAAATAGAATGCTATTCTGAGATTGCAGAATGGTTCTGAGGGCTTTTCTCTTGTCAGGTCGCCAAATGCTCATCGGAATCTGCAAGGTGAGGGTCTTGAGGGTGTCACCAAGAAGGACACTGAGGCCCAGAGAGGGTGAGGCAGAGCCCTTGTCACCAGGAGGAAGACAGGGACACAGCGGGGTGACACGTCTCACAGCCGCATGAGTGAGAGCAGGCACGAAGCAGAAACAGCCCGAGCGTGTGTAGACAGAGGAACAGATCAAGTGTGGTCCACCCTCGTGCGGGACTATTACTTGGCCACGAAGAGGAGGAAAGTTCTGACAACGCGGCCACGTAGACAGACCCGGAAACCACAACGCTCGGGGAGAGAAGCAGACACAGAGCATGTGATTCTGTTCCTACGAAACGTCCACAAGCAGGCGAGGTCACGGACAGGAAGCGGATTCCTGATCACCAGGGGCTGGGGCAGGGGAAGGACAGTGACTGGCAAGGGGACAGGGTCTCCTTTTTGGGGAATGGAAGTGTTTTGGAACCAGAGGGGGTGGCATCCGCACCGTATGTGAATGTGATTAATGCCACTGGACTGGTCACTTGAAAATAGTTAATTTGGGGGTGCCTGGGTGGCTCAGTCGGTTAAGCGTCTGACTCTTGCTCTGGGCTCAGGTTATGATGTCATGGTTCACGGGTTCGAGCCCCACACTGGGCTCTGGGCCGACAGTGTGGAGCCTGCTAGGGATTCTCTCCCTCTCTTTGTGCCCCTCCCCTGCTCATGTGCGTGCACAGTGTCTTGCTCTCTCAAAATATATACACAAATAATAAAATAAAATAGCTAGTTTTATGTTATGTGAGTTTTACCTAAACAAAATATTTTATATTTTATTTTATTTTTTAATTTTTTTTCAATGTTTATTTATTTTTGAGACAGAGAGAGACAGAGCATGAACGGGGAAGGGGCAGACAGAGAGGGAGACACAGAATCGGAAACAGGCTCCAGGCTCTGAGCCATCAGCCCAGAGCCTGACGCGGGGCTCGAACTCCCGGACCGCGAGACCGTGACCTGGCTGAAGTCGGACGCTTAACCGACTGCGCCACCCAGGCGCCCCTAAACAAAATATTTTAAATAAAAGTTCGAAAATGGAAGCGTTGTAGGCGGTCACGCGGTGTTCTGAGAGTCCCAGGAAGAGATGTGCCCAAGGCACGTGAGTAGCTCAGGGAGCCACGGAAGGGACAGACCCAGCCCGTGTCGGCTGGCCCGTCGGAGGCGACCCGGAGCCCCAGGACCGAGGCTGGCGGGAGCCGGGGTCGCAACAAAGCCCCCACAGCCCTGATCCCTGCGTCACTGCACCTCTGTCGAGCCCAGGAGACAAGTGTGGCCAGCCGGGCGGGGCTGCTGGAACACCTGGGTTCCCACCTGTGTCCAGGTGAGGAGGGGCCGGCAAGGTGGTGACACAAAGAAAAAGTGCACACAGCCCCGGGTCACAAGGGTCACTGGAGAGCGGGGTCCGCGTCCAGGCCACTGTGAAGTCACGTCTGTGAGCAGACCTGGGGCGGTGACGTCACGGAGGTCGCTCTGGCACCTAGGTCAGCTCTGCCCTCCCGCCCGGGTGTGGGGGTCCAATGGTCCGCCCTGCCGTCCAGTGCGTACGAGGCTGGAGTCAGCCCCTGCTTGTACGTGGGACCCTGGATGTCCAGATCCACGTGTCCGGGTGGGACTTTGATAGGCAAAGTCTTCCTTCTGGAAACACCCCCTAGAAAGGCAGGCTTCCCCGCCGCGGAGCTGGTCTGCACGCGTGTTTTCCCTCTGACGTGTCAGCTGTCTGCGGAGCGCAAACAAAGCAGCTCAGCACCCCGCGTTCCGGCGTAAGCCAAAGCCCCCACTCGGAGATCGCAGTCGGGGGCATGTCTCACTAGGAGCCGGGTGCTGGTGATTATTATCGCTAACAACGCCCAAGTCGGCTGAGTCACGGGAGCAGCACGACGGAAAACGCCGCGGCCTGCGTCTGTCCCCAGCATCTCCCTGAGGACGGACACGATCCCGGCCGCACGCGCCCGGCTCTGCCCGCAGCCGGGCCCCAGTCTTGTCACTTTCAGCTGCTGATTCTTGACCCAGACACCATGGTCTGCTCAAGCACCCCAATCCTGCCCACACTCCCGATTTCTGGGCCACAGGCGTGGCATCATCCTCCAACCTGCCACGGGATGTATGCGTAACGGGGTGCCTGTAATTCTCCGTCACCCCCAAAGGGCTAATCTCCCCCCTTCCCCAGGTGCTTATCAGGGTCTCCACGGTGTAATGTGCACTTTAATTCTCCACTGGGGGCCACCCTTTATTTGTTTATTTATTTATGTATTTTGGCGACGGAGCTGGTGCTGGTAAGGTAATAACGGGACGCAGGGTCTCCACGGCGTAATGTGCATTTCTGCACTTTATAGAATATTGAATAGACTTCATTATTTCTTTCAATACCGGAGTGCATTCCGCCGTTTGATTACCTGAACCAGAAGCATTTCCATACGCCATCCATCACCCTGACCAGTGCAAAGCACTGAATATTCAGATTAAATTGGAACTTTTTCCCCACGAATAAGGAATTGGATTCTATTCTGTAATATACAGTGTCTCCGGGGACAGGAAATTGAGTTGAAGGTTGCAGAAGGCGAGTAAGGAAATTTTATTATCCAAATACAAAATTCTTTTCCGTATCATCAAACCCTGAAACGGAGCCATGGGGAACCAGGGGGTCAGCAGAGAATTCCATCAGAGATGAAAACGGAAAAGGGGGCATTTTTCGATGTAACTTTTATTTCTCCAAACGAGTGCTGAGCACGGGACAAAGAGGTATTTGTCAAGGTCTGTGGCCTTCCTCTGACGGATCAGGAAGCAGTCTCAATGAATTAAAAACGAGGCAAAGCACCTCCAGGAAGTTTCGTGCTTGGAGGCCAGAAGGCGGAGCCCTGAGGGGGCTCACACGTCCCTCGTGGACCCCGGGCACAGAGACGGTGCCCACGGGTCCGTCCTGTGCTCTTCGTGCTGCTCTGAGCATCGTAGCCATTCGACCTCAAGGAGAAGACACAGCCGGCCTTTTCCTCCACTCCTGCCCCAACCCAGAGATTCACTCTCTGGAGCACAGAAATAGGTTTCCACGACACGCACAGAGCAAAGACCGACCGATACCTCTTAAAACAAAAACAAAAACAAAACAAACAAACAAAAACCTCACGCTCTCTTATGAGACCCAGTAGCAGGCATCCCCGGGCATTCTTTAGGAGAAGGACTGATCTCCTTGGACTTTCCCCTGATGTTTAAACTACATAAAATGGGCCAAGTGTGCTCATTAGACAGAGTAGCTCGAGCCTCCTCGAGGGCCACTCGTACCAGCTGGATCAAAGCACAGATGCCTGGTTTTCTTTCACTAGAGTCTTCCCATTTTAACAAGGACCCAGGGTGTTAGTTCCTGGGGCATCCATAACAAATTCCCATAACCTGGGTGCATAAAACCACAGGAATTCATGCTCTCCCAGCTCTGGAGACTAGAAGTCTGACATCCAGGCAGGGCAGGGATCCTGATCCTGGTGGGGCAGGACCACTGAGATCCAGGGGGGCAGGACCACTGAGATCCAGGAGGGGCAGGACCACTGAGATCCAGGCGGGGCAGGACCACTGAGATCCAGGCGGGGCAGGACCACTGAGATCCAGGCGGGGCAGGACCACTGAGATCCAGGCGGGGCAGGACCACTGAGATCCAGGAGGGGCAGGACCGTTGAGATCCATGGGGGCAGGACCACTGAGATCCAGGAGGGGCAGGGCTGCTGAGATCCAAGAGGGGCAGGACCGCTGAGATCCAGCCAGGGCAGGACCGCTGAGATCCAGCCAGGGCAGGACCGCTGAGATCCAAGCAGGGCAGGACCACTGAAATCCAGGTAGGGCAGGACCACTGAGATCCAGGCAGGGCTGTGCTCCCTCCTGAGGCTCCAGGGGAGGGTCCTTCCTGCCTCTTCCAGCTTCTGGGGCTCCAGGCGTCCCTGGGCTCGTGGCTGGGTTCCTCCTGTCTCTGTCTCTGCCTTCACGTGGCTTCTCCTCTGTGTCTGTCTCTCTTCTTCTGTCTCTCCTAAGGACATTGTCATTGGATACAGGACCACTGTGATAGAGGACGGTCTTATGTCAGGTCCTTCACTTTATCACATCTGTAATGACCTATTTCGAATGAGGGTCCCCTTCCCAGGTTTGAAAGTTGAGACGTGGACATAACTTTTGGGGTTGCCACTGAACACGCACACCCAGGGTGGGGGGAACAGTCACTTACATAAGAACAAAAGTTTCGCTTTTCAGGCCCACACTCGGCTTGTGAGCACGTTCACCTGATTTTCAGCTAACGGCCCCACCGGCCAACATCTGCAAATGCCTGGTCGCTTCATCCTTTAAATAAGGCTGGTTCAAGCCCTGCATTGTGCTCTGTGCTGACAGCTCAGAGCCTGGAGCCTGCTTCGGATTCTGTGTCTCGCTCTCTGACTCTCCCCCACATGCACTCTCTGTCTCTAAAAATAAAAACACATTTAAAAAAATTTAAAAATTGAGGGGAAACTCACATAATGTAAAGATAACTACTGCAAACTGTACATCTCAGGAGCATTTAACACTGTCCCAAAGTTGTGCAACCACCAGCTCTGTCTGGTTCCAGAACATTCTCAGCCCCTCCAAAAGGACACCCTGTCCCCTTAGGCATCAATGCCCAGCGCCGTCCCCAGCAGCTGAGGGCCATTAATCTTTATGTTTGCATGGATTTGTGTATTCTGGACATTTCACATAAAATGAATCATGCACTCCGTGCCCAGACTCACCTGCCAGACTTTAAGTGTTTGTTTCTTTTGAGAGCGTGCACGCATCTGGGTGAGAGCAGACAGTGAGGAAGACAGAAGCCCAAGCAGGCTCTGTGCTGACAGCACAGAGCCCAGTGCAGGCCCTGAACTCACAGACCACGAGATCACGACCCGAGCCAAAGTCGGACGTTTAAGCGACTGAGCCACCCAGGTGCCCCTCAACCCTGCAGTTTCAAAGTTCTCCGTGTTGTCTCTACAATTCTGATTGCAAAGCAGCCCATTCTTGTCTGAACTGGTTGGTGTCTTTTGGGTTGTAATTTATCATATGCAGACAGTAACAAGCAGCCTGCCGCTTTGATTTCTGATCCTTTCCCCATATTTGTCTCTTTCTCTCCTCACACTTGCACATTCTACCATGTAATTGTGCACTGAGTTGCCTAATTATATAAATTGCCGCTCCCACCCCATTAGACTAGGAAACCTTTGAGATCATGAACTTTTATTTATCTGTGTCCTCAGGCTCGTACCATACTCTCAGAAACCCAGTAGGAGGCAGTTTAATCATGCTGCGTTCCAGCAAAATAAATACACTGTAAGTAAATTGAAACAGAAATAACTTGGGTGCCTGGGTGGCTCAGTCGGTTGAGCGTCCGACTGGCTCAGGTCACGATCTTACATACATGAGTTCCAGCCCCACATCGGACTCTGTGCTGACAGCTCGGAGCCTGGAGCCTGCTTCAGAGTCTGTGTCTCCCTCTCTCTCTCTCTGCCCCTCCCCTGCTTGCACTCTCTCCCTCTCTCTCTCTCATTAAAAAAATTAAACATAAATAAAAAATAAAACTGGGCTCAGGAAAATAGACGGAGGTCTGAAAAAAAAAAAAAAAAAAAACGCACACGTGCATAACCTCTGTAAAACTCTTTCCTGTGGATGAAAGGGCAAATCTGAACAACCTCCAGTCTTTTTTTAAGCATTTATGATTTTTCCATTCTCTTTAGTTTGTTTAGAGCTGCCATAAATTCGTTTCATTTTTGTTTTGCTCAACATTTTTATTTGTCTCTGAAATCTTTTTAAAGATTTTTATCTTTAAACAATCTCTCCACGCATGTGGGGCTGGAACTCACAACCCCGAGATCAAAAGTTGCTTGTTCCTCTGGCTGAGCCAACCCGGCGGCCCCTTCTTTGGAAGCTTATTAAAATAGGAGCTAGGGGGCGCCTGGGTGGCGCAGTCGGTTAAGCGTCCGACTTCAGCCAGGTCACGATCTCGCGGTCCATGAGTTCGAGCCCCGCGTCAGGCTCTGGGCTGATGGCTCAGAGCCTGGAGCCTGTTTCCGATTCTGTGTCTCCCTCTCTCTCTGCCCCTCCCCCGTTCATGCTCTGTCTCTCTCTGTCCCAAAAATAAATAAACGTTGAAAAAAAAATTAAAAAAAAAATAAAAGTAAAATAGGAGCTAACAAGCTAAAATTACTTTTCAATTACCAGGTCCATAGGGCATTTTACCTAAAATCCCATTGCTTAGGTTGGAAAGTGTTAAGGGACGTTCTCTCTGCTTTTTGTCCTGGGGGCAGTGACACCGTAGAACAAAACGCAATGACCCTCAACAGCCTTTCCTGCAAAAACTTCCCAAGGCCACTTCATCGATGGTTCTGCCTCTGGAAACCTATCATGGGAGAACCACCCTGCTTTGAATCAAGGGAGAGGCAGTGATGCTGGGTCCTGGGCTGTCTGAGTCCCACAAGGAAGGGGGTGCAGGGGAGACGGGCTGGCTCCCAAGAAGGAAACGATCCAGCGACGACAATGCAACATCATGGAAGGTGCCCGTCAGCTCTCCCCACCGTTGCTGAGTGTTCAAGGCTCGACACAGGAAAAGACCAGACCCCTACCCTTCCAAACTATACGAAAGGACGTCTCATTGAGCAAGAGGCAAAACCAAATGTTGGAAAGGAAATCCGTGAGGAGCAAAGTGCAGCAAAAAAAACTGAGGAAGAGAGAAGCAGAATTCATAAATAGGATGCAGACGGGCCAATCCGAAGACGCTCTGACACAAGTTCAAATGGCTCCTCGTTAGCTTTTGACAGGAAGTCACTCGAAATCAAACACATGCACATTGACGGCTATCCTGGGGTTCGTTTTAAGGATAGAAACAAAGCTTGTTCAAGAGAAGAAAAAGCAACTCGTTTTGGAGGAACACACTTGGCAGAACTAGACTCGATTGCCTTGTGCAGCTGCACAAAGCGGGCGTCTTTGCAGCTTAGGGTCAGCCGGTGACCTGGGAGATGCAACCTCGCGGGCACTGTCTTTGGGGCGTCTTTCCTTCCCAAGTCCAAGTGCACCATCGGCCTCCTCCGCTCCGCAGGCACGGACGTTGTTATTTTGTTAGTCATGTTACTCAATGATGGGAGGCAGGAGAGTCTGCCTGTCCGAGGCTGAGGACGTGCAGACCAGCTGCTTTGAGGGGCCAGGTGGGTTGTCCACAGAGGGAACTGCACTCAGGTGGATGAACGAAGGTGCCTGTGAACCATGCCAGCACCCTCCTCTCCAACCTCCCCCTGGATAATACCCCAGGGAAGTTGACCCAGCTGTTCCTTGCCCCCCACCCCCGGAATGCAGAATCTTCTGGAATCTACCTCTCCACTGGCACGCTCCCCACCCCACCCGTCTCTCCTGAGAGCCTCTTGACACCCCCTGAAGTCAGGCAGGATAGGGGGGGGCATCCTTCCTGTAATCAGCAGACTTTGCTCCTGTTTAGGGGCGACCGTGCACAACCCTGGCCCGGGGGGGGGGGGCGGTCTCGGGGCCCCACAGCACGTTTGTCCTCCCAGGCCAGGATCTTTGCGGGGGCCAGTACATACTGAGGGTGCATTCTGTTTCTGTCCCGGACCTTATTTCTGTCCGGCTGGCAACCGCACAGGCACTGCCTTGGGCCCCACCACTGCGCCCCGGCCCCGGCGTATAAAGCCACCTTGTGCAGGAGCTCAAAAAAGCCCTTTCCCCGCCAAAACCACAGCGATGCACGGGGCAGTGAGTGGCAGCTCCTTCGCAGACCCGGGGTGAAAGGCGCATTTGTTCCTGGACAAGATGTCTGTATGTGATAAACCCAAAGGGCCATCTGTATTAATATTTACTTCTCTCCAGAAATGACAGTATGGCACACAAGCATTTTGCTTCCCAATTAACAGAAACAACTTCACAGAATTCCTGCGTTATGGCGCCCTCCCGAAGAGAGCATACGCCGATTTTTATCTGCAGGTACGAAACACAGACTGGGTTTGAAATCATCACACACACAAAATAAAACCAGAGGGTTAGTGAGTCTAGCTATATATACTTATACTGCTGAGAAGCAGAATCCAGCTCGAAAAACCTTCAAAGTACCCCTAAAAGAGGGGGCAGACCCCAGTGAAAACTTTTTTTTTTTTTTTTTTTGCAAAATCACGTTAGGAAGAAGAAAACAACTTTGAGACACCAAAGGAAGGAGGTGCATGTAGTGCAACGTGCGTGACTGAACGAGTCTGTTAAAAGCACAAACGGAAATAGGCTACTGGGGGGGGGGGGGAAGCAAAAGGCCATTTCAGTAACTAATTTCACCTCCGGCAAAAGAGATTTATTACTTTTGCAATTACAAAAGCAGTACGTTCTCACGCTAAGCAGCCAATTTTTAAGAGATCTACGTCTCCAAACCTTCCTTACCGTGTGAGAAACAAAATTAACGTAAACGGGGTTGCCTACTTATGAAATCTGCAGCACCAGCCTCGAGCTCGCTCTCGACAGCCGCAGCGCGCAGTCGCGTTCTTGTGCTCGGCGGGCACGCACTGCGCATGCCCGCGCGCGCTCCCGGTGAGCACCCACTGCGCATGGCCGCCCGTGGTCGGCCCGGCAGACGCCATGCCGGCTCGCTCCCGGCTGGCACGTACTGCGCATGGTCGAACCGGCAGGCTACATCGCCACCTCACCCCGCCCCCCCCCCCCCCCCGCCACCACGGCCAGCACGCACGCGCGGCGCATGCTCCCACTTCCGCGGCCCTCCGGTCTCGCGGGCGTGTGCCGCACCCCGAAAAAAGCCTAAAAGCAGAACGTGATCACGTCCGGCAGCCGCCGCTCTTGCGTCCTCATCCTCGCAAAGCCCCTACATCCCCGCACAGCCCCCGCGCGAGGCCCCAGCCGGTCCCGTGCACGCCGGCCTGCGGCGCCTGGGGCCGCCGTGATGACGCCACGCGTCGCGGTGACGCACGACGTAGGCGACCTTCTTTGGGAGCGCGGCCGGCGCGCCCGTTTTGAAGCTGCCCTGAGCTGCGCGGGCCTCTCCGCGGTCCTGCCGGTCCGCCTCCGCTGGGCCTCGGGGTCCGCGCAGCCCCCGAGGCGCCGGCGACGCCCTCAGGCCAGAACCCCGCCGGCGGCGCCCTCAGGCCGGAACCCCGGCACTGCCCTCACCAGCGTCCCCGGACCCCGGGCTCCGGGCCTGCGAACCCCGCCTCCCCGGGAACCGGGCTCGGGGCCTGCGAACCCCGCCTCCCCGGGAACCCGGGCTCAGTTGCGAATCCCGCCTCCCCTTGAACCCGGGCTCCGGGCCTGCGAACCCCGCCTCCCCGGACCCCGGGCTCCGCTGTGAGCCCTGCCTCCCTGGGCTTCAGGCCTGCGAACCCCGCCTCCCTGGGCTTCCGGCCTGCTACCCCCACCTGCCCAGACCCGGACCCTAGGCCCGCAACCCCCCACCGGCGGCCTTCATCTGCCCCGCCGAGGTGCATTCAGGCCAGACCCCGGTTCCTGGCGTCAGGCGGGGGTGCACACGGTGGAGGGGGCTCCTGGGGAAGGAGCGTCCGAGTCTCGGAGATGCCGCCCGGCAAAGTCCTGCAGCCCGTCCTGAAAATGAAGGTGGACGAGCTGTTCCTGTGCTGGCTCAGCGAGTCCAGCACGCAGACGATGCTGCAGGACTGCTTGCAAAGGATCAAGACGCCCGGGAGGACCGAGATGGGCGCCGGGGACGCGGGGCAGCCCGGGCCCCTGTTGGCACCGGCAGCCCCCGCCTGCAAGCCGGGTGTGTTCGATAGCCTGGGGGCGCCCAGCCCGGCCCCCGCGTCCGCCGCACTCCCGCTGGGAGCCGCCACTAGCCCCAGGAGTGGGCCACACGTTCGAGGGCCTCCTCGTAGATCCGCAGGGACCAGAGTAGTAAGTGACTCTTGCTTCTGCTAACAGCTACGAAGGTAACTTGGGTCGCATGTCCACGTGTGGCTCGGTGGTGGTGGAGGAGGCCGGTGGGAGAACGTCGGCTGTGAAAACTTTCATATTTAGGCTGGTTTTTTTTCCCCCTGAAGGAAGCCCCACAGCTGAAAAATTTTATCATTGCCCGAGTCCCAGGTTGGTCGGAATTTTGAAGTTTGTGTCCAATTTCTTCGACTTTTGGTTTTAGGCATCCGCTTCTCGGCAGTTTATCCCCCGCTTCAGTAAGAATCTTAGAGGTTTCATCCCTCACTTGTCTACTTCTGCCCTTAAATCGTCTGCAATAGTTAGAGTCGGTCAGAGGTGTACAAAACAGTTGATTTCTATCATTTAATACTGCGCGTAGAGTAATAAAACGTCCCCAGGTGTGACACAAAAAGGTGTGGTTGGGTGCGCACAATGTACCTACGGTAGTCCTAAAGCCTCCAGTGTTCAGAACGTTCCAGGGGAACTTGTTGGTGACGTTCTAAACGTTTCCGTTGGACCTAGCGTCCTGTCCACCACGCAGGCTATCAGAGTACCGCTGAGTCACTGGTTTCCCAAGCACGAACGGACATGGTGAGCTATACGGCCCTCCAAAGACCCGCCTGGCCCTAAATTACTGCTGGCTTTCTGAGCTGTTCTAAGGGATCTAGGACGCTTCCCAGAAAGTCCGTCTCCAAGGACATGGGAAGCAGTCCCCAAGGCAGAGCTAGAGACCGCGTGGCTTATCTCTGCACCTGCAGCCACCCCCCCCACCATCCCTTGAGCTCTGGCCCAGTTCCCTGCCCCCCTGAACTGCACGGCCTCAGGGCTCTAGAGCATTTTGCCCGAATCGCTCGTTTTTTGAAGCAGTGGGATGTGTGACAAGGGCCAGAGCTCAGAAAGCTTACTCTAGTGGGGACAGTCTTATCCGTCCCCAACATGGCATTCATAGTCACCGGGATTGCTGAGGTCCCCAGCATGGCATTCATAGTCCCCGGGATTGCTGAGGTCCTCAACGTGGCATTTGTAGTCCCCAGGATTGCTGAGGTCCCCAACATGGCATTCGTAGTCCCCGGGATTGCTGAGGTCCCCAACATGGCATTCGTAGTCCCCGGGATTGCTTAGGTCCCCGACGTGGCATTTGTAGTCCCTGGGTTTGCTGAGGTCCCCAATGTGGCATTCAGAGTCCCCAGGATTGCTGAGGTCCCCAACGTGGTATTCGTAGTCCCCGGGGTTGCCGAGTTCCCTGACGTGGCATTCATAGTCCCCGGGATTGCTGAGGTCCCTGGCATGGCATTCATAGTCACCGAGGTACCTGAGGTCCCCAGCGTGGCATTCGTAGTCCCCGGGATTGCTGAGGTCCCCGACGTGGCATTCGTAGTCACCTGGATACCTAAGGTCCCCGACGTGGCATTCATAGTCCCCGGGATTGCTGAGGTCCCTGGCATGGCATTCATAGTCACCGAGGTACCTGAGGTCCCCAGTATGGCATTCGTAGTCCCCAGCGTGGCATTCGTAGTCCCCGGGATTGCTGAGGTCCCCAACGTGGCATTCATAGTCACCGAGGTACCTGAGGTCCCCAGTATGGCATTCATAGTCACCGAGGTACCTGAGGTCCCCAGTATGGCATTCGTAGTCCCCAGCGTGGCATTCGTAGTCCCCGGGATTGCTGAGGTCCCCGGCATGGCATTCGTAGTCCCCGGGATTGCTTAGGTCCCCGACATGGCATTTGTAGTCCCTGGGTTTGCTGAGGTCCCCAATGTGGCATTCAGAGTCCCCGGGATTGCTGAAGTCCCCAACGTGGTATTCGTAGTCCCCGGGGTTGCTGAGTTCCCTGATGTGGCATTCATAGTCCCCGGGATTGCTGAGGTCCCCGACGTGGCATTCATAGTCACCGAGATACCTGAGGTCCCCAGTATGGCACTCGTAGTCCCCGGGATTGCTTAGGTCCCCGACGTGGCATTTGTAGTCCCTGGGTTTGCTGAGGTTCCCAGTGTGGCATTCAGAGTCCCCGGGATTGCTGAGGTCCCCAGCGTGGTATTCGTAGTCCCTGGGGTTGCTGAGTGCCCTGATGTGGCATTCATAGTCCCCGGGATTGCTGAGGTCCCCGGCGTGGCATTCGTAGTCACCGGGATACCGAAGGTCCCCAACATGGCATTCGTATTCCCCGGGATCGCTGAGGTCCTCAGAGTGGCATTCGCAGCATCCGGGAACGTGAGCTCGTACTACGTGAACTGCCCGCTTTGTGTTTCGGTACGTTGCGGTCATAAAGCCCAACACCACTCAGAAGTGAATTCTTGTATTTTGTGACTGTGTGACCTTGTGTGAACGCTCTTGGGGCTGGAGGTATTGGCAGGCCAGCCCTGCCCGAGGAGGGCCACTTGGGTGAACAGGACGTATTTCTGTGGGGCAACCAACGAGGCACAGACAAGTGGGGATTAAGTTCCTCGGGTGCTCGAAGCAGGGAGAGCTTGGTTGTCTCCACTGGGAGAAATTGCAGGAACCGAGGGGACTCGGGGAAATCACTGGATTTAGTGGGAAGGGGCGGAGGGCGGGCGTTGCAGGAAGGAAGTTCAGATGGGCGGCCCGATGAGCGTCCTGCCCTGCGGCCTGAGCGGGCTGACAGCGAGGGCCTGCGGATGAGCCGGGACCCCCGTGGCTGTGCGCCTGAGGGGTTGGCCGGGACGCAGCGCTTGCTTCCACCAATGGCTGCGCGGGCCTCTGAAACGTGTGCGTGCCTTGGGGGCGGGGTGTGCCCAAGACCCTCGGGTCGGGATGCTGGGAGCCGCTGGCAGGTGTGTGGACCTGCAGGGAGTCTGGGCGCAGGAGGGGTCACAGAGGTCGGCGGGAACCGCTCGCGGAGGCCCGGTGGAAATAGTTTCCTCCTCTGGTTCGCGGTTTCCGTGACGGGCACAGGGAGTGGTTTTGAGGGAGAGCGGACGGAATGCTTTTTTCCCCAAGAATTTTCAGAAAGTAGTGACGATCTCGTGTGGGATTTGAAGTTGGCTTTAAACACGTCTTCGCGGGGCGCCTGGGTGGCGAGTCGGTTAAGCGTCCGACTTCAGCCAGGTCACGATCTCGCGGTCCGTGAGTTCGAGCCCCGCGTCAGGCTCTGGGCGGATGGCTCGGAGCCTGGAGCCTGTTTCCGATTCTGTGTCTCCCTCTCTCTCTGCCCCTCCCCTGTTCATGCTCTGTCTCTCTCTGTCCCAGAAATAAATAAAAAACATTGGAAAAAAAAATTAAACACGTCTTCGCGTATTTGGAATTTTGTGGACCGTATCCATTGAATTTCGAGAACGAGTTACCCGAGAGGACCCATCTTTTTACTGGGTCCTGATGGTAAGGCCCCTTCCCATAGTCCCCATCAGCGCATCGCGTCAGGCCGCGGTTACAGAGACCTGATGTCCAGCCGCGGGCGGGCAGGGCCCGGCACGGAGGGCTGGTGCTCGCGGCTCTGAGGCACAGATTCTCACCGCGGAGAAGCCCTTCCCACGGGCACAGACACACGACGGCTGACCGCGAGCCCTTTGCAGCCCAGCGGCTTGGGTTCCGCAGCTGGGAGGGAGGGGCGGGAGGAGCGCGGACTGTGGAAACGACACGCGGCAGCCCCGACGCGCACGGAGCGCTGGGTGGCCGTGTGCGTGACCCGCCCGTCCAGGGACGCTCGCTAGGCACAGATGGCTGCGTGTGTTCGGCCGACGTGTTACGTGAGAGGGGCACTGGGCACGTCTTCCCGGCTCTACGTGGGCAAAGCGGGGTCCTGAGCAGGAAGGGCTCCGTGCGTCCGTCACCCGCGATCCCAACCAGCACGTCTCTGCCGCTCAGAACACTGACTGCGTCTGAGGAAGCTCTTTTGAAGGAAAGCCAGAGCGTAAGTGAACGGGCTGTTTGTTTACCTACGTCCTCTCCCAGCGACAAAGCCCAGGAGACACAGGTCGAGGTGCCGCCCGTCCTGTGGGGCTGGTGGGCGCGGCTGCCACGCGCAAAGGACACGGCACAGTGAGGACAGCAGCTGGGGGCCCAGCTTGCCCAGTGACTGGCTGAGAGCTCCTCCGGCCCCTCGGGGGGCGTGCGTCCCAGTAACCTCCTGCCGCCCTATTTTATTTAAAGTTTTTTTTTTTTTTTTTTTTTTTTTTTATCTCGGAAAGAGGAGAGCGTCAGTGGGCAGAGGGGCCGAGGGAGAGAGAGCTGAGCTCTGAGGCCGACACAGGCCTCGGTCCCATGACCCTGAGACCGTGACCTGAGCTGGAAGCAAGAATTGGTTGCTCCACCCGCTGCTGAGCCCCCCGGGAGCCCCCCAGTAACCCTGTGCCACTTTAATTCGCGTTTCGTAGAGGAAACGATGTGTCCTGAGATGAGCACCTGAATCGCACGGATGACGGCCCAGTTCTCCGTCACGTCCCGGAGCGTTTTCAGCGCACACGGCTGAGAAAGGAGTCACTCCTCACCCCTGGAGGACTTCAGTCGGAGCCGTGCCAACGCCCTCGCGGATGGCACGCCTCTGCCTGCCGCAGACGCCGCTGAGTAAATTGTTGGCTGTAAAACCTACAGCCACATGTCAGATGTTTGATGCTTTAAAAACGTTCTTAAAACATCAAGAGCACTTCCTGCGAAACATAGTTTGTGCCACACTCTTCCTTCCTTCCCCAAAAGTCTTTTCCCCCAAGAAATGGTAATTAACTTCAGAAAAACGTTCATGCATAAAATGACCTCAGAAGAGTCCTAATTTGTTTCTTAAAAAGCTAATAGGGAGTGGATAAGAGTCCTGTGAGGTTTGGGGCGCCCGGGTGGCTCAGCGGGTTAAACATCGGACTCTTGGTTTCGGCTCAGGTCATGATCCCGCGGTTCACGAGTTGGAGCCCCACATGGGGCTTCACGCGCACAGGGCGGAGCCTGCTTGGGATTCTCTCTCCTCCTCTCTCTGCTCCTCTGCCACTCGCTGTCTGTGTCTCTCTCAAAATAAATAAACCTTTTAAAAAAAACAGCCCTGTGAGGCTCAGGTGGCAGAGAGGCGGGCAGGTCTTGGACTGTGCACGCGGAGCCCAGGACACTTCCGTCCGCGGCCCCACAGGCAGGTCCAGCCTGGGACCTGGTTGTACCTGGGAGCGGGTCCTCCCGGGGAGCAGGCCCGGCAGGTGTCACTCCCCTCCACGGTGCCGCCCGAGGACCACGGGACTCAGAGAAGTGTGGACGCGCCGGGTGTCCCGTCCCCACAGGGACCTTCACTTGTCTGCAGCCCCGAAGGATGTGCTCGCCCCTCAAGGAGAAGGTGATGCAGACTGAACGGCGGTCGAAAGCAGTGGCCCCCAGCGCTGGTGCCCTTCGCGGTCACGTCTGCATTGTGTTGCTGATGCCGTCCCCCCGGTGAAGCCCCTCCTGATCCGAGACCTGGGGGAGCGGTTCAGCAGCGTCTGGGCTCGTGGCCGGGCCCTCAGTCTTTATGAACGAAGGGTCCTGTGTGTCCAGCCGGCTCTCGTGGTGCCTGCTGCACCCCACCCATCGCTCGCTCCCTCCCTCCCCACGCTGCCCCTTTGCTTTCCCCACACCCCTGCACTGCAGGGCTCACCCTGGCTGACCCACGCTCCCTGGTCACCCTGCGGGCCTCTCCTGGGCTGTCACTGAGGCTCTCCTTCCCACAGCCTGGTGGCTCCTGGAGCTGCCCTAACGGAGACCAGTGAGCAGCTCAGAACCACAGGAGTGAACCCCCCAGCTCTGGAGACCAGAAGGCTGAGACCCAGGCGGGGCAGGACCACACTCCCTCCGGAGGCTCCTTCCTGCCTCTTCCAGCTTCTCGGGCTCCAGGCGCCCCTGGGCTCGTGGCCGCGTCCCTCCCGTCTCTGCCTCCGGCGTCACGGGGCTTCTCCTCTGCGTGTGTGTCCCTCTTCTGTCTCTTACAAGGACACCTGCCGTTGGACTCAGGGTCCCCCTCATCCAGGATGAGCCCACCTCAGATCCTTCACTTCATCTCCTCTGCAAAGACCCTATTGCCAAGTAAGGCGCCCTTCTGAGGTTCTGGGTGCGGGGTCCCTGCCCCCTCCCACTCCCGTCTCTCACCCCACCCGAGGACATCTGACTGGACGTGCTTGGCAGGTTTATTTTCTTAGCCTGTCTTCCCCAGCTGACTATAAGCTCCAGCAGGCACTGGTTTCATCCTTCTGCTCCCTGCTCCTTCCCCGGGGCCTGGACACAGAGCCCGGTGCCCACAGATGGCTGTGGAGTGCAGGCGCGTGAAGAGGGTCACGCCAGATTGCCCGGCTGGAGCCCGTGGCACCCGTGCGAATATAGGAGTAGAGACGGCGGAGAGAGAAAGGGAGATTAATTCACAAGTGAGCCTTGTTGCAGTAGCTTCCGGGGCACGACGATCACGGTACAGAACCCTCTCTCCTCCAGGTTCCCACGAGTCGGGGCCACGAGCACCCACCCACCCGTGGCTACTTTGGAGAACCTCGCGTCCTGCGCCTGCGTTGGTGGAGCACAGGCCGTGGGACGTGCTGGTCCTTGGCGTGTGTGTGGGCGCTCGCCTCTCTTCATTGCGCAGCTGGCCTCCCGTGCGTGCGTCCGCCCGCCACGGGCTGTTCGTCATGCCGTATCGACGGGTCCCGCGGTCGCGTCCGCTCTTTGCTGTGCGTGACGCTGCCGGGAATGTTCGCGTCTGGGTCTTTGTGGACACGCGTTTTCACTTCTCGTGGACGGGGCCTGCGGACTCGTGTGGCGAGCACGTGTCACCTCCACGACAGAGCCAAAAGCGCTTCCACAAGCCGTCCGGTCCCGTGCGCGTGCGGGTTCTCGCCGCGGGTCCGGTGCGCGTGCACGTCCTCGTGTCCGCCAGCGTGTGTGCAGGTTTTCGCCCTTCTGCGTCCCCGCCGGCACCGCGAGTCCTGAGACGTTTTGTTTCAGCCGCTGGGGCCAATGTGTTGTGCCTCGCGGTTTCGTTTGCGCTCTTACCTCTGCTTTCCGGTGAAGGTGAGCGAGTTTTCAGCGGCTCTTTCGCCGACATGAAGCCTCTTTTCCAGTCTTTCCCTGCTTTCGAAATCGGGGTACCTTTTAATGACTGAGTTGTAAGAGCTCTTGCTATATAACCTGGATGCCAGTCCTCTGTAAGGTCCATGTTTTCCAGGAAATAAGGTGCAGGGGCTCCGTGAGGAGAGGGGTGCAGGGTGTCCATGAGGAGGGGGGTGCAGGGGTCCATGAGGAGGGGGGTACAGGGGTTCCATGAGGAGGTGTGCAGGGGCTCTGTGAGGAGGGGGGTGCGGGTGTCCATGAGGAGGGGGGGTGCAGAGGTCCATGAGGAGGAGGGGTGCGGGTGTCCATGAGGACGGGGGGTGCAGGGGTCCATGAGGAGGGGGTTGCGGGTGTCCATGAGGAGGGGGGTGCAGGGGTCCATGAGGAGGGGGGGTACAGGGGTTCCATGAGGAGGTGTGCAGGGGCTCTGTGAGGAGGGGGGTGCATGGTGTCCATGAGGAGGGGGTTGCAGGGGCTCCATGAGGAGGGGGGTGCGGGTGTCCATGAGGAGGGGGGTGCAGGGGTCCATGAGGAGGGGGGTGCAGGGTGTCCATGAGGAGGGGGGTGCAGGCGTTCCGTGAGGAGGGGGTGCAGGGGTCCATGAGGAGGAGGGGTGCAGGGTGTCCATGAGGAGGGGGGTGCAGGCGTTCCGTGAGGAGGGGGTGCAGGGGTCCGTGAGGAGGGGGGTGCAGGGTGTCCATGAGGAGGGGGTGCAGGGGTCCGTGAGGAGGGGGTGCAGGGGTCCATGAGGAGGGGGGTGCAGGGTGTCCATGAGGAGGGGGTGCAGGGGTCCGTGAGGAGGGGGTGCAGGGGTCCGTGAGGAGGAGGGGTGCAGGGTGTCCATGAGGAGGAGGGGTGCAGGGTGTTCATGAGGAGGGGGTGCAGGGGTCTGTGAGGAGGGGGTGCAGGGGTCCGTGAGGAGGGGGTGCAGGGGTCCATGAGGAGGGGGGTGCAGGGTGTCCATGAGGAGGGGGGTGCAGGCGTTCCGTGAGGAGGGGGTGCAGGGGTCCATGAGGAGGGCGGGTGCAGGTGCAGGGGCTCCGCGAGGAGGGGGTCCAGGCGTCCGTGGCGGTGGGGGCTGCTGTCCTGAGGCTCCCGGGAGGTACCTGCATGGCTGTGTGGCCTCCCAGGCTGACGCCTTGGCCGGGGATGCGTGTCTGACCGCGTACCTGGGCGCTCCCCCACCACCAGGGACGCTGCCTGCATGTGCATCAGGACAGCTTAGTGTTCCCTGCGGCTCGCAGCGGACCTCGTGTGCCTGTCACCTTTTGAGGGCCCGCCCCCTCCCTGCGCCTGCAGAGACGCTGCAGAGGGAGCGGGGCCACCGTGCCCGACGGGGGCCGGGTCTTGAATGGGCAGTGCTCTTCCGTGTGGGACCCTCAAAACTCCCTTCCGCTGCGGAGACCCCCCCCCCCCAGCCCGCTCCCCAGTGTAGCCAGTGATTCGGCAACACCTGCCTCCTCCCGCAGCTGTGTTCTGAACGACTGCCCAGGGACACAGATCACGGGCGGTCGAGCTCCCCGGTGTCCCCTGCCCGCTTGTCGTGTCCTTGCTGCGTTGTGTGGGGGGACCACGGCCTGTCCCCGGGTGGCTCCCCCTGTGCTCAGTGTCACGATGAGCTCTGCCGAGGACATCTGCAAACGAGTTTTGTGCGGACCCGTGTTTTCCTTCGTTTCTCTCATGTTCGTACCGAACGTGGAAATACTGGGTTTCGCGGGAGATGCACACGTCACGTTTGAAAAAACTGCCAGACCGTTTTCCAAAGTGGTCGCGGCGTTTTACATCCCGCAAGGGAGGACCCAGGGCTCTGGTTCCTGCATTTCCTCCGCAGCCCTGGGTATCGCCAGGGATTCTTAACACGCTTTCCGGAACGTGGGCGTGTTGGGTCTCACTGCTTCCTTGTCCTGTCCTGTTTCCAGTAGGCTCCGCGCCCAGCTGGGAGCCCAGTGTGGGGCTTAAAGTCACAATCCTGAGATCAAGACCTGAGCCGGAATCCAGAGTCAGACGCTTACCTGACTGACCACCCCCCCCCCCACCAGGAGCCCCACCGTGGTTTTCACACGTGCTTCCTAAAACCTAACTGGTGTTGAGCCTCTCTCCATAGGCGGTTTGTTGGTTTCTTTCTTTTTGTTTTGCGTTGTGTGTCTTTGCTGATGTGTTGATTCAAATCTTTTACCTGTTTTCTCTTCATTAGACTCTGAGTTGTATTATTGTTAGTGTTCTCTGTGTGTGTGTATACTACTCCCGTAAGAGGCTGAGGATTTGCGAAGTCTGCAGCCCTGTGACTTTCTCTTTTTACTCTTGTCTTTGAAGCAGAAAAGTTTGTAATGTTCGCGAACTACAATTTATCGATTATTTTTTTTTTTGTCCCCGAAAAGGGCATACCGTAATCTAAGCACTCTTTGCGAGACTCGGCTCAAAAAGATTTTGTCCTGTTTCTGTTAGAAGTTTCATAGATTTTTCTTTTATTTTTTAAAGTTTATTTATTTTGAGAGACAGTGCATGTAAGCAGGGGAGGGGCGGAGAGAGAGAGCACCCCAAGCAGGCTCCACGCTGTCAGCCCAGCCCCCGCCTCGGGCCCCGTCTGGGGCCCCGTCTCACCTGAGCCGAGATCAAGAGTCGGACACTTAACCCATCGAGCTGCTCAGGCCCCAAATTTTGCCTTTAACTTAGATTTATGGTCCGTTTCGAGTTAGTTTTTATGTGTTGCTCTACATAAGTTCCTGGGGTTTTTTTTTGGTTTTTGGTTTTTTTTTTTTTTGAGTGGTTGTTGCAGCAACGTTTTTGAAAAGACGATTCTTTTTCTTTGCATTGTCCTAGACTTTGCCCACAGGCAGTTGGCACAGATGGCTGCATGTTTCTGGAGCGTCTTGTGATGCGTGGATGCAAACGTGTGTTTATTCACACGTGGCCCGCCCGGGTGCTGGCCGCTGGCCAGCGAACGGGAGGTCCGGCCTCCAGCTTTGGTCCAGGTTGTGGTGGAAACCCCTTGTCAGTGCTCGCGTGAAGAGGCTAATGAGATGTTCATGGGGCCTGGCTGCTGTTTGGTCACCTGGTGAGAGTTGGGGCCTGTCTGCTGTTTGTGTCACTTGGTGAGAGTGGGGCACTATCTGCTGTTTGGTCACCTGGGGAGAGTTGGGGACTGTTTGCTGTTTGGAGTCACCTGGTGAGAGTAGGGGACTGGCGGTGTTTGGGTCACCTGGGGAGAGTTGGGGGCTGTGTGCTGTTGGGTCACTTGGTGAGAGTTGGGGACCATCTGCTGTTTGGGTCCCTTGGGGAGATTTGGGGGACTGTGTGCTGTTGGGGTTACCCGGTGAGAGTTGGGGACTGGCTGCGCATTGGGTCACTTGGTGACAGTGGGGGGCTGTGTGCTGTTGGGGTCACCCGGTGAGAGTTGGGGCCTGTCTGCTTTTGGTTCACTTGGTGAGAGTTGGGGGCTGTCTGCTGTTTGGGGTCACCCGGTGAGAGTAGGGGACTGGCGGTGTTTCGGTCACCTGGGGAGAGTTGGGGGCTGTGTGCTGTTGGGGTCACTTGGTGAGAGTGGGGGGCTGTGTGCTGTTGGGGTCACCTGGGGAGAGTTGGGAGCTGTGTGCTGTTGGGGTCACCTGGGGAGAGTTGGGGCTGTCTGCTCTTTGGGTCACTTGGTGTGAGTTGGGGGCTGTCTGCTGTTGGGGTCACTTGGGGAGAGTTGGGGACTGTCTGCTGTTTGGGTCACTTCGTGAGAGTTGGGGCCTGTCTGCTTTTGGGTCACTTGGTGAGAGTTGGGGACCGTCTGCTGTTTGGGTCCCTTGGGGAGAGTTGGGGGACTGTGTGCTGTTGAGGTCACCCGGTGAGAGTTGGGGACTGGCTGCTCATTGGGTCACTTGGTGACAGTGGGGGGCTGGGTGCTGTTGGGGTCACCTGGTGAGAGTTGGGGCCTGTCTGCTTTTGGGTCACTTGGTGAGAGTCGGGGGCTCTCTGCTTTTGGGTCACCTGGTGAGAGTTGAGGGCTGTCTGCTGTTTGGGGTCACCTGGTGAGAGTAGGGTACTGGCGGTGTTTGGGTCACTTGGTGAGAGTGGGGGACTGTGTGCTGTTGGGGTCACCTGGTGAGAGTTGGGGGCTGTCTGCTGTTGGGGTCACCTGGGGAGAGTTGGGGGCTGTCTGCTGTTTGGGTCACTTCGTGAGAGTTGGGGGCCGTCTGCTTTTGGGTCACTTGGTGAGAGTTGGGGGCTGTCTGTTGTTGGGGTCACTTGGGGAGAGTTGGGTGCTGTGTGCTCTTTGGGTCACTTCGGGTGAGTTGGGGGCTGTCTGCTTTTGGGTCACTTGGTGAGAGTTGGGGACCATCTGCTGTTGGGGTCACTTGGTGAGAGTCAGGGCCTGTCTGCTGTTGGGGTCACCCGGTGAGAGTTGGGGACCATCTGCTGTTGGGGTCACCTGGTGAGAGTTGGGGGCTGTGTGCTGTTGGGGGCACCCGGTGAGAGTTGGGGCCTGTCTGCTCTTTGGGTCACTTGGTGAGAGTTGGGGACCATCTGCTCTTTGGGTCACTTGGTGAGAGTCGGGGGCTGTGTGCTGCTGGGTCACCTGGTGAGAGTTGGGGACCGTCTGCTGTTGGGGTCACCCTGTGAGAGTCGGGGACCGTCTGGTCTTTGGGTCACCTGGTGAGAGTCGGGGCCTGTCTGCTTTTGGTTCACTTGGTGAGAGTGGGGGGCTGTGTGCTCTTTGGTTCATTTGGTGAGAGTCGGGGCCTGTCTGCTGTTGGGGTCACCCCGTGAGAGTTGGGGACCATCTGCTCTTTGGGTCACTTGGTGAGAGTCGGGGGCTGTGTGCTGCTGGGTCACCTGGTGAGAGTTGGGGACCGTCTGCTGTTGGGGTCACCCGGTGAGAGTCAGGGACCGTCTGCTGTTGGGGTCACCCTGTGAGAGTCGGGGACCGTCTGTTCTTTGGGTCACTTGGTGAGAGTGGGGGGCTGTGTGCTCTTGGGGTCACTTGGTGAGTGTCGGGGGCTGTGTGCTGTTGGGGTCACCTGGGGAGAGTCGGGGTGCTGCAGTGCTGACTCTGCTGGTCCTGGGGGCCCATGGGCATGAGCACCTGTCATTTCTTGAGGGCTCTGTGACTCCATCAGCAGGGGTTTTCGGGAGGGGTGTAGGTCTTCCCGGTTTGTATCAACTCCTGCAAGGGTGCCTCTCCCTGCCTTTGTGATGCCATTGTCTCAGTGACACTCGGAATTGTCACAGGTGCTGGGTATAGAGACTACTGTTTTGCTCAGTGATCTCCATGAGATTAGATGAGGATCCTCTCTACCGGGGGGGGGGGGGGGGGGGGGGCGGGTCATACTGTGTGTGAATAGATAGTCGTCCACCTGGGCCTTGAATTTGTTTTCTGGCCTGATTGCTCTGGCTGGGGTGTGCAGGGGGGCTTGTGGGGGAGCAGCGGGGTGCATGTCCGCTGGGTCAAGGGTGAAGTTAGTCCGGTGTCTTCCTAGAGGCCGTGTCCCCGTGGGAGAGGTTGCCTTATGTTCCTGGTAAGGGGGGATGTTTAAAGTGAGCCGGCTTTTGGGGCGCCTGGGTGGCGCAGTCGGTTAAGCGTCCGACTTCAGCCAGGTCACGATCTCGCGGTCCGGGAGTTCGAGCCCCGCGTCGGGCTCTGGGTGATGGCTCAGAGCCTGGAGCCTGTTTCCGATTCTGTGTCTCCCTCTCTCTCTGCCCCTCCCCCGTTCATGCTCTGTCTCTCTCTCTGTCCCAAAAATAAATAAATGTTGAAAAAAAAAAAAATTTAAAGTGAGCCGGCTTTGGATACGGTCCTTTTCGTAAGATGCCATGACTAGTAATGGGGGGTCACTCTTCCTCTCTGCCTGCCTCCCTCCTTCTCCCCGCCTCCCTCTCCCTCCCTATCTCCCCTTCCTCTCTTTCTGTCTCCTCTCACTCCATCAGGCCCTCTGCCCCCGGGCCTTCCCTCCCTCCCTCTTTCTGTCTCTCCTCCCTCCCTCCCTCCCTCCCTCCCAGTCTCCCTCAGTCTCTCCCTCCCTCCCTCTTCCTTTCTCCCCTCTCTTTGCCCCTCCTTCTCTCACTCCCTCCCTCCCTCCCTCCCTCTCCCTGTCTTCTCTTTGCCCCTGCCTCTCTCCTTCCCTTCCCCTCTGTCCCTTCCTTCCGTGTCTCTCTCTGTCATGAATACCTTTGAAACTTTGAAGAACTGTTGAACTTTCCCTGATATTTATTTACAAGTCAACAAGTGCGTAAAAGCTTCCTTTTTTTTTTTTTTTTTTAATTTATTTGGAATAAAACTTCTGGCTTATGTAGCAACATTTTCCTGGACCTGCTCAGGTCTGTTTCACGTTTTACACACTGGCTCACGCTAATCTTGCTGGTACACTTGTAGTTGTGTCACCGCAGAATTTTTTTTTTTTTTTTAAATTTTTTTTTTTTTCAACGTTTATTTATTTTTGGGACAGAGAGAGACAGAGCATGAACGGGGGAGGGGCAGAGAGAGAGGGAGACACAGAATCGGAAACAGGCTCCAGGCTCTGAGCCATCAGCCCAGAGCCCGACGCGGGGCTCGAACTCCCGGACCGCGAGATCGTGACCTGGCTGAAGTCGGACGCTCAACCGACTGCGCCACCCAGGCGCCCCCGCAGAATTTTTATTTATTGATTCATTTGTACAATTTTTTCAGAGAGAGTGCCAGTGGGGGAGGGGCAGGCACAGCGTGGGAATCGTAAGCAGGCTGCACCCTCAGCTCTCTCGGGGTCCAGCCCAGGACCCTGGGACCAAGTCCTGAGCTGAAACCAACAGTCGGACCCTCAACCAGCTGGGCCGCCCCGGCGCCCTGCGTCACTGCTCACGGGTGAAGCAGAAAGCCTGGAGAGCTTCACGTCAGTGGTGGAGGTTCACAGACCTTGGTGGCTCTGCCCGCGGTCCCTGAGCAGTTTCCTGGTTCCTCGGCTTTGTCGCCGGCCGCCGTGCTCCAGTCACGTCACCGTTGCTGCCGTTGGCTCGGCTGCGTGGACACAGCTCCCCACACTTGGAAACTAAGCGGGTGGCGCCCGGGGGGCTCAGTCGGTGGAGCGACTGACCTCCGCTCAGGTGGCGATGTGACAGTCGCAGGGGTTCGAGGCCTGTGTCGCGCTGTGTGCTGATGGCTCGGAGCCTGGAGCCTGGAGCCGGCTTGGGATTCTGTGTGTGTATGTCTCTGCCTCCCCCCCCCCCCCCCCCGCTCGCGTTCTCTCTTTCTCAGAAATCAACGTTAAAAACCTTAAAAAAAAAAAAAAAAAAAAAAACCAGGGGCGCCTGGGTGGCTCAGTCGGTTAAGCGGCCGACTGCGGCTCAGGTCGTGATCTCGCGTGAGTTGGAGCCCCGCGTCGGGGTCAGTGCGGTCGGCTCAGAGCCTCGAGACTGTTTCAGATTCTGTGTCTCCCTCTCTCTCTCTGACCCTCCCCCGTTTACGCTCTGTCTTTCTCTGTCTCAAAAATAAATAAACGTTAAAAAATAAATAAATAAATAAATAAATAAATAAATAAATAAATAAATAAATAAATAAAACCAAAGAAAGGAAGAAAGGAACACTTCGGCTGTGCTCACCGCCCTCTGCTGGTGCCCTTGGGAGCAGCTCCCTTGGGCCGTTCTGTGTCTGTGGCCAGTGGCCCACGTGTGTGCTCCGCGTGGGCTCCAGCCCGCCACCCCGCGTGTGCACGGCCGGGCTGTTCCAGGCGGGGAGAGGGCTCCCGCGTGCCGTGGCAAACGCCCTCCTGTCCGCGGCAGTGAAGTGTGGCCACCGCCCAGCCCCAGGGCCGGGAAGGGACACCACCTTGTGTCCTCGGGGCGCAAGTCACCTGGGGGTTGGGGGCAGCGGGGCAGGGCCTGCTCGTGCTTGCTACACAAGTCGCAGCTCTTCCCGAAGGTGTGCAGGGACCCAGGGCAGCGGGGTAAGCTCAGCAGGTGTGGCCCCACTGCACTCCCATCTGTGACTGGTTCCTGGGTCTGGTCGTCCCAGGGGCGCGGGGCTCGCGGGGCCTGCCTGTGAGGGGCACCTGGGCCTGGGTGTGCACGGAGCGGCGCGAGCCCTGTCCTGCGGCCTCATGCACCTGCCCCAGGTCGTGCAGCGCCCGCTTTCCTCTGCTGGTTGGCACACACGGCCCTGGTCGGCCTGTCCGGGGGACCTCAGAGTGCTTGGCGGGGATCCGTGACGTTCAGGAAGCAGGGCAGGTGGATGCACCAGCAGGACACCAGAGGCGGACGTGCCTCCCCAACAGCAGTTGGAACCGGGAGGGGGGCAGGGGTGCTTCGAGACGCGCTCTGCAAGGCTACGGCCCCCCGCCCCACGGCCTCCATGATGCGACCTGTTGGGAAAGGCGTGTAGGGACCCCGTGTGCATGTAGGGGCACGGTAGGGGTGAGGGTGTCCGGGGGTCCCCGCTCCGGGCCCCGTGCGGGTGTCCGGGGGACCCTGTTGTGGGCCCGTCTTCTGTGCTTGCCGCCCACAGCAGAACCTCACTCTCAGTTGCATCCGGCTCAGGTCGCGATCTCACAGTTCGTGAGTTCGAGCCCCGCGTGGGGCTCTGGTTGACAGCTCAGAATCTGGATCCTGCTTCGGATTGTGTGTCTCCTCTGTGGCTGGCCCTCCCCTGCTCGTAAGCTTGCTGGCCCTCCCCCCTCTCCATGTCTGTGTGTGTGTGTGTGTGTGTGTGTGTGTGTGTGTCCCTCTCTCTCTCTCAAAAATAAGTAAACTGTGAAAAATTCTGAAAAAGAAGTTACACTGTGTGTTCCACATAACCTACATCATATTCTACGTGATTTTCCTCGTGCAGGGTGGCGGGAAAGCTATAAAATCCTGCCTCTTTCCCGCGCCCCGTTGGTGAACAAGCGGAGTCACAGGACCCTCTCCCCTTTGTCTTCTGGGCTCTTAAGGGCACAGTCGTCGGGCTGTGGCAGGGCCGACCCGTGTTTTCATTCGGCTGGATTTCAGGGAGGGCGCAGCCGCTCTGGGCTCCCAGGCACCAGCAGGGCCGCGGAGCGAGCTTGGAACAGGCTGTCTGGTGTCGGGGACAGGGAGCGCCGGTGCCAGCCCTCCCCGCCTGTGCTCAGGAGCTGGCGGCTCCCCAGGTCACTTCACGTGTCTGCCCGGAGGCTCTGTGCACCCCCACTCCCGGAACCAGCAGGGCTGTCCCCCAGATCTTGCCTTCCCAACCTGTTCGCTCGCCGTGGGACGGGACGGGACGGGACGGGACACAGCCGCAGTCGCGCGGGGAGCTGGCTCCCGCCAGGCGCTCCCTGCCGCACAGCCACCAGCCACCGGCCCGCGGGGAGGAGCAGCAGGGCGCCCCCTCCCCCTCCCGCGGCCATGTGCCCTCCTCAGCCTGTGGAATGCGGGCGGCCCCGGGCTGGCCCCCAGAGCGCCTGGCCGGCCACGCATGGAGTGCCCTGAGCCCGGCCGCCCAGACCGTCCCGCCGGGCGCAGCCGCTACCCCGAGCCCGCCAGCCCCGACCCGGTCCAGCCCCGAGAGCGAGAGCGAGAGCGAGAGCGCGGCGTGCGGCCCGGCCCCCGGCGGCCCGTGCGAGCCGACATGCGGCTCAGGGAGCTGTCCCTGCGCCAGGACCCCGACCTGAGGCAGGAGCTGGCCTCGCTGGCCCGCGGCTGTGACTTCGTGTTGCCCTCCCGCTTCAAAAAGAGGCTGAAGGCCTTCCGGCAGGTGCAGGTGGGGTGCGCCTGGGCCCTCGCTGGGCCCTGCGGACCGGGGCTGGGGGGCTGCTCCGGGGCTGGGGGCCGCTCCGGGACAGGAGCAGGCGGGCCGAGGGCTGGGGGGCCGCTCCGGGGCAGGGGCAGGCGGGCCGAGGGCTGGGGGGCTGCTCCGGGACTGGGGGTCGCTCCGGGACAGGAGCAGGCGGACCGAGGGCTGGGGGGGCCGCTCCAGGGCAGGGGCAGGTGGGCCGAGGGCTGGGGGGCTGCTCCGGGGCAGGGGCAGGCGGGCCGAGGGCTGGGGGCCGCTCTAGGGCAGGGGTAGGCGGGCCGAGGGCTGGGGGGCTGCTCCGGGGCTGGGGGCCGCTCCGGGACAGGAGCAGGCGGGCCGAGGGCTGGGGGGCCGCTCCGGGGCAGGGGCAGGCGGGCCGAGGGCTGGGCGCCGCTCCGGGGCAGGCGGGGGTGCGACTGCGCCCTCACTGGGCCGCGCGGACCAGGGGCCGTGCAACAGGCGGGGTCTCACCTGCAGTCCCTCGCTCGTGCCTCCTGGCGCGGCCAGAGGTCCCGAGGGCCGTGCCGGGGGAGCCTTTTTCCCCGCGGAGCCCCGCCTCGGCCTGCCTGCGGTGTTGTGCTTCAGTGGCGGGTTGGGTGTGCGCAGCGGGACACGCACCGGATCGGGCTGCGTCTGCTCCAGCGGCGGCGAGTGTCGGCCCTCTTTCACTCCAGCTGCTGGCTGGCACCCTCCCTGGTGCACACAGGAAACGGCCTGATGAGAGGGGAGCTTTGCCTGCCTTGTCCCCAGATCCTGCCCCTCTGTGCTCCGGCCCCAGTTCCCTCCCGGGCTCTGGGGAGAGAGTCGCGCCCCGCACCGGCCAGAGCGGGCGCCGGGCGGGCGTGAGGAACCAGGTGGCTTGGGAACCGCACGACCGTCGCACAGACTCACATAGGCTGCTCGGTGATGCTCACGGGCGCTCGGGCGGGAAGGCCTGTCCTTCTGTCTGCGTGTGCGTGAATCCTGTGAGGGCAGTGCGTCCTTTCCATGTCGGGCTTGCCGGGACCCCCATGTTCTAACTTGAGGGTGTTTCTGCAGCCTCTCGCCCTGTCGTGCCGGGGGTGGGGTGGGCAGGGGGCTTAGGGACCCGTGGGGCTCCGCTCCCCCTCTCTCCCCCCACAGGCCTTGCACCTGGCTTCCTGACACCCCATGAAAACACTCGCGTTTTCCCTGCAGCCGACAAGTTAGCGCCGGGAACGTAGGGTGTGGGAATAAAAATTGACCCCGAATCGCGCAGTGCGTTTGGGGAGACAAGGGCCGGCCTTCTTGGCTGTTGTTTAGGGTCCCCTCTCCGCTGGTACACGACTCCTGGGTCATCTCTGATCTCCGTGTTCAGGTTCCCACATTGCATCCAGACCCAGTTCACGGTTGCACGCCTGTTCCTTGTGTTTAAGGGCAGGGCGTTGGAATCTTTATGACCGCGAAAGTGATTTCCTTTCATGCACCGGGAGACGGACGTTCGGTGGTTAACGTGGTTCACGAGGGTGTCGGTGGTTTTCGAAGGCGTCACGGCGGTGTGGTGGCGACTGGCTGTGAAGGGCTCAGAGGACACGGTTGTATTAGCGGAGCTGTTGATCTCGTGCGCATCAGCGCTGGGGAGACCGGGTCTCCTCTAACTGCCAAGTGTTTCATGGTACAGATGATCTATTTCCACGGTGTTTTGCAGGGATGACCATGTATATCGGGTAAAGTGGGTGTTCCCCAAGGTGTGTGGGGGTGAATCGGGGTGTCTCTCGTGGGGGAGAGGCGGGGGTTCTCCAGGCTTCCTTCAGCCCACGGTGTCTCAGTGTGGATGTGTACGGGGCCCTGGGCGGGTCAGCACGTGTCCCTGGTGGACTGGGGCCCTGGGCCTGGTGGGGGCTGTGATGAGGGGAGGGAGGTGCTGTGAGGGTGGCGCATGGGAGGAAGGGAGAAAGGGGGAGGGTGGACTGCATGGGGGGCATGGGATGGGGCGATGGCAGAGCCTGTGGGGTAGGGACTAGGGTGGACAGGACAGCCTGGGGGGTGCTGGGAGGCTGGGGGAGGGGGGAATGAGACTAGGGGAGACCTGGGGTGTGGGAGGAGGGGAAAGCTGGGGAGAGGAGGTGAGATGAGGGGACAGGTGGGGGAGGGGAGAGGAGGGGAGACGGGGGGGGGGTGGTGAGGAGAGATTAGGGAAGAGGTGGGGTGGGAGATGAGGGGAGAGGTGGGGGAGGGGAGAGGTGGGGAGGGAGAATGAGATTAGGACAGAGATGGGGGAGGGGAGGGGAGATAGGGGAGAGGTGGGGAAGGTGGAGATTAGGACAGCAGTGGGGAGGGAAGGTTAGGGGAAGTGTGGGGGCGGGGAGGGGAGATTAGGGGGGAGGTGGGGAAGGGGGAGATTAGGGCAGCAGTGGGGAGGGGAGGGGAGATTAGGGGAAAGATGGGGAGAGAAGGGGAGATTAGGGAAGAGATGTTAGGGGAGCGGTGGGGGAGGGTTGATGAGATTAGGAGAGATGGGGAGAGGGGAGGGGAGATTAGGGGAGAAGTGGGGAAGGGGGAGATTAGGACAGCAGTGGGGAGGGGAGGTGAGATTAGGGGACAGATAGGGAGGGGAGGGGAGAGATGAGGAGGGGAGGGGAGATTAGAGGAGGGGAGTTGAGATTAGGGGAGAGGTGTGGAGGGGAGGGGAGGTTAGGGGAGAGGTGTGGAGGGGAGGGGAGGTTAGGGGAGAAGTGGGGAGGGGAGAGTAGATTAGGGGAGAGGTGGTGGAGGGAGAATGAGATTAGGAGGGAGATGGGGGAGGGGAGGGGAGATTAGGGGAGAGGTTGGGGTAGGGGTGGTGAGATTAGGGGAGAGATGGGGGAGGGAAGGGGAGATTTGGGGAGAGGTGGGGAACAGGAGGATGAGATTAGGGGAGAGAGGGGAGATTAGCGGATAGATGGGGAGGGGAGGGGAGGTTAGGGGAGAAGTGGGGAGGGGAGAGGAGATTAGGGGAGAGGTGGTGGAGGGAGAATGAGATTAGGAGGGAGATGGGGGAGGGGAGGGGAGATTAGGGGAGAGATGGGGAGGGGAGGGGAGGTTAGGGGAGAGGTGGCGAGGGGAGAGGAGATTAGGGGATAGGTGGGAGAGGGAGAATGAGATTAGGGGAGAGGTGGGGGAGAGGGAGGGGAGAGGTGGGGAGGGGAGGGGAGATTAGAGGAGGGGAGGAGAGATTAGGGCAGAGGTTGGGATGGGATGTGAGATTAGGGGAGAGGTGGAGAGAGGAGATTAGGGAAGACTACGGGGAGGAGAGATTAGGGGTGAGGTGGGGAGAGGATGATGAGATTAGGGGAAATGTGGGGGAGGGTGGTGAGATTAGGGTTGAGAGGAGGGGAGATTATTGGAGAGGTGGGGAGGGGAGGTTAGGGGAGAGGTGAGGGAGGGTAGGGGAGATTAGTGGAGGGGAGGGGAGATTACTGGAGGGGAGGGAGTTTAGGGGAGAGGTGGGGGAGGGGAGATTAGGAGAGCGGTGGGGAGGGGAGGAGAGGTTTGGGGAAAAGTGGGGAGGGTGGTGAGATTAGGGTTGAGGGGAGGGGAGATATTGGAGAGGTGGGGAGGTGAGAGATTAGGGGAGCGGTGGGGAGGTGAGAGATTAGGGGAGCGGTGGGGAGGGGAGGTTGGGAGCGGTGGGGAGGGGAGGTTAAGGGAGAGGTGGGGGCACAGAGAAAGCGGAGGGTGTGGTGGAGATAGGGACTCGGGTGACGGCCGTGCCGCTCGCTCCATGTGCCCCTGGACAGGGGGCCAGAGGGCTGTGTGGACCGTGGCCGCGTGTCCTTGCCCTGAGCTCACTGTGGCCCTCAGCTGATTGGCACACAAGTGCCTGCCCCCTGCCTGCCCATCCTCCAGGGGTTCCTTGGGCCTTCTGCCCACCCAGTCTCCAGATGCTCCCCTGCGCGTCCCTGGGACGCTCTACCCACCCACCCACCCCCCCCCCCGCCCAGGGTGGGTTCCCCTGCCCAATCCAGGACCCGAGCTGCCGTCCCCCCTGCGGAGAATCCCCCCGCCAGCCTGGCCCCCAGCTCCTTGGCCCCAGCTGTTCTACGGTGTGGCACCACCCGTCCCAGCCGGCCTCCCTGCGGGGCCCTCGCTCAGGCACACAGGCCCCTCACGGTGCCACGTGCGACCTCTGGGGTCGCCGCCCCAGGGACGCCTCGTGAGGTGAGCTGATCTCTCTTCCACCTGCTGGCGGCTGGCCTCTGTGCTCCTGCCATCCCAGACACGAGCCGGGCCACAAGCTGAGCAGGGCCACGGTGCCACGCGGGGCTCGTCCCCTTGATGCCTGTTCGCATGGCCGGGAGTGGACGTGAGCCTCCCCGTGCGCAGCTGTGGGCGCGGCTGGCCCTCCCCTGCCACGCCCTGGCATCCACATGGCAGGGTCACGGCCTCGTCCACGTTTTGCAGGCCCCCCGCGTTCCGGGCCCCGTGGGCATCACGGCTCCAGGCCCTTTGGGAGTTCGGTGTCCAGCCTGCCCCCACCAGCGCCCCGACGGACAGCAGAACCCCCTGACGTGGGGAGAGCGTCGCACACCCCGCCCCGTGTTGTGGTCACTTCTGCTCCTGTTTTAAACTCTGAGCCCGGGTCCCGTGTGTGCGTCCAGCACGTGGCCTGTAAGTCCTGTTGGTGAACCCCCGCCAGGTGGTGGGCGGGGGCCGGCTCGTGGCCCCCGGGGCCCTCGTGGCCCGGCCACGGCGTCCGAGGGGGCGCCGGCTCATGTGCGCCCTGGGCGAGGGTCCGCCCTGTGGTGCCACGGGGCTGAGCCACCTGTGCCTGGCGTGGCTCAGCCTGCCCTTCTGTCGTGTCCTGTCACATCGGACGTCCCACACTCGACCTCTGAGCACCTGAGGCTGGTGGTCGGAGCAGACGCGGTGGCAGAGACACGGCGCCCACGACTTCCGCGGGAGATGCCGTTGTCCTCCAGAGGGGCCGCACGGGCGTAGACACGCCTGTCGCTGTGTGCGCGCTTGCGGGCAGCCATCCGCTCTGTGGCTCTGGGGCTGCGCGGGGGTCAGTGCCCCGGACGGAAATAGCTGCGTGGGGAGGCGTCCTCCCTCCCTCCCTCCCTCCCTCTCTTCTCTCTTCTCTCTTCTCTCTTCTCTCTTTCTCTCTCTCTCTCTCCCTCCCTCAGTCCCTCCCTCCCTCTTCCTCCCTTGCTCTTCCTCCCTCTCTCCCACTTCTCCCTCTCGTTCTCTCTTGCTCGCTCTCTCTTGCTCTCTCTCTCTCTCTCTCTCTCTCTGCACACTCTCTGACTACCTCCTTCTTCCTCCCTCTCTCCCTCCCTCTCTCCCACTTCCCTCTCTCTCCCACTTCTCTCTCTCTCTCTCTCTCTCTCTCTCTCGCTCTCTCTCTCGCTCTCTCTCTCGCTCTCTCTGTCCCTCCCTCCCTCTTCCTCCCTCCCTCTTCCTCCCTACCTCTCCCTCCCTCTCTCCCACTTCTCTCTCTCTCCCACTTCTCTCTCCCCCTCTCTCTCTCTCTCTCTCTCTCTCTCTCTCGCTCTCGCTCTCGCTCTCACTCTCGCTCCCGCTCTTGCTCCCGCTCTCGCTCTCTGTCCCTCCCTTCTCCTGCCTCCCTCTTCCTCCCTTTCTCCCACTGCTCGCTCTCTCTGTCTCTCTCTCCCTCCCTCTCCTCTGTCTTTCTCCTTTTCTTCCCCACGACCGTGGGTGCGCCTGCCTCCTTCGGGTCCGGGAAAGGTCTGTCCCATGTGCTGGAGGTCAGGGAAGGCCCCACATGGTCCCCGCGGAACCCGCTGAGGCCTGCCTCAAGGCCTGGGAGGTGGCCGGCTCCCAAGGACGCCCCGTGTGTGGACGGGAATGTGTGCGCGCCAGCTGTGCTGGGCCGCACTCTATTTATGTCCCAGAGATTAAGCTTGTGAATCTCGCGTGTCCGCATGTGGCTGTTTTCTCTCTCCCCGTCCGTCCGTCCGTCCGTCCGGCTGCTTCTCAGAGGCGCCTGGGGGCACAGAGCTCAGCCTGCGTCCCTGCCGGGCGGCCGCCCGCGTGATGCTCTGGGTCGAGTCGCGGGGGCCTCCGTGACGGCCCCTGTGTGCTGTGGTGTGGTGCCGACGCAGGACGTCCCCGTGGGGCCGTGCGGACGGCAGAATCAGCCACCGTGGCCTGCGTTCCCACACTTCAAGTCGCGTGCAGCCTGGGCCCTTACGTCGTCGTACGTGCACCTCTGTTTTATTTTAACGTTTACTTATCTTTGAGAGAGTGCGACAGATCACCAGCAGGGGAGGGGCAGACGGACAGGGAGACACAGAATCCCAAGCAGGCTCCAGGCTCTGAAGGCCCAGCACGGAGCCCGACGCGGGGCTCGAACTCATGGACCGCCAGACCGTGACCCGAGCCAAAGTCGCAGGCCTCACCGACCGAGCCACCCAGGTGCCCCCCCAAAATTTTTTCTTTAATGTTTATTTAGTTTTTGAGAGAGAGAGAGAGAGCACAAGTGGCACAGGGGCAGACAGACACAGAATCGGAAGCAGGCTCCAGGCTCCGAGTGGTCAGCACAGAGCCCCACGTGGGGCTCGTAGTCACGGACCACCAGACCGTGACCCGAGCCGAAGTCGGAGGCCTGACCGACTGGGCCACCCCGGCCCCCTTACGTGCGTCTCTTCTAAACACATGCTGTTTTTTAGGTGCGCCTGGGTAGCTCCTTCAGTTGGGCGTCCCTCTCACGGTTTAGGCTCAGGTCGTGACCACACAGGTCGTGAGTTTGTGCCCCTGCATTGGGCTCACTGCTGACCGTACACAGCCTAATGGGGATTTCGTCTGTCTCTCCCTCCCTCCCTCCCTCCCTCCCTCCTTTCCTCCCTCCCTCCCTCTCTCTCTCTCTCTCTCTCTGCCCCTCCCCTGCTTGCGTGCTCTGTCACAATAAATAAGGGGACTATGGTACTCCTGGGTGGCTCGGTCGGTTGAGCATCTCACTTCGACTCAGGTCCTGATCTCACCGTCCGTGAGTTCAAGCCCCGCGTCGGGCTCTGTGCTGACACTCGGAGCCTGGAACCTGCTTCGGATTCTGTGTCTCCCTCCCTCTCTGACCCTCCCCTGCTCACACTCTGTCTCTCCCTCCCTCCCCCGCTGTTTCTAACATGCACATTAAAGAAATCCTAATAAATAAGTAAATTTTAGATAAAGAGATAGTTTCTTTGATTTATCCTCCGTGGAATATCTTGTGTCTCTTGTTTTTTCTCGCCCTGTCGTTTGTCTCTGAGTCCGCAGCGGACCCTGCCCCCCGCTTGTGCTACAACTGTCACCTGCCTCAGTTTCGCAGGCGCAGAAGTGGCTGAAGGCCTCCCTCTGTGTTTCTGCGCCGTGGCCGCAGATGGCTCGTTCTCCTCGGCGCTTTGGGGAGGTGTGGAGTCCTGACGTGATGATGCGTTTCCCCGGAACGATGCTGCTGCCTTCAGGCCCTGCCGGTCTGGCGCGACTTTACGCTTTGCGCTTGGGGGCTGGAGGTGGGGGGCGGCAGGCCGAACGCAAGGTCCCAGGGGAGGGTCCCCCAGGGCCAGCCCCCGGGGGCCCTCGATGTCTCGCAGGGTAGAAACGCAACGTGAGGGGCGCCTGGGTGGCTCAGTCGGTTAAGCGTCCGACTTCGGCTCAGGTCATGATCTCGCGGTTCGTGAGTTCGAGCCCCGCGTCGGGCTCTGTGCTGATGGCTCAGAGCCTGGAGCCTGTTTTGGATTCTGTGTCTCCCTCTCTCTGTGACCCTTCCCCGTTCATGCTCTGTCTCTCTCTGTCTCAAAAATAAATAAACGTTAAAAAAAATAATAATAAAAAAAAAGAAACGCAACGTGAGCCCCAGGATGTGAAGACGGTTTGCTGAGTGAGTAGTGTGGCTGGCGGAGAAGAGAGGACGGGGCGTCTGGGAAAGTCAGAGACGAGAAGAGGCGTGTGCTCGTGGCTTGGGACGGGGGTCCGTATTGGAACAGGGTCTGGGGTGGGGGGTGCGGCACCAGGAAGCGGACGAGGGTCCCATCTGGGGCGAGTGTGCAGTGAATGCCGGTGTCCCTCTGTAAGTCACAGCCAGGGGTGCCGCCATCCGCGTGGGCCCAGCTTTGCTCAGAGCTGACATCCCGGCCGGGGTCTGGGGCGGGGGTGTTGGGTGAGCGTCAGGCGTCGGGGCCGAGGCCATCACGGCCGCCCGCCGGAGCGATGCCCTTCCCTGCTTCCCCCTGGGACAGGGCGCAGCTAGTCTGCGTCTGCTGGTTTGCAGGCCAGGTGCCGGACGTGCGTGGGCGGGGCCGGGCGCGTGGGCGGGGCCGGGCAGGAGGATGGAAGGCAGACAGCAGCATGTGGAAGGCCCCCTGGCCTCCCTGCTTGCAGACCACGACAGTCATGTCCAGTCAGTCAGCGCAGACGACGTCAGGAACCTCCCTCCCTCCTTTTCCCCCTCCTTCCCTCCCTCCTCCCCCTCCCCTTATCCCCTCCTTCCTTCCCCCTCCCCTCCCCCTCCCCTTATCCCCTCCCTCCTCCCCCTCCCTCCTCCCCCTCCCTCCTTCCCCCTCCCCTCCTTCCCCCTCCCCTCCTTCCCCCTCCCTCCTTCCCCCTCCCTCCTTCCCCCTCCCTCCTTATCCCCTCCCTCCTTATCCCCTCCCTCCTCCTCTCCTTATCCCCTCCCTCCTCCTCTCCTTATCCCCTCCCTCCTTCCCTCCCTCCTCCCCCCTCCCCCTCTCCTTCTCCCCTCCCTCCTCCCCCTCCCTCCTTCCCCCTTTCTCCCTCCTTCCCTCTCCTTCCTCCATCCTCCCTCCCTCCTTCCCCCTCCCTCCCTCCCTCCTTCCCTAACCCGCCCACCCTCCCTCCTTCAATTCCCTCCCCCGCCCTGCCTCCCTCCCTCCTTCCCCCTCCCTCCTTGCACCACACTCTCCCATGTTGTCCCCAGCACCACCACCACACCCTGCTTACATGCACTGTGTCTGCAGCTCTGTGTAGAGGTTCAGGCCCCTGGAGCACTGAGCTGTCCTGTCCTGCCATGCCAGCCCCCATGGTCCCCGGGCCTCCCCACCCCCACCCCCACCCCCCAGTGACTGAACAGAGGACAAGTCTTGGGAACACGTGCATGTCTGGGACATGAGGCTTCTGAGTGCTGAGGACTGGACAGAAGGGCCTGATGACAGGGACGGTCCTGATGTGTGACTGAGGGCACCGGACTGTCGCTGACGTGTGACTGAAGGCATGGGGACCGTCCTGGCATGTGACTGAGGGGACACAGGGCTGTCCCTCAAGTGTTACTGTCCCTGATGGGGTGACGGGGCCCATCCTGATGTGTGACCAAAGAGGATAAAGACCGTCCCTGATGTGTGACAGAGAAGGACACGGACTGTCCTGGCACGGGACCAGGGAGGACACAGAGCCATCCCTGACGAGTCACTGAGGAAGACACAGGACCATCTCTGAGCTGTGACTGAGGAGGACAGAAACCATCCCAGAGGGGTTACTGGGGACAGCAGAGGACGAGGGCCGGCCCGAGGGCATGTCCAGGGAGTACGGAGCATGTTGAGCCATGACCAGGGAGGACAGGGACCGTAAGGAGGGGTGACCCGGACGACGGAGACCGTATTGGACCCTGACCCAGGAGGGCGGGGACCGTGTTGAGCGGTGACCGGGGAGGAGGGGGACACCAGGGAGGTGGTCATTGAGCCGGGAGGAGGTCCCGCCGGCGGAGGGAACAACCCCTGGGACGCTGCCCGGGGCGTGCCCTGTGCTGTGCCTGCTGGCGCATCGCGTAGTTCACGCCCCGGCTCGTGTGGCCATGGGCGGCGGTGCGTGTGCAGTGCTCGGAGCGTGTGTGTGTCCGCCGCTGGCCGACGGGCTTGCGGCTTCTGGCGGGTCCCACCGTGGGGCCTGTGCTTGTAGCTCCCTGCGTGGTGGGCCTGCCTGTCCTCCCAGCCGGGCTCTCCCGCCTCCTCCCTGCCCTGAGCCTCCTGTCCTCCCAGCCGGCCTCCCTCCTCCTCCTCCCTGCCCTGAGCCTCCTGTTCTCCCAGCCGGCCTCCCCCACTCCTCCCTGTGCCCCGACCCTCCTGTCCTCGCAGCTGGCCTCCCCCCTGCTCCTTCTTCCTCCTCCAGTTGGTGCCCTGCTTCCTGCAGTGCCTTCCTTCCTCACTCCCTTCCTCCCTCATTGCCTCCCCCCTTCTTGCCCACCTCCCTCACTGCCCCCCCCACGCCCTCCCCCTCACTGCCTCCCCCTGCCTGCCCTCCCCTTCACTACCTTCCACCGACTGCCCTCCTCACTGCCTGCCCCTGCCTGCCCCTGCCTGCCCTCCCCCTTCACTGCCTCCCCCAGCCTGCCCTCCCCCTCACTGCCTGCCCCTGCCTGCCCTCCTCCCTCACTGCCCCCCCACTGCCCTCCCTCTCACTGCCTCCCGCTGCCTGCCCTCCCCCCACTGCCCTCCCTCTCACTACCTCCCCCTGTCTGCCCTCCTCCCTCACTTCCCATTCCTCTCACTGCCGCCCCCTGCCTGCCCTCCTCCCTCACTGCCCCCCCACTGCGCTCCCCCTCACTGCCTCCCCCTTCCTGCCCTCCCCCTCACTGCCGCCCCTCACTACTTCCCCCTGCCTGCCCTCCCCCTGCCTGCCCTCCCCCCTCACTGCCTCTCCCTGCCTGCCTTCTCCCTCACTACCTCCCCCTGCCTGCCCTCCCCCCCACTGCTGTCCCTCTAACTACCTCCCCCCACTGCCCTCCCCCTCACTGCCCTCCCCCCTCACTGCCTCCCCCTGCCTGCCCTCCCCCTCACTGCCCTCCCCCTCAGTACCTCCCCCTGCCTCCCCTCCCCCTCAGTGCCTCCCCCTGCCTGCCCTCCCCCCCACTGCCCTCCCTCTCACTACCTCCCCCTGCCTGCCCTCCCCCTCACTGCCCTCCTCCCTCACTGGCCTCCCCCTGCCTGCCCTCCCCCTCACTGCCCTCCCCCACTGCCCTCCCCCCTCAGTACCTCCCCCTGCCTGCCCTCCCCCCTCAGTGCCTCCCCCTGCCTGCCCTCCCCCTCACTGCCCTCCCCCCTCACTACCTCCCCCTGCCTGCCCTCCTCCTCACTGCCCTCCCCCCTCACTACCTCCCCCTGCCTGCCCTCCCCCTCACTGCCCTCCCCCACTGCCCTCCCCCCTCAGTACCTCCCCCTGCCTGCCCTCCCCCTCACTGCCCTCCCCCCTCAGTGCCTCCCCTGCCTGCCCTCCCCCCCCCACTGCCCTCCCTCTCACTACCTCCCCCTGCCTGCCCTCCCCCGTCACTGCCCTCCCCGCTGGGACACTGGTCTGCTCCTGCAGCAGCATCAGGTGGCCGCCTCGTGTCCCAGCTCCGCAGAATGCGGAGTCTGGGCGAGACGTGCGCCCGCAGGTTGGACTGTGCTGCCTGGTCTCTGCCAGCCAGGGCGGCTGGAGGCAGGGTTGTCGGGGGTCGCGTGCGTCTGTCCGTCCGCAGCCTCTGGTCGGGCGTGTGTGGTGGCAGAAGGTGCCACGCGCACTCCTCGTGACAGATGCTGTCGAGTGCTGCCGGGAGCCAGCGGCCCGTGGGGACAGGCAGCCGGCTTCATGAGTGCGGCCGCGAGGGCGCCGTGACGCTCCCCTGCCTTGGCATGCCCCATCCGGCTGGCGTTTGGCCCTAGGCCGACCCCGAGCACACTGTCCTCGGCCGTCAACCCGAGTGATCGTGTCTGCTCGCGGGACTTGAAAACGCAGCCCCGTCTTGCGTGCGAAGTGGCCACCGCAGAGGCCCGCCCCACCGGCCACCAGGCCCATCACCCGGGATGTGCGGACGTCACCACGCTGAGACGCTACGTCAGACGTGGCGCCACCTCAGGTCTGCCCAGGGCGGCGGCTTTGGCTCTGCGATGAGTCCTGTGCCCGTGACTTTCTGGCGACCAGGACCGTGGGGTTGAGGTTCTGTGTGAGAGGGACCCGCGTGTCGGGGTGGAGGGCGCGTCCTTGTACAGGAAGCATGTGTGTGTGTGTGTGTGTGTGGGACCCACGTGTCGGGGTGGAGGGCGCATCCTTGTAAGAATGTGTGTGTGTGTGTGTGTGTGTGTCCCGCGTGTCGGGGTGGAGGGCGTGTCCTTGTAAGAATGTGTGTGTGTGTGTGTGACCCACGTGTCGGGGTGGAGGGCGTGTCCTTGTAAGAATGTGTGTGTGTGTGTGTGTGTGTGACCCGCGTGTCGGGGTGGAGGGTGCGTCCTTGTAAGAATATGTGTATGTGTGTGTGTGTGTATGTGTCTGTGTGAGTGGGACCCGCATGTCGGGGTGGAGGGCGCGTCCTTGTAAGAGTGTGTGTGTGTGTGTGTGTGTGTGTGTGTGTGTGTGACCCGCGTGTCGGGGTGGAGGGCGCGTCCTTGTAAGAATGTGTGTATGTGTGTGTGTGTATGTGTCTGTGTGAGTGGGACCCGCATGTCGGGGTGGAGGGCGCGTCCTTGTAAGAATGTGTGTGTGTGTGTGTGTGTGTGTGTGTGTGTGTGTGTAGGGACCCGTGTGTCGGGGTGGAGGGCGCGTCCTTGTAAGAATGTGTGTATGTGTGTGTGTGTGTGTGTGTGTGTCTGTGTGAGTGGGACCCGCATGTCGGGGTGGAGGGCGTGTCCTGGTAAGATTATGTGTGTGTGTGTGTGTGTGTGTGTGTGTGTGTGTGTGTGTGTCCCGCGTGTCGGGGTGGAGGGCGCGTCCTTGTAAGAATGTGTGTATGTGTGTGTGTGTATGTGTCTGTGTGAGTGGGACCCGCATGTCGGGGTGGAGGGCGCGTCCTTGTAAGAATGTGTGTGTGTGTGTGTGTGTGTGTGTGTGTGTGTGTGTGTGAGGGACCCGTGTGTCGGGGTGGAGGGCGCGTCCTTGTAAGAATGTGTGTATGTGTGTGTGTGTATGTGTCTGTGTGAGTGGGACCCGCATGTCGGGGTGGAGGGCGTGTCCTGGTAAGAATGTGTGTGTGTGTGTGTGTGTGTGTGTGTGTGTGTGTCCCGCGTGTCGGGGTGGAGGGCGCGTCCTTGTAAGAATGTGTGTATGTGTGTGTGTGTATGTGTCTGTGTGAGTGGGACCCGCATGTCGGGGTGGAGGGCGTGTCCTGGTAAGAATGTGTGTGTGTGTGACCCGTGTGTCGGGGTGGAGGGCGCGTCCTTGTAAGAGAGTGTGTGTGTGTGTGTGTGTGTGTGTGTGTGTGTGTGTGTACCCGTGTGTCGGGGTGGAGGGCGCGTCCTTGTAAGAGTGTGTGTGTGTGTGTGTGTGTGTGTGTGTGTGTGACCCGTGTGTCGGGGTGGAGGGCGCGTCCTTGTAAGAGTGTGTGTGTGTGTGTGTGTGTGTGTGTGTGTGTGTGTGAGGGACCTGTGTGTTGGGGTGGAGGGCGCGTCCTTGTAAGAATGTGTGTATGTGTGTGTGTGTATGTGTCTGTGTGAGTGGGACCCGCATGTCGGGGTGGAGGGCGCGTCCTTGTAAGAGTGTGTGTGTGTGTGTGTGTGTGTGTGTGTGTGTGTGTTGACCCGTGTGTCGGGGTGGAGGGCGCATCCTTGTAAGAATGTGTGTGTGTGTGTGTGTGTGTGTGTGTGTGTGTGTGGGACCCGTGTGTCGGGGTGGAGGGCGCGTCCTTGTAAGAGTGTGTGTGTGTGTGTGTGTGTGTGTGTGTGTGTGTGTGTGGACCCGTGTGTCGGGGTGGAGGGCGCGTCCTTGTAAGAATGTGTATGTGTGTGTGTGTGTCTGTGTGAGTGGGACCCGCATGTCGGGGTGGAGGGCGTGTCCTTGTAAGAGTGTGTGTGTGTGTGTGTGTGTGTGTGTGTGTGTGTGTGAGACCCGCGTGTCGGGGTGGAGGGCGTGTCCTTGTAAGAATGTGTGTGTGTGTGTGTGTGTGTGACCCGCGTGTCGGGGTGGAGGGCATGTCCTTGTAAGAATGTGTGTGTGTGTGTGACCCGCGTGTCGGGGTGGAGGGCGTGTCCTTGTAAGAATGTGTGTGTGTGTGAGTGAGGGACCTGCATGTCAGGGTGGAAGGCACGTCCTTGTACAGGAAGTGTGTGTGTGTGTGTGCACGCGTGTGTGTGTGAGGGACCCGCGTGTCGGGGTGGAGCGCGCGTCCTTGTACAGGAAGTGTGTGTGTGGGAACAAGCGGTTACACGCATAAGCCGCACACGAAGTTCACCCTTTCCTGGATGCAGCTGTCTGATCATCTGTGTCCACCTGGCTCATCCCTGGGTACGTGGGGACCGCGGGGCTGGCTCTGAACCCCTGGGGACTGCAGGGGGACCACAGAGTTGGTGCTGCCCCCACCATGGGCCTGCAGGCAGGGTCTTGCCAAGCATCCATGCCGGTCAGCCCGGGCCTCACCGGTTCCCGTCCTGGGGTCCTGAGGGGCCACCTGCAACGCAGGGCTGAAGGTGGCTACGTGGGGAGGACCTGTGGAGGACTGGCGCTCACTGTCGCGTCGTGTAACCCGTAGGGATTGTGTGTGGTCCTGTGTGCACGTCGGGTCCGAGGTGTGACCCACAGGGAGCGCGTGCGGTCCTGTGTGCACGTTGGGTCCAGGTCTGTGTGACCCACAGGGAGTGTGTGTGGTCCTGTGTGCATGTTGGGTCTCGGGCTGTGTGACCCCCCGGGAGTGTGTGCCATCCTGTGTGCACGTCAGGTCTGGGGCTGTGTGACCCCCTGGGAGCGTGTGCCATCCTGTGTGCACGTCGGGTCCAGGGCTGTGTGGCCCACAGGGAGCGCGTGCGGTCCTGTGTGCACGTCGGGCCCGGGGCTGTGTGGCACACAGGGAGCGCGTGCGGTCCTGTGTGCACGTCGGGTCCGGGGCTGTGTGGCCCACAGGGAGCGCGTGTGGTCCTGTGTGCACGTCGGGTCCGGGGCTGTGTGGCCCATAGGGAGCGCGTGCGGTTCTGTGTGCAAATTGAGTCCAGGTGTGTGTGACCCCCCGAGAGTGTGTGCCATCCTGTGTGCATGTCGGGTCCGGGACTGTGTGACCCACAGGGAGCGTGTGTGGTCCTGTGTGCACATTGAATCCAGGTCTGTGTGACCCCCGGGAGTGTGTGCCGTCCTGTGTGCACGTCGGGTCCAGGGTGTTGTGTGACCCACAGGGAGCGTGTGCGGTCGTCTGTGCACGTCGGGTCTGTGGTGCTCGGTGCACTTCATTAGAGCCACTGGCTCCGCTCGTCACATTAGCTGAGGCCACGCACGTTTCCCGGTCCTCACGGGCTTGCCGTCTGCTTTGTCTCAGGTTCAGACGAAGAAGGAGGAGCCCCTGCCTCCCGCCAGCAGCGAAAGCATCCCCGCGTTCTACTTCCCTCGCGGCCGTCCCCGGGACACCGTGAACGTAGACGCGGTCATCGCCAAGATAGAGCGGACTTTCGCCCAGTTCCCGCACGAGAGGGCCACCGTGGAGGACATGGGCCGCGTGGCCAAGGTGGGTGCCCCTGCGTGAGAGCGGCACACGTTCCTCAGCCCCTCCGCGGGCTCGCGGCTCCGGGTCCTGCTTACGCACGTCATCGGAACGGTAGTCCCGGTCGCGGGAGAACCCAGGTGTGTGTGGATGCCCTCCTGGGGTCAGCGGGTGCGAACGTGTGCACGTCTTAGGGACCCAGCGCCTAGAGGCCGTGTGCACGCCTTCCCCGGCCCCTCCGACCCCGTGTCTCTCCCTGTCCAGGGTGCTGTTCCTGTGAGCGGGTGGCACCGGCCCACGGTCCACGCTTGCACCCCGTGGAGTGAGGTGGTGGCTCGGCCGAGCTGCTGCCGCCTTGTGTGCGCTTCCGCGGCCCCGTGTGTCCGCACACGGTGCGTTCCAGGAGTGTTGATGCGTGCAGACGTGACCCGGCCAGGTCCAGGGTCGCCGCACACCCTACACCTCTCTCCCGGACTTGCGTGGCTGGGGTCACGCGGGAACGCCGCCCGATACTTGTGGAGCCACGAAACCTCTCCCGGACCGCCTGCACGGTTTCGTGGCACCCAGCGGTGTGTGCGGTTCCCGTGCCGCTGCTCCCGTGCCAGCGTGAGCCGTCTCTCTGATCGCAGACGTGCGTGCGCTGGGGCCTCGTTGTGGGTCTGGCTTGCACTTTTCCCCGAGGACTGACGACCGCGACCCTGTTTCACGCGTGTGTTGGCCGTATGCACACCTCTGGACCCACGCGTGTCTACGGCCTTTGCCCCGTGTCTCAAGTGGTTGTCGTTTCAGCGTGAATATTAAGAGCCTCTGTGTCCAGACACGCGTCCCTCATCACTTACATGGTGTAGACGTGTTTCCTCCTGTTCCCTCGGTGCGTATTCCCCTCCTAGGTCATGTCCTGTGCCACACAGAAAGCCTTTCGTGTTGATGAATTTCATTTTATGTACTTTTTCCTTCATTGGTCGTGCTTTTTGGGTCCTAGCCAAGAATTTATTGCCAAATCTCAGTCGTGAAGGTTTTTTGTTTATATTCGTATGAGTGTTACAGTTTTACCTATGCATGTGTCTTGAGTTTTGTATACAGTGATATCGGGGCACAACTTCATCTTTTTTTGTTTTTTTAAATTTTGTTTCTAAGTAACATCTACCCCCGGTGTGGGGCTCGAATGCACGACCCCGAGATCAAGAGTTCCACAGTGCACCGACTGAGCCAGCCGGGCACCCACAAATGTCATCTCTGTGTGTGTCCAAATCCAGGGGTCCCTTTGCCACTGCTGGAGGAGACCCTTCCTTCCCCGTTGACTGGTCTCGTCTCCCTCATTGGAAATCAGTGCATCGTCACATGCGGGTTGATTAGCGGGCGCTGACCCTGTCCCATGGCCCTGTGTTTCTGTTTTCGTGCCAGAACCACACTGTCTAGATTAGTTGCTTTGTAGTAGGTTTCTGAACAGGGCCGCATAGCACATCCGAGTCTCCGCGTTCACGATGTTTCAGGCGGCGCGAGGCTCTGTGTGAATTTCAGGACCGGCCTCTCCGTTTCTACAAAGATGCCAGCAGGCATCTGACGAGGGTCACTGGGAATCTGTACGTCGTCTCGGGAAGTGTTGGCGCTCCGGTCTACGAACAGAGGTTGTCTCTCTGTTCATTTACGTCTTTACCTTTTTTTGGAAACGTTTGGTGGTTTTCAAGTGTCCCTTGCACATCTGTTATTACATTTCTTCTGGAGCACGTCACTGTTTTTGATACTTGTATGACTGGAATTGTTTTCTAAATGTTCACGTTGTTTATTGCAAGTGTGTAGAAATGGAGTTGATTACTGTGCATCGATCTTGTGTCCCGCACCCTTATGGACTCACGGATTAGTTCCAGTGCTGCTTTGGCATAGTCACCAGGGTTTCACATACGCACGATCACGTCCTTCACACGTACAAGTAGTTTGACTTCTTCCTTCCCGGTGTGGATGTGGCCCACTTCTTCACCGTGTCCGACTGCTGTGCGAGCGCGTCCCGTGTGGCACCAGAGACCAGCGGAATCGTGGGCAGTCCTCTTGGTTTAGAGGGGCAAATATCCGCTCTTCCAGCAGCATCAGGCCCGACTTTGGTCGTGGGGTTCTCACAGGTACCGCTGTCAGGCTGAGGATGTTTCTTGCCACCCCTGGCGTGTGGTGTTTATTTGGAAAGGACGTTGAATTCCTCACGTGCATTTTCTGAATCTGCTAAGACGGTGTTTGTGCTGAGACTGTGGATTCCGTGAGCTGATTTTTCTGTGGTTAAACCCACCTTGCGTTTCTGGGGTGCTTCCCACTCGGTCTGGGTGCATAGTCCTCTTTATACGTTGCTGGATTCTCTTTGCTCGTATTTTCTTGTTGATTTTGGTTTATTTATATTCGTAGGTGGTCCTGTTTGTACTTTCCTCGTGATTCCTTTGTGTGGTTTCGACGTTCGGGTTACACTTGTGTTAGAGGATCAGTTGGGGATTGGCTTTTTATATTTTTTAAACTAAATTTTTTTTTTTAAGTTTACTTTGAGAGAGACAGAACGTGAGTCGGGGAGGGGTAGAGAGAGAGAGAATCCCGAGCAGGCTCCACACTGTCAGCACGGGACCCGACATGGGACTTGAACTCTCGAAAGTGCGAGGTTATGACCTGAGGCGATTGGCTTCTTAAAACATTGGTAAAAAGCATGTGCTTCTGAGGTCCAGACCAAAGAGCCAGACGTATTCAGGGAGGTACAGATTCTGTCCATGCGTCTTCACCTCTGTGGTCTTCCTGCAGCCAGAACGAGCAGTGTTCACGGCGTTGGTTTACCTGCTGCTTGTTTCGTGTTCCGACGTTCAGCACATCTCTACACCTAGATGCACGTGCCGTGAAAGACGTACGTACGTGAGAAAGTTCACACGTGTCTAATTTCATACCTTTCTCAGGTACACAGCACGGTGTTGTGCACGAGGGTGTCTCCTCGCCGAACGTTGTGTTGGCGCTCGCGGCTCGTCCGTCCAGGCGGTTCTCGCTCTGCCTGTAGCGTGGGACCACGGACATCCCCGACCGTGCGAGCCGAAGCCAGGCAGTGCCGTCCGGCAGAAGTGACACTGGGACCGTTAAGACCTGTCAAGGCGTGGAAACCTCGCTTACGGGGCGCCGCCGTAAGCGTGTTGGGAAACGGAGACGATCGCGAGACCACTACTCTGTGTCCCGGGACTGAACACGTTAGAAACGCTGTGCACACCAAAGTGTTTAATTAGCTGGCAAAACCCTAGCGAGCGCCCTCGAGCACGGCACGTCCCCGTGTCACATGGCGTGTGGTGCAGAGTGAGCGCCTCGTCTCTGCCTCAGCCCGTTGTCCCACCTGACTCCACTCTGCTTCCAACATCAAAGCTTTGCGCTTCCCGCGTCGTGAAACCTCTGAGACTTCCCTTCGTGCGGAGTCGGTCTCTGGGACGCGTCCGAGTTTTCCGGCGCAGGCTCGCCTGTGTCGATCGCTGGCCCTCGCCGAGCTCCCCGGCTGCACGCCAGGGCTCCTCGCCCCGCGGCAGTGGCCGGGCGCCTGCGGTCAGCGTCTCTGCCGGGGTCCGTCCCGTCCCGCCCCGAGCCCCGCACGCCCCGTCCCGTTCCTTCCGGAACTCGGCGAGCAAGCCGCCCGATCCGTGGCTGCGGCAGGAGCCTGTGTGAACGTGTGTGTGAGTCGCTGGGCTTGACACGAGCTGAGCTCTCTCGGCCCGCTGGCTGGTGAAGAAGTCGGTGTCGGTGATAAGAAGCAGACCTTCACGTCGTCCCCGGAGCCCCCGCGGGAAGCAGGGGGGCCTGGCGCGATGCCCTGGACTTGGTGCCCCGCCAGGACTGCGCCCCTTCTTCCTGCACACGCATAGCACTCAGCCGCGGGCACAAGCCGCCGTCTGCATTCACCGGCCCCCTCGTCGCAGGGACACACACAGGGGCCGCTGGCCATTGCGGTGACCTTGCGATGGGCACCACGTGTGCGCGTCGTTTCACGTCATCCGTGTGCTTGGGACAAGCGGGGGTGAGCAGGCCAGGCTGCAGACGCGTGTTGTCACCAGGCTCGGGTGGCGGATGTCTGACGCCTGACATCGGATGTGCAGGAAGTGGCGTTGCGGGGCCCGGCTGGTGTGCGTGTCTCCTGACTCGCGGACGTTTTGTCTGGGGCGCTTCAGCGACGGCGGTTCAGCGAGACGTGCGCGTGGTCCCCCCCTTGTGTGGTGGGTCTGGCCCCGTTTGGGGTTCGTGGGTCTCCGCCTTGACGAGTGTCCTCCTTCCGTCGTCACGCCTCTCGCTGCCTCCTCTGGACCATGTGGGAACCCGGGGTCGTGTGTCCCCTCGCGTGGCCCAGAGCCCGTCCGCGAGGACACAGGCTTTACACGAGAGCGTCATTCTCTCCTGGTGTCTCGTAGGCGGCATCAGTCTGTGCATGGTCTTGGTTTCTGGGGTCGGTTCTCCTCACGCGTGCTGTGTCTGTGGTGCTCCCTTGTGTAGCACGTGCATCTGTTGCTTCCAAGCTTTTCTCATCTCGTTTCGCTTTTTAGGGTCTTTATCGAGTCGGCACGTGTGAGCCTTTGCTCTGGGCTGTTCGTTTCTGCTTCCTTTCCTGACTGGGAGACGAACTTACGGTTTCCCGTGAACGTCCGTCCACCAGCCTCCTGGATGACTGCTTTGTGTTTTCATGTCCTCTTTGCTCCCTTCTTCCAGAATAAACCTGGGTTTGTGTGCGTGCACGCATGCGTGTGCAAGACGTGGGCACACGTCTGCACGTGTCAGGGAGCAGACACTCAGAGCTGAGCTGCGGGTGACCGATTTGACCAGAAACGGCGCCAGCGCTGTGCACAGTGGCAGTTCACGGCGCGTCTCCGGCCACGGTGCTCGAGCGCCAGCTCTCCCGTGACCCCCGCCAGTGCTTGCCTTCCGCACTTCCTATTTTCAGCCGTTGTGGTGCGTGTGCGCGTAAACTTGCCGGAGCTCTATTTTCATTTCCTCACGATACGTTCGTTGAAACCCTTCTCTTGCGTTTATTTGTGTCAGCGCACCGTCATTTCCCTGCTTGGCGGTTTCCTGGAGGTGTAACTGAGCGCCCGACGTGGCTCACGCGCCCTGCACACGGTCTGAGGAGCTTTGACACGCGTGTATCCACCCAGGCGCACCTGAAAAACAGCATGACCTTGTTTCCGGGCCCCAGCCCCATGCGAGCGGCCCCACCCCGTGACATAATGACGCCCGAGGGCCCACCCGCTCACAGCCCTGCCCTGGGGCTCACGCATCCGCGTAGGAATTCTGGGGACACGCACGTTCCCAGCTCAGCACCGTTGTGATGGGTGTGTAGGCAGGGCTCACGGTTGGCCGCTTAACGGTTTCCTCTTGACTGACGGCAGCCGTCATCTTACCTCGCGTTCCTTTCTAACTGTGCGTCCCTGACGACATCCCTGCTCGTGTTATTCGTGCATCTTAACTGGGCCGTCCTCTTCCCACGGAGTCGCGCGGTGTCATGGACGGTGTGGACGCGGGTGCTCGGGACTGGGTCGTCCTCATTACGCTGTGTTATAGACAGCATGGACGTGGGCACTTGGGACTGGGCCGTCCTCTTCCCACGGAGTCGCACGGTGTCATAGACGGCGTGGACGTGGGCGCTCGGGACTGGGTCGTCCTCATCACGCTGTGTTATAGACAGCATGGACGTGGGCACTTGGGACTGGACCGTCCTCTTCCCACGGAGTCGCACGGTGTCATAGACGGCGTGGACGTGGGCGCTCGGGACTGGGTCGTCCTCATCACGCTGTGTTATAGACAGCATGGACGTGGGCACTTGGGACTGGGCCGTCCTCTTCCCACGGAGTCGCACGGTGTCATAGACGGCGTGGACGTGGGCGCTCGGGACTGGGTCGTCCTCATCACGCTGTGTTATAGACAGCATGGACGTGGGCACTTGGGACTGGGCCGTCCTCTTCCCACGGAGTCGCACAGTGTCATAGACGGCGTGGAGGTGGGCGCTTGGGACTGGGTCGTCCTCATCACGCTGTGTTATAGACAGCATGGACATGGGCACTTGGGACTGGGCCATCCTCTTCCCACGGAGTCGCACGGTGTCATAGACGGCGTGGACGTGGGCGCTCGGGACTGGGTCGTCCTCATCACGCTGTGTTATAGACAGCATGGACGTGGGCACTTGGGACTGGACCGTCCTCTTCCCACGGAGTCGCACGGTGTCATAGACGGCATGGACGTAGGCACTCAGGACTGGTCCGTCCTCTTCCCACGGAGTCGCACAGTGTCATAGACGGCATGGACGTGGGCGCTCGGGACTGGGTCGTCCTCATCACGCTGTGTTATAGACAGCATGGACGTGGGCACTTGGGACTGGACCGTCCTCTTCCCACAGAGTCGCACGGTGTCATAGACGGCATGGACGTAGGCACTCAGGACTGGTCTGTCCTCTTCCCACGGAGTCGCACAGTGTCATAGACGGCGTGGACGTGGGCGCTCGGGACTGGGTCGTCCTCATCACGCTGTGTTATAGACAGCATGGACGTGGGCACTTGGGACTGGACCGTCCTCTTCCCACGGAGTCGCACGGTGTCATAGACGGCATGGACGTAGGCACTCAGGACTGGTCCATCCTCTTCCCACGGAGTCGCACAGTGTCATAGACGGCGTGGACGTGGGCGCTCGGGACTGGGTCGTCCTCATCACGCTGTGTTATAGACAGCATGGACGTGGGCACTTGGGACTGGACCGTCCTCTTCCCACAGAGTCGCACGGTGTCATAGACGGCATGGACGTAGGCACTCGCTCAGGACTGGGCCGTCCTCTTCCCACGGAGTCACACAGTGTCATAGACAGCGTGGACGTGGGTGCTCGGGACTGGGCCGCTCTCTTCCCGTGGAGTCGTGCGGTGTCGTGGACGCGGTACTTCTAGGCTCCCGGTCGGGTGGGTATGTGGAAGCAGTGAGCCCGCCCATCCCGTGCTGGTGTGGGCTGTGGTCTCTGTGATGCAGGGTGCTGGGGGCAGGTCCCTACAGACTCCCCCCCCCCCCGCCCCCGCCGTCACTCGGAGCCCCTGTCCGGCCTTCACCGTGCATGGTCATGATGTGGCACTGACGTCTGGGCAGCGCTGTCCTGCACGTGTTGATGTGCTGGTGTGGCTCTTCGTCTGTAGCCGTGGACTCAGACTGGTGGCCATCCCACGGTGGCAGCAGCCGTGATAAACCCCGGTTCATCAAAAACGCCATCGTCTCCGCTTTACGTGCCCTCGCGTTCCGGCTTCTAGTGGCTCACGGGGGCTTAAATCTCATCTCGGTTCGCGACTGGGGTCTCCTGCCGTCCGTCCCTGGAATTTCTGGTCTGCTTTGCTGTCGGGCCGGCCTCATCCACTTTCTCGGGAAGCGCTCCTTACCAGTCTGTGTTCCGGAACTATGTGTTTGGAATCAGTTTCACTCCCTGAATATTCTGCACGAGACCCACTTTTGGGGTCACCCTTGTTTCTTTCTGGGAAGGTTACGTTGAATTCCTCACCACAGTTTCCTTCCTCTGTGTGTTTAGTAGACCGAGGACGTTGACGTGTCCTCACGTGAGACTTGAGGGCGTGCGTCCCACGTGTCCATGCAGGCGCGTCAGGTGCTAAGCTGGCTGGGCAAAGACCCAGCGTGTCAGAAGCCATAGTGAGGCCGCCCTGGCACGTGCAGTCCAGCGCGTGTGTCTCCCGTGTGCGTGCTGAACCACGTCGGCCACACGGCCTGGTTTTCCTGATCTTTTCCCAGGACTCCTGTTCCGCTTCCGGGGTTGTTTTTGTGGCCACGTTCGGCCACACTGGCTTCCGGCCTTCTCGGGATGGCTCCCTGCCTTCGGCTCCCTCCGGAATCGCCGTGTTCTCGCCGCTTCGTGCACGAGGCTGCTCCGGCCTGCTGTGGCCGTACCGACGTTTGTGTGCGGTGCTGTGAGCTTCCTCGTAGACACGGCTTTACAGGCGTCTCGCGCATCAGTGTGCCGTGCGTCTCTTTCTTTCTCATCCGGCATTAACTAGCTTGCACTGTGTTTTCCAGTCCGTTCCGGGGCTGCCTCGTGGGGGTAACAGAGACCCCAGGGTGACGGGCCGAGGTCCCCAGGGCCGCCCACTTCACCCGCCCGGCACAGATCCCAGGTTGTCTCCTCTGCGCTGAGCAACCAGCTGTAGACCCGGGGGTTCCCACGGCCCCTCCCTGTGGGAGGGTGAAGTTGCACAGACAGAGGAAGTGGCCCAGCGGGTGAGCGCTGGGAGCCCCCGTGCCCACATGTCTTCACCACCCAGCAGCTGCCCAGCCATCACCTTCACTTTCACGGAGGCTTCCGGCATCGCTGGGATGCATCCCTGCCCCCGCGTCTGGGCGCGCTCCTCCCCAGAGGATGGCGTGGGGCCGAACGGCCCAGGTGTCTCACATTGGCTCAGCCTTCCTGCTGTTCGGCCCCCCCAGGGCCACCCAGGGCCACCTGCAAATAACAGGCACGCCCGTCGGCCGGGACGCCCCAAGGCACGTAGGAGCGGTGCGTCAGCAGCGACAGCCAAGCACCCGGCGTCGGCGCGGACGGTGCACCTGGCACCCTGTCCTGTGGGGATTGACCGAGGTTCCGGACGCGCTGTGCCGGGAGCCGGGGCACAGACCCCTCCTGGTCCGTGACTTCACGCTCGCCCCAGCAGGGCCATGTCTCACAAGCAGGATGCTGAGTGGAAGCCAGGCCGAAAGGCCACAGGCGGCGTGGTGCCATGTGTAGCACGTTCCACGAAAGGGACGCAGAGCGGGGCTGGCTGGGTGTGGGCAGGGTACGCCACATTGGTCACGGCCCGGCTCTTTGGACTGCGGGGACAGACACGTGACTGGCCACCTACGTGCACCCTACCACGGTGAATCTTCACGTGCGTATGTTGTACGAAGCTGATAAGAAGCACAGGTCTCCTTATGTGACGCGTTTTCTTCTTTGGACTTGTTCATAAGCTGCTTTTCTGTTGGTGGCGTCGTAGAGGTGAAGGCTGCCGTTCGTTTCAGAAAGTTAACAGAGCGTCCTGAGGGGCGGTGTCGGCCGCGGCCAGCGCCTGAGGGCCAGCCTTCTGGCTGCGGGGCTGATTGGCAGCAGGACAGGCCGGCACGACCTGGGAACGCGTGCGCGGAGGGCCCCCCTCACAGGAGAGCGCAGAGCGCAGAGCTTCGTGGGCGTAGACCGCCTCGGGGACGGACTCACGGAGCCGGGAGATGCCTCGGGGCCGTCAGCCCCTGTCCCGCCTGCCGTGAATGTCCCCACATCCACGTGGCCACCACCCAGAGCGAGCCTCCACATGTTCCTGGCACCACGGAGAGTTCCCTCGGGCCGCTCCCTGTCAGCCCTCCAGCCCTCTTCTGGACGGTGTCCTCCGTCACCTGTCGTGACTCGGGCGGCCCTGCGTCGCCTGCGTGCGGCGTCGCCTGCGTGCGGCGACGCCTGCGTGCGGCGACGCCTGCGTGCGGCGTCGCCTGCGTGCGGCGTCGCCTGCGTGCGACGTCGCCTGCGTGCGCGTGCGACGCCTCGACACCTGCACCAGGCAGTGTTGGCTCGGGGGTACCCCAGACACACAGGTGCTTCTGTGTGGTCCCTGCGCTCTCCTCCGCGATCCGGCTCCAAGGCAGCACCCCCAAGGGGGTGGGTGGGCACAGCGTTCGTGCAGGGCCCTGCTCGCAGACACGTGGCCGCTCCCAGGCGGGCCACCCTGATTCCTCCTCGCACGCTTCCTGGCGTCTGCGTCACGAGCCCTGAGGCGGAGCGCGTGTTCGCAGGCGCACGGGCGTGTGTGCATCCCGTTCTCAGAGTGACTGCTTGTTCGGGCCGACACACTGCCACGGCAGCCTTTGGCCCCTTGACTGGCCCTTCCGGAACATGCCGCCCGTGGCTCTGGTCAGACGCTCACGTTGCCGCCAGTGGGTTCCGTTCCCTCGTTCGACGGCATCTCCCGGCAGACGGTGCTGACGTGAAGCTGACGCGGGGCTCCCTCCGGGGCCAGGGGTGCTCCGCGTCCTGCGTGGGGAGTCTGTCTTCGCGGCTCCGGAGCCAGGCTGACCCGCTCGTCACGTGATCCCACGGAGAGTTTGCGGCCGTGGCGGTCCCGTTCCGGACGGGGACCCGTCGCACGCTGCTCGTGGCGCAGCTGAGGGCGGCTTTCCCGGTGGCGCGGCACTCCCGTTGGAGCCCACTCGTTGCCCCCGAACCGCGGGATCCGTTGCCGGGTCCGGTCTGCTCCCCACCCTGTTCCCTGCGGCCGGCGGGTCCCTCTTGGCCCAGATGCGCCCAGGTTATGCACGTCACTCAGCAGTAAGCCTGCAGAGCCCTCCGTGTCCCCGCAGCACCTTCGAAGCAGCTTCCCTGTCCCACAGACACCCGCTGGTGCTTGCTGGCCTCGCGTCGAGCCCGTGGGTTGCTCGTTCCGGGAACCGGCGTCGGCTCGTCCACCGCGGGAGCCCGACACGGGGTCCTCGGTGTCCCGGCAAAGATCTGTGCCCGGCTCTGTGCACACGTGACGCCGTGTGGGGTGTGCGCTTGACGGGTTTCTGGACGCGTTTCGCACACAGCGCTGCGGACGAGTTTGTTTTCCGGTTGTTGCCAGCGTGTGGGCGGAGAACGGCCTCACAGACACGGTGCTTGCGCCTGGCGACGTGGCTACGCTTCCTCCCGGGCGCGTCCTCACTGCCCTCCGAGTCCTTCCGCGTTCCTGCACGCCCTGCCACACGTTTGTGACTTCCACACTCTCGGGGCCTCCTGTGCGGCCTGTCTTCTCCGGCCGCGGCGCCTGGCCGGGCCGGCCTACAGCACTGGTGCCCTGGCTTGGGTCCCGGCTCGGGCATGGGGCCTGCACACGTCACCCTGGCACGTGACATGAGCCGCGGGCCTTGTGTGGATTCCCTTCATCGCGGTAAGTGTTCCCGTGGCAGGTGGCTGGCCCAGGCTGTGGCGTGCGTGACTCCTGGTCTCGGGGCTGTGCGTTCGCGCCCCACACTGGGGGTAGACATTACAAAAAAACATTAAAGGAAGAAGGTACGTCTCTGTTCTTAGTTTCTCCGGGTGCTGTTTCCTCATCGCTGTTTGTTTAGTGGCCGAGTTCAGTCGGTTCACGATGCGTTTTCTGTGGCATTTCTGCATTACTGATCGCGATGGATAACCGGCTCCTAATTCTCCTTGCGTTCCTGACACATGTCAGTATATGTGCAGCCCTCGTAATGAGAATTACCCAATGCCCCTTACTTTCAGTCTCTGGAAGAGTTTGTGTGCGGTCCATGTGATTTCTTCCGTAAATATTTGAACAAGCTCGTTGGCGGACTTTTGGGGCCCGGACTTTTCTTTGTGGGAAAGTTTGGAGTTAAGGCTTGTTTTTTTGCAGCTGCATAGAACTGTTCAGATCTTTTCTTGTGTCCATTATTTGGTTACACCCCTGGATCCGGGAGTCTGTGCGTGTCCCCAAAGCTGTGGCACGTGTTGGCGTGAAGTCATTGGTGTCACGCGCTTCCTGCCTTTCTGTCGCGTGTGGGAACTGCCGTGACAGCAGACATTCGTAACTTGTGTTTTCTTTAGTTCTTGACGAGTATTTCTGAGGGGCGTTACGGTCTTTTTTAGATCTTCAAAGAACGGGCTTTCGGTTTTGCTGATTTTCCGTATAAGATATTTGCTCTCTGTCGTCTTCACTTCTGCCTGGTCTGTGTTTCTTCTTTTGTTTGCTTTTTTGCAATGGGAGCTTGGATTGCCAGCCTTCAGCCTTCTGTGCTGCTACGCGGGCCGAATGCCCCCGTCAGTGCTCGTTTGGTGAATCCGATGGACGGCGTTTTCACTGTTGCATTTCAGAGCCCTTCCTAATTTACGCTGTCTGTCCTGTCGTCTGTGTTTATCATGAGGTGTTTCTAGACGTGCAGAGTTTGGGCACCTGCTGGTTGCCTGCCGGTAGACTGTGTGCTGGTCAGGGGGTGGTCCGTTCCCCATCCTCGAGCTGCCTTCCCGTCACCCGATGTGACAGATGCTGTCCCCTGGTGTACGGGGAAGGACGCACGCTGTGTGTTTCACGGCTCACTGGAGCTCGTATGTGCGGGGCTCATGGGCTTCCAGAGGGGTCTTGGCGCAGCAGAAGTTGTCTGCGGTGTCCCCGTGGGAGCGCGGGGTGTGGTGGCCGCGGTGGGGGCCCGGGAGGCACTGACCGCCCACTTGTGCCCCCATCCCGTAGGCCTGTGGCTGCCCGCTGTACTGGAAGGGACCACTCTTCTGCAGTGCCGGGGGAGAGCGCACGGGCTCCGTGTCCGTGCACAAGTTCGTCGCCATGTGGAGAAAGTGAGTCCCAGGCAGGAGTGCCGGGGGCGGGTGTCAGGAGGGGGGACGTCACGGGCCCGGGCTCCTGCGGCCGAGATGGTGAGAGCAGGGGGCTGGCCTCCAGGGTGGGGGGCCCAGCGTCCGTCCGCCGCCCGCGTCTGGGAGGGGCCTCGTGGACGTGGCATGGGGGGACCACCGGCATGTCCTCTGTCGCTGCAGGATCCTCCAGAACTGCCACGATGACGCAGCCAAGTTCGTCCACCTGCTCATGAATCCCGGCTGTAACTACCTGGTGCAGGAGGACTTCGTCCCCTTCCTACAGGTGCGCCCACGTCTGCGCCGCAGGCATCTTCTCCCCCTCCTCACGGCTCTGCCTCTGCCTCCACGCTGCGTGCCAGCTGCGAGACGGGGCTCCCTTTCCTCAGGGTAGCGCGTTCCACACACACGGCTCGGGGACCCGCCCCTTCGAGGCTGCGTCGCTGGCGGGACCGCGCGTGGCCCGCGCGGTGCGAGCGTGTGTGAGTGGCGGGGCCATGGAGGGGGGACTCCAGCCCCTGGCGGGCTCCCCTGCGGCGTAGGCACAGGCTGTGGCATTCCAGAACGTCCTCCGCACGCAGCACTCCGCTCCCCTCCCCTCCCCTCCACGCCTGTGCGGGGCGTCGCACAGCCTGAGCGCGGTCCTCGAGCGTGGGCGGTTCTCGCGTTGCAGCATTTTCCACGCAGCCCTTCCCGGTAGCGCACTTATCCCCGCAGACGTGACCTGAAGGCTCCTGTGGGTGCCGCTCGGAAGTGAGGGTGTCGTACGCGTGCCGCTGCGTGGGGGCCGTTCCGTGTTTGTCCCGTCGGGTCTCGGCTGCTGGGGACAGGTGCCGTGCGGGCTCCCGGGAACCGGCCGTGGTCCCCGAGCCCGTGGGTGAGGCAGCGACACGCTCACACCGCCACCACGCCTGGCGGGCATCCGTGCCGAAGCCGTGGGGGCACGCGGCAGACGGGCTCCAGGGCTCGGCGGGCACAGTGCGCGTCCCCCACCTCCGTCTTGTCTCGCGTGCGCAGGACGTGGTGAACACGCACCCGGGCTTGGCCTTCCTGAAGGAGGCGTCTGAGTTCCACTCCCGCTACATCACCACTGTGAGTACACGGACACAGTCCTCTGCCCCCGGCTGCCCGGGCCGTGGCCCTTCCGACCCCGGGTCTCTCACCTGTGAATAAGGTGTCGGCACCGTCTCCCCAGTGGGTCCCGGGCAAGGGACACTGAGAGGCAGAGGTCCCGTCTGCGGGCACGGAGCGCCGTGAGCGCGGGAAGCGCCTCACGGGTCTTGCCACACGTCCAGCAGTGAGACTCTAGCACAAGGGAGGGGGCGTCCCCGAGACCTGTCTGCTCTCCCTTCCTGGGCGGGAGAGGGCTGGGCTGGGGCCGCTGAGCCTGGGAGGACGTCTCAGCTCTGGGACGGCACTTACTTGCTCTTTGAAACGTCATGGCCAGGGGCCGGCCTGCCCGGGAGGCAGGGGACTCACTGCCCGGCCCTGTCCCCAGCCCCTGGGCACATGAGAGGGCGGCCTGGGACGAAGGGCCTGGCCCTCGCCCGCCCACCAGCCAGCACTCCCCTCCCGAGCGGGTTCCCTCTCCCCACTGCCTGAGCCCGGCGTGTGGGTGGGCTTTCTGGCCGGGTACACACGCGCGCTCTGTGACACAGGAAGTGCACGAGAGGAGCTCTGTGTTTGCCTGGGGAGGCCACACGCCACCCTGTCCTGGTTCCCCTGTCACTGGCATTAGGGGTCATCGTGAAGGGAAGGGGACCACAGTTGTGAGTGGTAACCAAGGACGCTGGGTGCCGAACATGCACAAGGCTTTGTATGTGCACCCTTCACGCACATTCTGTCCTCACGGGCAGGGACAGGTGAGGGACGTCTTGGGACAAAGGCAAGTGATAGGTGTCCTGGGACAAGGATAGGTGAGGACAGGTGAGGGATGTCCTGGGACGAGGACAGGTGAGGGATGTCCTGGGGTGAGGACAGGTGAGAGATGTCCTGGGACAAAGGCAGGTGACATGTGTCCTGGGACGAGGACAGGTGAGGACACGTGAGGAATGTCCTGGGATGAGGACAGGTGAGGGATGTTCTAGAACGAGGACATGTGAGACAGGTGAGGGGATGTCCTGGGACGAGGACAGGTAAGGACAGGTGAGGGATGTCATGGGACGAGGACAGGTGAGGCCAGGTGAGGGATGTCCTGGGACAAGGACAGGTGAGGACAGGTGAGACAGGTGAGGGGATGTCCTGGGACGAGGCCAGGTGAGGCCAGGTGAGGGATGTCCTGGGACGAGGACAGGTGAGACAGGTGAGGGATGTCCTGGGACGAGGACAGGTGAGACAGGTGAGGGATGTCCTGGGACGAGGACAGGTGAGACAGGTGAGGGATGTCCTGGGACGAGGACAGGTGAGACAGGTGAGGGGATGTCCTGGGACGAGGACAGGTGAGGCCAGGTGAGGGATGTCCTGGGACGAGGACAGGTGACGACAGGTGACAGATGTCCTGGGTGAGGACAGGTGAGGACAGGCCGTCCCCATCTGGGATTCATAGCCGAGCCTGGTGTGCAGCCCTCTCTGGCCTCCCGCTGATGCTCCCGACCCGGTGGTGACTTGTGTTTGTGGACGTGGTCAGAGCGGGTCGTTCCCTGAGCGCGCCGTGAGGACTCCTGGCCTTCCGGGAAGTCCTGCCCACAGCCCCATCCCAGCTCAGGTGCGTCCGTCGCCCGCACGGACCCACCTGAGCGCGCCGGGCCGCTGCTAGTGCTGCTAGTGCGCGGACAGACCCCGTGGGCCCCCTTGGCGCCTCCCCCTGACCCGGAAGCGTGCCCATCCCTGACGCGGCTGTCGGGCACGTGCAGGGCGGGACCTCGGCCGGAGACGCGGGGTCCTGCGTCGCCGGGGGTCCGGGCGCTCCGCTGACGGCCTTTCCCCTGCAGGTCATACAGAGGATCTTCTACACCGTCAACAGGTCCTGGTCGGGGAGGATCACGTGTGCGGAGCTCCGGAGAAGCACGTTCCTGCAGGTAGGCGGCCGGCCAGCAGGGACGCAGGGCCTACGTCCACCCATTATTCAGACTCACCTGCCTTTCCGTCTGCCATCTTGCGTTCTGACCCCCCTCCGTCCTCCTGCATCCTCCTCCATCCAACCTAGACCGTCCTCCATTCATCCTCCGCCCTCCTCCTTCATCTTCCACCGTCCTCCATCCCTCCTCCCCCCTCTCCACCCATCCTCCACCCTTCTCCATGCACCCTGCATCCATTCTCCACCCTCCTCCACCCATCCTCCACCCTCATCTCTCCATCCTCCGATCCTCCTCCTTCCATCCTCCACCCTTCCATTCTCCCTCCACTGTTCTTCCATCATTCTGTTGTTCCGTTCTTCATCCTCCACCGTCTACCCAACCGTCTACCCAGACCTCCCAGCATCCATTGCAGGACCGTGGGAACTGGGTGCGGGGTGCCCTCCTCACTCGGGTTCTGCGGACGTGTGGACGTTCATGAGGACGGGGCTGACCCGTCCTCATCGGGAGGCTGCAGCGGTGAGAGCGTGGACGCCCGCAGGACTGCCTCTCGCAGCCAGCGGCAGCCGCACTGAGTCTCGGGCCGGACCCTCGCCTGGGTGGGCTCCTGACCCGGGTGCCGTGCTCCCACCCCTCGGGCCTGTTGTGATGTGAGCTGCCCGGCGGTCCCACCCACGAGGGGCCCCCTCCCGTGGGGATCGCGCCGAGAGGAGGGTAGCAGGTTTGTGGGGTTTGTGTTCGCAGAACGTGGCGCTCTTGGAAGAGGAAGCAGACATCAACCAGCTGACAGAGTATTTCTCGTACGAGCACTTCTATGTGATTTACTGCAAGTTCTGGGAGCTGGACACGGACCACGACCTTCTCATCGATTCCCAGGACCTGGCCCGGCACAATGACCACGGTGAGCTCGCGGCCTGCGTGGGACAAGGGGACGACCCACGAGCGTTGGCCCTTGGGTACTCAGCTCTGGCCGGTGCCACTGGCCATGGCCGCCTCCCCCGGGCCTGTGGCCCGATGCCTAAAACCGCCTTCCTCTCCCGTTCACCTCTCCTGTCTCTGGGAGTGGGTCTGTGGTTGCGGGACACACACGGGAGACGCGGGACGTGCACGCGTGAGATAGGAACACACGTGGCACTTCCAGGGCATTCGTGAGACACGGACATACATGCGACCCGCAGTGCACACGGGATATGGAGACACACGGGACGCTTGGGGCACAATACGTGAGACGGGCGGACACGTGGGACGTGCAGGGCACACACGGGGTAGACACGGGACGTGAGGGGCACAGCACAAGAGACGGGGACGCACGTGGGACACATGCACACGGAAGACAGCAACACGTGGACACGCGGGGGGCCGACCTGCCCACGTAAGCCGGCCCCACCTGTGAGAGCGTTGGGGCCCACAGGGTTGTCTGACGTGGGCGGCGGCGGCCAGGCAGAGGGGGCAGCCACAAGGTACATTTCCTTCGAGGCTCCATGTTTTCAGTCTCTGGATCTCCACATCCAAGTGAGAGGGCATATTTCCTGGGGCTGCCATAGCACAGGGCCTAAAGCAATAGAACGGTATCCTGTTTTTGTCCGAAGAGCGAAACTCCAGAGTCAAGGAATTTACGAAGCAGCGATCCCCAGGACGGCTGTGCAGAAGTTTCCACACAAACCAGGGCCATCCCGCGGCAGGAGGTTCTCCTCCTCCACTTCTGCAGACCACAGTCCGAGATCTAGGCAGGGCCGCTGAGATCCAGGCAGGGCAGGGCCGCTGAGATCCAGGCAGGGCAGGACCTCTGAGATCCAGGCAGGGCAGGCCCGCTGAGATCCAGGCAGGGCAGGGCCGCTGAGATCCAGGTAGGGCAGGACCTCTGAGATCCAGGCAGGGCAGGCCCGCTGAGATCCAGGCAGGGCAGAGCCGCTGAGATCCAGGTAGGGCAGGACCTCTGAGATCCAGGCAGGGCAGGCCCGCTGAGATCCAGGCAGGGCAGGGCCGCTGAGATCCAGGTAGGGGAGGACCACTGAGATCCAGGCAGGGCAGGGCCGCTGAGATCCAGGCAGGGCAGGACCTCTGAGATTCAGGCAGGGCAGGCCCGCTGAGATCCAGGCAGGGCAGGGCCGCTGAGATCCAGGCAGGGCAGGCCCGCTGAGATCCAGGCAGGGCAGGGCCGCTGAGATCCAGGAGGGACAGGACCCCTGAGATCCAGAAGGGGGAGAAACACTGAGATCCAGGAGGGGCAGGACCCCTGAGATCCAGAAGGGGCAGATACACTGAGATCCAGGCAGGACAGGGCCACTGAGATCCAGGAGGGGCAGGACCACTGAGATCCAGGCAGGGCAGGGCCACTGAGATCCAGGAGGGGCAGGGCCACTGAGATCCAGGCAGGGGACTACCACTGAGATCCAGGCAGGGCAGGGCTGTTGAGATCCAGGCAGGGCAGGGCTGTTGAGATCCAGGCAGGGCAGGGCCACTGAGATCCAGGAGGGACAGGGCCGCTGAGATCCAAGTGGGGCAAGACCCCTGAGATCCAGGCAGGGCAGGACCCCTGAGATCCAGGCAGGGCAGGGCCGCTGAGATCCAGGAGGGACAGGACCCCTGAGATCCAGAAGGGGCAGATACACTGAGATCCAGGCAGGACAGGACCCCTGAGATCCAGGAGGGGCAGGACCCCTGAGATCCAGGAGGGGCAGGACCCTTAAGATCCAGGCAGGGTAGGGCCACTGAGATCCAGGCAGGACAGGACCCCTGAGATCCAGGAGGGGCAGGACCCTTAAGATCCAGGCAGGGTAGGGCCGCTGAGATCCAGGCAGGGCAGGACCCCTGAGATTCAGGCAGGGCAGGGCCACTGAGATCCAGGCAGGGCAGGACCCCTGAGATCCAGGCAGGGCAGGGCCACTGAGATCTAGGAGGGGCAGGGCCGCTGAGATCCAAGTGGGACAAGACCACTGAGATCCAGGCAGGGCAGAACCCCTGAGATCCAGGAGGGGCAGGACCACTGAGATCCAGGCAAGGCAGGGCCTCTGAGATCCAGGCAGGGCAGGGCCTCTGAGATACAGGCAGGGCAAAGCCGCTGAGATCCAGGCAGGGCAGGGTCTCTGAGATCCAGGCAGGGCAGGGCCACTGAGATCCAGGCAGGGCAGGGTCTCTGAGATCCAGGCAGGGCAGGACCACTGAGATCCAGGCAGGGCAGAGCCGCTGATTTCCAGGCAGGGCAGGGCCACTGAGATCCAGGAGGGGCAGGACCACTGAGATCCAGGCAGGGCAAGGCTGCTGAGATCCAGGAGGGATAGGACCACTGAGATCTAGGCAGGGAAAGGCCACTGAGATTTAGGCAGGGCAGGACCACTGAGATTCAGGCAGGGCAGGACCACGGAGATTCAGGCAGGGCTGCTGAGATCCATGCTGGCAGGACCACTGAGATCCAGGCAAGGTAGGGTTGCTGAGATCCAGCAGGCAAGTCTGGTGAAATCCTGGCGGGGCCGAGCCGCTGAGATCCAGGCGGGGCAGGACCACAGTCCCTCCAGAGGCTCCAGGGAAGGGTCCTTCCTGCCTCTTCCAGCTTTTGAGGCTCCAGGCATTCCTGGGCTCGTGGCCGCGTCCCTCCTGTCTCTGCCTCCGCCTTCACATGGTTTCTCCTCTGTGTCTGCGTCTCTCTTCTGTCTCTTACGAGGACGCTCATTGTCTTTAGGGCCACCTTGATCATTCAGAGTGACCTTGTTTCAGGTCTTTCACTTAATCACGTCTGCAAACACCTGTTGCCAATTAAGGAGCCACCTCCGGATGCCAGGAACCAGGATGCAGGCGTGTGTTTTGGGGAGACACAATTGAGCCTCTTGTAGCATCCGGTCATTTTGTATCAGGGTGATGTTCATCGGCGTAGCATGAAATGGGAGACGTGGACAGACGCTCTCTTCGTTTCCCTGGCTTGTGGGCACGGTGCTTGGAATAGGCTGCTCTGGGCCCCCCCCTCATTCGTTTTCGGAGCCACGCCTCCCAGGACCCCAGAATGGCCCTGTCAGTGGAGGTGGGGTTTTTAAAAAGAGGGGATTAAGGTAAAATGAGGTCGGTCGAGTCGGCCCTGATCCCATAGGGCTGGCGTCCTTACGAGAAGAGGGGACAAGGACACAGGCACGCACAGAGGGGTGACCGTGTGAGGACACGGGGAGAAGACGGCGTCTACACGCCCAGGAGACAGGCCTCAGGAGGAAGCAGCCCTGGGAGAGGATGAATGTGCGTTGTTGGAGCTCCCGGCTCAGTGCCGGGTCGGGCCGGCACCTCCGCTGACCGATGCGGTCACCTCCCCTCTGTCAGGGGTCAGCTGGATGCGTTTGGTTTTGATCACGAAGGGAGAGAGTTGAGAGTCGGGGCACCTGGAAGCGGGAATAGACACGTGTTGTGCTCTTCCCAGCGCGTTTCTTCTCGGAGCACCCGGGTCGGCTTTCCACTCTCGCGGCTTGGATTTGGGCTCCGTCCTTGGGTGGCACCCCGGGGAGGACACGTGCAGGACTCGGGCCCTCTGTGGCACCCCCGCCCGGCCCGGGTCTCGGCGTTCCTGACCCGAGCCCGCCCGGCCGGCCCCGCTCGCGTGAGGTCGGGCCGTGACCATGGGCGTGCGCCCGCTGCTCACGGCCCGATTCCGTTTCCACAGCTCTGTCCACCAAGATGATCGAGAGGATATTCTCAGGGGCTGTGACCAGGTACGTGTCACAGCCACCGCTTCTTGGGTTTTCTGGTGATTGCGGCCCGTGTTCTGAGCCCTGTGTCCTGTTCTGTCTCATTCGCTGCCTCATGTGAACTTGTCCTGTGTTGAGCATGAGTGCTCTTGTCACATGAGGTCATGAGGAGGACACACGTGCTGTTGTCACGCAAGGTCATACGTAAGGGAGGATACTTGCCATTGTCACACGAGCTCATGGGAAAGGGAGACATAGGTCCGTCGCGTGATAGCAGAGGGGACACACACGCGTCTGTTACGTGAGATCAGAAACGAGGGGACGCACGTCTTTGTCACGTGAGGTCAGAAGGGGGCAAACGCTGTTGTCACAAGAGGTCATCAGTGAGGGGTGGTTGAGGACGGCCCCGTGTGGGTGGGTCGCGTCAGGCCCGGGGCATCTGAGGGAGGGAGCCCTGGAGTAGGGCCATCGGAGGCCACGCGGCGGCCGTGACCAAGGCCGCGCGGCCACCCCTGCCCCATCCGCGGTCGCAGGGTAACCCCCCCCCCCCCCGCCCCGTGGGGGCGTGCGTCCTCTCGGGCCTCCCCCGGCGGGAGCCAAGTGCAGGACGGGGCCAAACGCCAGGCCCCACTCCCGGCGGGGAGCGGGCGGGGACGTCCCGCCTCAGGCCGCGTCCCCCTGACCCCGTTTCGTCCGCTGCTCTCGGCCCGGAACCCAGGGGCAGAAAAGTACAGAAGGAAGGAAAGATCAGCTACGCCGACTTTGTCTGGTTTCTGATCTCTGAGGAAGACAAAAAAACTCCAACCAGGTACGCGTTTCGGCGCTGTCGCGCGGTCTGTTGGGTACGGCGGTCGGAAGCCCTGGGGTGGCGGTCGTCCCCGAGCGTGGGCGCCAGCAGGGCCGCGTCCCGGCGAGGCCGGCCCCGGGCCCGGGGAAGTGGGGGGGGGGGGGCCGGGCCGGGGTCCTCGCGTCCCGGCCGGCCGGGCTGGCGGAGGCTCGCCCTGACCTGCCGTGACCGCAGCATCGAGTACTGGTTCCGCTGCATGGACCTGGACGGGGACGGGGCCCTGTCCATGTTCGAACTGGAGTACTTCTATGAGGAGCAGTGCCGCAGGCTGGACAGCATGGCCATCGAGGCCCTGCCCTTCGAGGACTGCCTGTGCCAGATGCTGGACCTGGTGAAGCCCCAGAGCGAAGGTAACGTCCCGTGTGAGGAGACGCTGCTGCCCCTAGAGGGAAAGGATGCCCCCCCATGTGAGATCCCCCCCCGCCGTGTGTCAGGAGATGCCCCCCCCCCGTGTGACGAGAGGCCCCCCCCGTGTGTGAGGAGATGCCCCCCCCCCGTGTTTGAGGAGATGCCCCCCCGTGTGTGAGGAGATGCCCCCCCGTGTTTGAGGAGATGCCCCCACGTATGGAACGAGATGCACCCCCCATGTTTGAGGAGATGCCCCCCGTGTGTGAGGAGATGCCCCCCCGTGTGTGAGGAGATGCCCCCCCCCGTGTTTGAGGAGATGCCCCCCCCGTGTTTGAGGAGATGCCCCCCCGTGTTTGAGGAGATGCCCCCCCCGTGTGTGAGGAGATGCCCCCCCCGTGTGAGGAGATGCCCCCACGTATGGAACGAGATGCACCCCCCATGTTTGAGGAGATGCCCCCCGTGTGTGAGGAGATGCCCCCCCCCGTGTGTGAGGAGATGCCCCCCCCGTGTGTGAGGAGATGCCCCCCCGTGTGTGAGGAGATGCCCCCCCCGTGTGTGAGGAGATGTCCCCCCCGTGTGTGAGGAGATGTCCCCCCCGTGTGTGAGGAGATGTCCCCCCCGTGTGTGAGGAGATGCCCCCCCGTGTGTGAGGAGATGTCCCCCCCGTGTTTGAGGAGATGCCCCCCCGTGTGTGAGGAGATGCCCCCCCCGTGTGTGAGGAGATGCCCCCCCCGTGTGTGAGGAGATGCCCCCCCGTGTGTGAGGAGATGCCCCCCCCCTGTGTGAGGAGATGCCCCCCCCCGTGTGTGAGGAGATGCCCCCCCCGTGTGTGAGGAGATGCCCCCCCCCCGTGTGTGAGGAGATGCCCCCCCCCGTGTGTGAGGAGATGCCCCCCCCCGTGTGAGGAGATGCCCCCCCCGTGTGTGAGGAGATGCCCCCCCCGTGTGTGAGGAGATGCCCCCCCCGTGTGTGAGGAGATGCCCCCCCGTGTGTGAGGAGATGCCCCCCCGTGTGTGAGGAGATGCCCCCCCCGTGTGTGAGGAGATGCGCCCCCGTGTGTGAGGAGATGCCCCCCCCGTGTGTGAGGAGATGCCCCCCCGTGTGTGAGGAGATGCCCCCCCCGTGTGTGAGGAGATGCCCCCCCCGTGTGAGGAGATGCCCCCCCTGTGTGAGGAGATGCCCCCCCGTGTGTGAGGAGATGCCCCCCCGTGTGTGAGGAGATGCCCCCCCCCGTGTGTGAGGAGATGCCCCCCCCGTGTGTGAGGAGATGCCCCCCCCCCGTGTGTGAGGAGATGCCCCCCCGTGTGTGAGGAGATGCCCCCCCGTGTGTGAGGAGATGCCCCCCCCCGTGTGTGAGGAGATGCCCCCCCCGTGTGTGAGGAGATGCCCCCCCCGTGTGAGGAGATGCCCCCCCCCGTGTGTGAGGAGATGCCCCCCCCGTGTGTGAGGAGATGCCCCCCCCCCCCGTGTGTGAGGAGATGCCCCCCCCCGTGTGTGAGGAGATGCCCCCCCCCGTGTGTGAGGAGATGCCCCCCCGTGTGTGAGGAGATGCCCCCCCCCCGTGTGTGAGGAGATGCCCCCCCCGTGTGTGAGGAGATGCCCCCCCCGTGTGTGAGGAGATGCCCCCCCGTGTGTGAGGAGATGCCCCCCCGTGTGTGAGGAGATGCCCCCCCCCGTGTGTGAGGAGATGCCCCCCCCCCGTGTGTGAGGAGATGCCCCCCCCGTGTGTGAGGAGATGCCCCCCATGTGTGAGGAGATGCCCCCCCGTGTGAGGAGATGCCCCCCCCGTGTGTGAGGAGATGCCCCCCCCCGTGTGTGAGGAGATGCCCCCCCCGTGTGTGAGGAGATGCCCCCCCCGTGTGTGAGGAGATGCCCCCCCCGTGTGTGAGGAGATGCCCCCCCCCCGTGTGTGAGGAGATGCCCCCCCCCGTGTGTGAGGAGATGCCCCCCCCGTGTGTGAGGAGATGCCCCCCCCGTGTGTGAGGAGATGCCCCCCCCCCGTGTGTGAGGAGATGCCCCCCCCGTGTGTGAGGAGATGCCCCCCCCGTGTGTGAGGAGATGCCCCCCCCCCGTGTGTGAGGAGATGCCCCCCCCCGTGTGTGAGGAGATGCCCCCCCCCCGTGTGTGAGGAGATGCCCCCCCCGTGTGTGAGGAGATGCCCCCCCCCGTGTGTGAGGAGATGCCCCCCCCCGTGTGTGAGGAGATGCCCCCCCCCCGTGTGTGAGGAGATGCCCCCCCCCGTGTGTGAGGAGATGCCCCCCCCCCGTGTGTGAGGAGATGCCCCCCCCCCCCGTGTGTGAGGAGATGCCCCCCCCCCGTGTGTGAGGAGATGCCCCCCCCCCGTGTGTGAGGAGATGCCCCCCATGTGTGAGGAGATGCCCCCCGTGTGTGAGGAGATGCCCCCCCCCCGTGTGTGAGGAGATGCCCCCCCCCGTGTGTGAGGAGATGCCCCCCCCGTGTGTGAGGAGATGCCCCCCCCCGTGTGTGAGGAGATGCCCCCCCCCCGTGTGTGAGGAGATGCCCCCCCCGTGTGTGAGGAGATGCCCCCCCCCGTGTGTGAGGAGATGCCCCCCCCCCGTGTGTGAGGAGATGCCCCCCCCGTGTGTGAGGAGATGCCCCCCCCCCCGTGTGTGAGGAGATGCCCCCCCCGTGTGTGAGGAGATGCCCCCCCCCCGTGTGTGAGGAGATGCCCCCCCCCGTGTGTGAGGAGATGCCCCCCCCCGTGTGTGAGGAGATGCCCCCCCCCCGTGTGAGGAGATGCCCCCCCCCGTGTGTGAGGAGATGCCCCCACCGTGTGGGAGGAGATGCCCCCCCAGTGTGTGAGGAGATGCCCCCCCGTGTGAGATGGCCCCCCCCCGTGAGGAGATCCCCCCCGTGAGGAGATGCCCCCCGTGTGTGAGGAGACCCCACCCCTATGAGAAGAGGCCCCCCCCCTCCCGTGTGTGTGTGTGTGTGTGTGTGTGTGTGTGTGTGTGTGTGTGTGTGTGTGTGTGGAGATGCCCCTGTGGCGTGAGATGTCCCTCCCCTGAGATGAGATGCCTCCTGCTGTGTGCTGTGTGAGGGAAGGACCCCCGGGACCTGTGAGGGGCCACCCGTGTGGGATGTTGTCGGTATGGGGGTGCCCCCCTTGTGGGAGGAAACGTGCGCCTCTCATGGTGATGCCTCCTGTGTGAGGGACCCCGAGTGAGGGGCCGCGCTCCCTGTGAGGTGGGACGCCTCCAGGTGCGGGCAACTGCGCTTGAGCGCGGGTCCCCCATGTAAGGGACAGCCCCGTGTGACGCGGGGTGCCCCCCGTGTGAGACACGCTCCCGCGGAGGAGGACAGCCCGTCTGATGCGAAGGACGCCCGCTCTGGTGCCGGCCGGCCCCGCCCCGAGTCGGCCGGCCCCGCCCCGAGTCGGTGACGCGGTGGGCGGGGCCTCGGGGAGGGCTCGGACCAACCACACCGCAGGGCCCCACCCAGGGCAGGGGGAGCGGCTGTTGCCCCTGGTCCCGTGGCTTCGCTTCCGGCGCCCTCCCAGGCCCCAGGGTCCCCTCAGCCCTCACCTGGGAAAGGCCCTGGGCTGTCAGCTGAGGACCCCCGTCCCGCCCGCCCGCTTCGGGAAGGTGGATGTCCCTGACCCTGGGTCTCCCGCGTTTCCCACCTTGGCGAGACAGAGCCCAGACTCCCGGTGTGGGACGGCATCGTGGACACCGCCCCCCCCCCGCCCAGACCGGCTCCGGTCCCTGACCCTGGCGCCCACACCGCGGGGTCGGCCAGGGAGTCGGCGGGGGGGGAGGGGGGTCCCCTGACACCCCTCAGCTGAGAAGCCCGTGACCAACGGGCAGGCCCGCGGTGGCACAAGGAAGGACCCCAGGGCACCTTGAGACGGACGGAGGGAGACTGTTCCCGGGCCGTGAGGCCGCCGTTAGTCTCGTGTTTCCGTGTCCGGAGGGAACACGGTCTTGGGGTGTTCGCTGTGATTGCCGCTCATCCCGGGGTCCTGGCCGCAGCTTGCGGGCCTGGCTGCCTTCCCCGGTCGTTGGCTCAATGATGTGGGTGGCGGGCGCCCCCTGGTGGCCGAGTTCCTCTCCTGCGCTCCTCCTCCACGTGCGTGCCTCCTCTCACCCATTCCAGGCCACACAGGACCCCAGGCCTCTGGTCCACGCCGCCCCCCGCCGTCCGCCCACACCGGGGACCCTCTCGTGCGAGTGTTCAGGACCCCAGGCCTCTGGTCCCCGCCGCCCCCCCCCCCAGCCGTCCGCCCACACCGGGGACCCTCTCGTGCGAGTGTTCAGGACCCCAGGCCTCTGGTCCCCGCCGCCCCCCTCCCCAGCCGTCCACCCATACTGGGGACCCTCTGGTGCAAGTGTTCAGGACCCCAGGCCTCTGGTCCCGGCTGCCTCCCCCCCAGCCATCCGCCCACACTGGGAACCCTCTGTGCGAGTGTTCAGGACCCCAGGCCTCTGGTCCCTGCCCCCCCACCCCAGCTGTCCGCCCACACCGGGGACCCTCTCGTGCGAGTGTTCAGGACCCCAGGCCTCTGGTCCCCGCTGCCCCCCCCCCCAGCCGTCCGCCCACACCGAGGACCCTCTCGTGCGAGTGTTCAGGACCCCAGGCCTCTGGTCCCCACTGCCCCCGCCCCCCCAGCCGTCGGCCCACACCGGGGACCCTCTCGTGCGAGTGTTCAGGACCCCAGGCCTCTGGTCCCGGCTGCCCCCCCCCAGCCGTCCGCCCACACTGGGGACCCTCTTGTGCGTGTTCAGGACCCCAGGCCTCTGGTCCCCGCTGCCCCCCCCCCCCAGCCATCCGCCCACACCGGGGACCCTCTCGTGCGAGTGTTCAGGACTCCAGGCCTCTGGTCCCTGCCCCCCCCCCCCCAGCTGTCCGCCCACACTGGGGACCCTCTTGCGCGTGTGTGTTTTGCCCAGTTGTGTCACAAAGTACAGTTTCTCCGCGAGTTAGGACGCGTACCCCCCGACGGACCCTCATGAACGTGCCCCCGGGAGTAACCGTCTTGAAAACGCTTCACGGCCCGCAGGGAAAATCACGCTCCACGATCTGAAAAACTGCAAACTGGCCAACGTGTTCTTTGACACCTTCTTCAACATCGAGAAATACCTCGACCACGAGCAGAAGGAACAGGTGTCCCTGCTCAGGGTGAGCGTGGCAGGCCTGGCAGGGAGCGCGTGGGGTGCTGGCCGCGTCTGCGCCGCGTGACGCCCGTGTCTCATCCAGGAGAGCGAGAGCGAGGGCCCCGAGCTCTCCGACTGGGAGAAGTACGCGGCTGAGGAGTACGACATCCTGGTGGCCGAGGAGGCTGCGGGAGAGCCGTGGGAGGACGGGTGAGTGAGTGAGTGTGCGCGCGGGGACGCGGGGACAGCCGGGCGGACGCGGGTGCCGAGTGGCCGGCGGGCGCCTCCTTTTAAACCACACGTGCCCGACCCCGGACGGGCTCCGTCCAGAGCCGGTGACTCCCGGGGGCCGCCCCCTGGCTCCGGTGGGGCCTTGGACATCCGTGTGACGAGTGTCTGCCCCCACGAGAAGGGACCCGGTGGGCAGGGAAAGGCAGCTGCGGGTGTCCCGAACCCGAAAGGGAACTCGCGCTCGCCGCGCGGCCCGGACACAAACCCCGCCCCAGCAGAGCTCCACCGCGAGGCCCCTTCCCCAGGCTCTGTGGCCACGCGGGGACCCGGAGCGAGTGCCGGCCCGCCCCCTCCCCGGAAACAGCCCCTCAGTGCTGCCTCCTGTCCCCTCCGGCTGGGACCCGCGAGCGGCAGCCAGGTCGGCCCAGAGCGGGCCCTGCAGCGGGGCCGCGTGAGGCCTGCCGCCCAGGGCACAATCTGTCCCCTTCTGTCCCCCACGCCCACCCTGATGTGCTGCGTGCTCCCCAGGACGTGACCTGCCGAGCCGTCCCCCTCCCCCCACCACGCTGAACGGGGGCCCAGGCAGTGACCCAGGTGGGGGGCTCCCCAAGGGGCCTGGCAGGGGGGACGCACTGCGGGGCTGGGGTCTGAGAGGCCAGCTCAGAAGCTGGGACCCAACACACCCTCACGGGGCCACCGCAGTGGGGAATCTCGTCTTTGGTGTCTGCACCCGAGGCCCGTGGGGGGACAGGGGCATCGGGGCCCAGGTGCGGATGGACGCCCTCTCACCCGGGGCTGACCACGTGTGGGATCAGCAGGGCATCTGCTCCCACGAGCATGGCTGGGCTCGCGGGGTGCAGACGGTGGGGGGCTCAGGCATCCCAGCCGCCACACAGGCACCCGACGGGCTCAGGCGGCACACGGGTTCTCTACTCCCGTCCGGGCTCTTCACCCACCCACCCCCTGCCCCCTCAGGGCCGCCTGTTCCCCGGGTCAGGGTCACACGGGGTCAGGAGCGGGGCCCGCGTACGAGAGGCACTCCCCGCCCCGCGTTCGGCGGCCATGGGGCCGCCAGGGTCCTGACTGCCACTCCCAAGAGAGTTTGAGATCCAGCAGGGCGTGCGTCCGTCACCCCCAAACCCCTCCCCACCTGGGCCCCTGGCAGGTGCTGGCCTTGGTCCGGCCGTCGTGCATTTCCGGGCCGTCACGGAAGCGCACCCCCACGTCCCTCCACACCGCCTCTGCGGGCCTGAGGTGTGGCAGAGCCTTGCCATGCACCGTGCTCGTGGGGGGGCCCCTTCTGTGCCGCGGGCGACCCCCCGCCAGGTGACCCACGTTGGGTGGCTTGCCCTCGGTTCCGGGCCGATGTGAACCGTTGCCACCGGCCTCGTGCAGGGGTGCTGCCACAAAACAGACGGGAGTTTCGATGACTCGTGTTTGAGAATCTCACCCGGCGTGGAGGTGTTGGGCCTCTCCGCGACGCCGCGCTCCCTGATCCGCAGACGTGTGCGCTGTCTGCCAAGTTGGGTCTCTGACTCTAATGCCGGGAAATATTTCGTGGTTTTCAGCATGTGGATCTTCTCGCCTTCTGTCACAGAAGGGCTTCCTGATGTTGGGGTGTCGGGAAGGTGGGGTTTTAAGGTTTACTCTTGAGAGAGAGCGGGAGCATGAGCAAGGCAGGGGCAGAGAGAGAGCATCCCAAGCAGGCTCCCGGCTGTCAGCACAGAGCGCGACGCATGGCTCGAACCCATGAACTGTGAGATCGTGAGCCGAGCCCAAGTCGAGAGTCACACACTTAGCGGACTGAGGCACCCAGGCGCCCTGAGGAGGTTCGAAACTTGCAGCATACCGCTGCGCCTTGCTGGCGACACCCGTGGGGCTTACCGACCTTGCACTTGCCTCTTGTGGTAACCGTACCCGGTGGCCGCGTAAGCGTGTCGTGGGTCGGTGGGGGCCTCTGCGCCGACAGGCACGTGGCCTGGAGCAGCACGCTTCGATCTCCTCTCCGCCGGCCCGCGGCACGGCCTAGAACATCGGCTACGACGCCGACCGCGAGTCGGCACGCGTCCCTGCCCTGTCCCCAGTCCTTCGTGCAGATGGGTCATCCCGACCAGGGGTCACGGCATCCGTCCAGACCCAACGCCGAGTTCCGCCAGGTGGCGTTGGCGCCCACGGCCCATGGCCACGGGCACTTCACGGAGGGCCTGCCACAGCTCGGCCCGCGTGGGGGCCGCCCGCCTCGCCCGCGCCCCAGCACACTCACGAGCCCCTGCTTGCAGGTACGAAGCCGAGCTCAGTCCCGTGGACCAGAAGCTGAGCGTCCTGAGGTCTCCGCTGGCCCAGAGGCCCTTCTTCGAGGCGCCCTCGGCCCTGGGCACCGTCGACCTGTACGAGTATGCGTGCGACGACGCCGACCTACAGCCCTCGTGATGTGCGCCCGCGGCCGGGGGTCCGGGCCAGCCGGCTGGACGCGAGGCAGCTTGTGTGTAAAAAAGCTGTTTGATTGTTGAGCTGCCTTTTATAGAAAGTGAAGTGATTTGTAGGAGATGACGAATTTTTATTCGACACGAAGCGGGTCACGTGGCCATGGAGCTCCTGTCCCCGCCTGGCCAGGAGGGGCCGACCCCTGTGCAAGAACCCCTGGCTGGCAGGCCCCGCTAGCCGTCGAGTTCAGGCGTGTGGACACTTACGCGGCCTGGCCGACCGCTCCCCTCCAAAGGAGCTGCCTCGGGGTCGCCGGCCGTGCGCGGACTTCTGGGTGCCGGGTGGCCCCGTGTTGTTCTCACGGAGTCAGTCGGGAACATTCCAGAAGCCCCGGGACCTTCCGTCTCGTCTGCACGAGCGTCTCCGGGCATGGCCCGGGCCACGACCCTCCGTGCAGGGTGTGGGAGGGTGCGCCCCCTCGAGCGTACTTACGTTTTCATGTACGTGTACAAAACGTGTAAAGTTAACTTTTATTTGGTGTGTATAGCGATTTAAAAACGTTTTACGAGATCACGTTTGTATTTTCAAATAAAGAAGTTACAGACTCTCTGTGCCGGGCCCGGCTCGCCCAGCCCACAACACAGACACAGCACACAAAGGTCACAGAGAACACGGACACCAGGCAGCGACGCTACTGGGGGCACAGGGCAGTGTCACAAGGGAGACTCCGTCTGACACGGACGGCTCTGGGGATGGGAGGCCCGGCCGAGGGTCACAGGCCCTGGGCCTGGAGCGTCCAGCAGATGGCCGTCCCCGCAAGGCCTGCAGGCGAGGCGCCCGTGCTCCTGACCCCACGGCCGGGGAGGGGGTTGGGGGGGCGGGGGGGGGGGTGGGCAGCGCTTTCCTACAGCAGCTTCCCAAGTCCTGGGGACAGGACTGGGACGGAGGAGAGGGGACGGGACCGGAGGAGTGGGGGGACGAGACGTCCCACCCAGGCAGCCAACCCCCAGGCCAGGGTCCGACGCACACGCACGGAGGGGGGGCTGGTTCTCCGTGCGGGATGCGCGGGGGGCCGTCCCCCTCTACACAGTGGCCGAGAGGGGTCTGTGGTTTGGCACCAACACGAGATTTGAAGGGCAGAAGGCCCCACCCTGCATGTCCGGGGGAGGGTGGCCCAAAAGCATCCAGCCCAGGCCCCTGCCTCAGGTCCGCGCAGCCAGTCTAGAGCGTCCCCGTGCTTACCAGACTGCAGACTCCCCGGGGCCCTCCCTGCCCCGCAGCTGGCCCACAGCGCCGGACGTCACAAAATGCCCGACAGCGAGGCCCTGGGCTGTGACAGGAACAGCCGGCGGCCCACCCAGAGCCGCCGCACGTAGGACCGCGAGGACGAGGGACCCAGCACCATGCTCCACAGCAGAGAACACAGCTGGTTCTGGAACCGTCCAGCCAAGCACGGCAGTCGCCCGGAGAGAAAGCTGCCAGCCGGTAGGCACCTGGGTGGGCATCCCAAGGTCCCAGTCAGCGGTCACACAGCCCTCTCCCCACAGAAGGGGTTCGGATCCACAGGTGCAGATGGCAGGGTTCGCTGTCACTGCCTAGAGACCTGGAGGGCCCGGGTCGGCCGAACTCGGAGGCCACCGGCTCCCCGACCCCAGGAGTGGGTGGCCACAGGGGACAGAACACAGCAACGGAGGGGGAGCTCCTCACGGGGTGGGGGGTTTCCTCTTCAGTCGGATCCTCCCTGGGGACGGACAGACAGCCCTCAGGACCCACACACAGACACACGGACGGACAGACAGAAAGCTGTGCACACCACCGCCCGGACCCACCCGGACCCGTGGAGCCGTCAGACCAGGAGTTGGATCTCCAGGGAGCACACAGAAGGAAGGACGCGTGCGCACCCGCACGGGCACAGCGGCCACGGCGTCACCCGGAGGCCCCGTGGCAGACGAGCCGTCCCGCCTCCAGGGGCCGTGGCTGGGGAAGGCAGCCCCCCGCCCCCCGCCCCGGGCACCCTCCAGAACTGAAGTCGGCGCCCCCGCGAGGCCACCTCCCAGAGGCCTGGCCGGCACAGACCTGCACGGAGATGCCCTCCACGTCCACGTCTTCGTTGGAAGAGTTGTCCGAATCCTCTGACGACAGGAAGTCAACGTCAAAGATGTCCCTGCCAGAGAAAAAGGGGGTTCGCTCGCCACGGAGACCGACACAGGGCCTCCAGGGACTCTGCCTCTGGTCCGGTCCGTGTCCCTGTTGACAGGCCCTGGGGCAGGAGGCCCCTCGGGGAGCAGGGGGGCTGGAGGCCCATTTGCTGCAGGAAACAGGGCAAGAGAGCAGGGGCCCCGCTGGGGCAAGAGGCGCTGGCAGGGGCGGCAGGGTGCAGCAGTGTGGCAAGAGATGGGGAGACAAGAGGGCCTGAAGCAGGATGGAGGCGGGATGGGGATGGAGGAGGGGGTGTGGTCCCAGAGACACATGGAGGTGACACAGCCCCCAGGATGAGGGCTCAGCTGCACCCCTAACACCCTTGTGCCCCCTATTCCACGCTTTGGGCGGAAGGGGAAGAGCCCCTCCCTGGCTGCCCTCCCCAGACGCAGCCCACCCCTGCCTCGGCCTCAAGCAGGACCCCACCCCCACCCCCACCCCCGTCGCACCCGCCCCGCCCCGCCTGCCAGCCCGCCCGGCGACAGGAGCACAGCAGCACCCGCGGTGCGCTCACCGCTTGGACTTGCGGCCCCTGGACGGGGTCCTCGGCTCTCGGTCCCCCGCGGAGGAGCTGGCCAAAGTGTCTGGTGTCCAGGTGGAGCAGGTGGCTGCGGGCAGCTCTGCACGGCAGGGAGGGTCAGCCACGCCCGGCCGCCCCGCCCCGTGCCCTCCACTCCCGACCCCTCGCCCCTCCCCTCTCCGCACCCGACCCCTCTTCCTCCCCCACCCGACCTCCTCCCGACCCCCTCCTCGCCCCTACCCCCTCTCCGCTCCCGAACCCTCGAACCCTCGCCCCCACCCCTCCCCGCCCCCGCCCTCTCCTCCTCCCCCCTCCCTGCTCCTCCTCCTCGCCCCCGCCCCTCCTCCTCCCCGCTCCCGCCCCTCCTCCTCCCCGCTCCCGACCCCTCGCCCCTCCCGACCCCTCGCTCCTCCCCCCCACCCCTCGCCCCTCCCTGCTCCCTCTCCTCCCTCTCCTCCTCCCTCTCCCCCTCCCCCTCCCCCCCTCCCCCGCTCCTCCCCCCTCCCTGCCCCCTCCGCACCTTGCGGCCGCTTGCTCTCTTTGCAGATGGCATCGAACGGGTTGGCGGCCGGCTCCTCCTCCTCTTCGGTCTGGGGCACGTAGTCCGTCTTCATCAGGGACTTGCGGTACACGAGCAGGGGGTTCATATCCCCTTCCCCAAAGCTAGGTACGCCCTCGGGTATGGAGTCCTGGAAGTGAGCAAGTCTGCGGGCAAAAGAGAGGACATAGGAGGGCGGCTGTGGGGGAGGGGGAGGGGGACGGGGAGGGAGCGAGGGAGGGGACCCCACCGAGGTCCTCAGGAGCCACCCCCCCCCTCCCTCCCGCTCCCCCTGGGGCCGCCACGGCCTGCCGGAGGGGCGCCATCCGGTGGGCGCAGGTGAGTCCTGCAGCGCGGAGCCCGGTGCCCCTGACCCGGACCAGCCCCGAGCCCTCGGCCTCCAGCGCGCGCACGGGTTGGAGCCGGGGCCGGAGCCGGGACACGCGGCGTGAAGAGGACGGTACCCCCCACCCCCGAGAACCCTCACTCCCGCGTGCGCGCCCCGCTCCCCACGGCTCCCTGGGCGCCCGCCCTCCCCGCCCCACGCCCCCGAGCCCCGCCTCCCGGGGGCTCCCCGCGCACTCACGCGGTCCCGCGCTCGGCTGGGGGGATCTTGCAGGAGAACTCGGCCAGCAGGAGCAGGAAGCAGAGGTTTGGGTAGCGCTGGCGGCCCCCCTCCGCTTCTGCCACCGGGGCCTCGGAGAAGGCGTAGGCCAGCCCGCGCCTGGGGGCGGGGATGCAGGCAGGTGGGCGGGATGCAGGCAGGTGGGCGGGGCGTCGGGCAGGTGCGGAGGACACGGAGGGGGGGACTCGGGGGGGGGGGGCTCGCGCCTGGGGGCGGGGTATCGGACCCTGGACCACAGCCCCAGGTGGGACTCAGACCACGAGCAGAGTGCCAGGTGGGGCGGTGTAGTCGGGAAGGGGGCAGTGTGGACAGGGCAGCCCCCGGCACGGACCTCTGGATCAGGTGGGCGGCTTCCCGGGCGCGGTCAAAGCCGAGCGTGAGCGCAAAGCGGCGAGCCAGCAGCCGGATGGAGTAGAAGGGGCCGCAGATTAACTCGATGGGGTCGTAGTTAAGACCGTACGTGTCCATGTGCTTCTGAAAGAGCTGGGGGATTGCAGGGACCCAGTGGGGTCAGGGCCATGCTAGACATGCGCCAGCGACCCCGGGCTCTCAGGGTCTGGGGGCCCGTGTGCCAGAGTAGGGGGGCGGGGAGGGGGGCACCAAGTGTCCCACGGTCTGGGAGCCCGTGTGCCTGAGTGGGGGCGGGTACGGGGAGCAGCCCAGGTCTGGGGGCCCGTGTGCCTGAGTAGGGGAGGCAGAGTGGGTCAGCCTGTGTCCCAGGGTCTGGGGGGCCCGTGTGCCTGAGTAGGGGGGTCGAGGGGGCAGGTTGTGTCTGAGATCTGGGGGCTGGTGTGCCTGAGTAGGGGGGCAGGGGGGGCAGCCTGTATCCCAGGGTCTAGGGGGGACATGTGCCTGAGTGGGGGGGGGCAGCCTGTGTCCCAGGGTCTGGGGGGGCCGTGTGCCTCAGAAGGGGGGTTGAGGGGGCAGCCTGTATCCCAGGGTCTGGGGGGGGGCCGTGTGCCTGAGTGGAGGGGGTAGCCTGTATCCCAGGGTCTGGGGGGGACTGTGTGCCTGAGTGGGGGGGAAGCCTGTATACCAGGGTCTGGGGGGGGGATATGCGCCTGAATAAGGGGGGTGGGGGGGCAGCCTGTGTCCCAGGGTCTGGGGGGGCCATGTGCCTGAGTAGGGGGGTCGAGGGGGCAGGCTGTGTCTGAGATCTGGGGGCTGGTGTGCCTGAGTAGGGGGCGGGGGGGGGCAGCCTGTATCCCAGGGTCTAGGGGGGGACATGTGCCTGAGTGGGGGGGGCAGCCTGTGTCCCAGGGTCTGGGGGGCCGTGTGCCTCAGAAGGCGGGTTGAGGGGGCAGCCTGTATCCCAGGGTCTGGGGGGGGCCGTGTGCCTGAGTGGGGGGGGGCAGCCTGTGTCCCAGGGTCTGGGGGGGCCGTGTGCCTCAGAAGGGGGGTTGAGGGGGCAGCCTGTATCCCAGGGTCTGGGTGGGGTGGCCGTGTGCCTGAGTGGGGGGGGTAGCCTGTATCCCAGGGTCTAGGGGGGGACATGCGCCTGAGTAGGGGGGGTGGGGGGGCAGCCTGTGTCCCAGGGTCTGGGGGGGCCGTGTGCCTGAGTAGGGGGGTCGAGGGGGCAGGCTGTGTCTGAGATCTGGGGGCTGGTGTGCCTGAGTAGGGGGGCGGGGGGGGGCAGCCTGTATCCCAGGGTCTAGGGGGGGACATGTGCCTGAGTGGGGGGGGGCAGCCTGTGTCCCAGGGTCTGGGGGGCCGTGTGCCTCAGAAGGCGGGTTGAGGGGGCAGCCTGTATCCCAGGGTCTGGGGGGGGGCCGTGTGCCTGAGTGGGGGGGGGCAGCCTGTGTCCCAGGGTCTGGGGGGGCCGTGTGCCTCAGAAGGGGGGTTGAGGGGGCAGCCTGTATCCCAGGGTCTGGGTGGGGTGGCCGTGTGCCTGAGTGGGGGGGGGTAGCCTGTATCCCAGGGTCTAGGGGGGGACATGCGCCTGAGTAGGGGGGGTGGGGGGGCAGCCTGTGTCCCAGGGTCTGGGGGGGCCGTGTGCCTGAGTAGGGGGGTAGAGGGGGAAGGCTGTGTCTGAGATCTGGGGGCTGGTGTGCCTGAGTAGGGGGGCGGGGGGGCAGCCTGTATCCCAGGGTCTAGGGGGGGACATGTGCCTGAGTGGGGGTGGCAGCCTGTGTCCCAGGGTCTGGGGGGGCCGTGTGCCTCAGAAGGGGGGTTGAGGGGGCAGCCTGTATCCCAGGGTCTGGGGGGGACTGTGTGCCTGAGTGGGGGGGAAGCCTGTATACCAGGGTCTGGGGGGGGGATATGCGCCTGAGTAAGGGGGTGGGGGGGCAGCCTGTGTCCCAGGGTCTGGGGGGGCCATGTGCCTGAGTAGGGGGGTCGAGGGGGCAGGCTGTGTCTGAGATCTGGGGGCTGGTGTGCCTGAGTAGGGGGGCAGGGGGGGCAGCCTGTATCCCAGGGTCTAGGGGGGGACATGTGCCTGAGTGGGGGGGGCAGCCTGTGTCCCAGGGTCTGGGGGGCCGTGTGCCTCAGAAGGCGGGTTGAGGGGGCAGCCTGTATCCCAGGGTCTGGGGGGGGGCCGTGTGCCTGAGTGGGGGGGGGCAGCCTGTGTCCCAGGGTCTGGGGGGGCCGTGTGCCTCAGAAGGGGGGTTGAGGGGGCAGCCTGTATCCCAGGGTCTGGGTGGGGTGGCCGTGTGCCTGAGTGGGGGGGGGTAGCCTGTATCCCAGGGTCTAGGGGGGGACATGCGCCTGAGTAGGGGGGGTGGGGGGGCAGCCTGTGTCCCAGGGTCTGGGGGGGCCGTGTGCCTGAGTAGGGGGGTCGAGGGGGCAGGCTGTGTCTGAGATCTGGGGGCTGGTGTGCCTGAGTAGGGGGGCGGGGGGGGCAGCCTGTATCCCAGGGTCTAGGGGGGGACATGTGCCTGAGTGGGGGTGGCAGCCTGTGTCCCAGGGTCTGGGGGGGCCGTGTGCCTCAGAAGGGGGGTTGAGGGGGCAGCCTGTATCCCAGGGTCTGGGGGGGACTGTGTGCCTGAGTGGAGGGGGCAGCCTGTGTCCCAGAGTCTGGGGGGGGCGTGTGCCTGAGTGGGGGGGGGCAGCCTGTGTCCGAGGGTCTGGGGGAGCCGTGTGCCTGAGTAGGGGGCGAACACTGCATCCACAGTGTCGGAGGAGCCCCGTGTCCAGGGTCTGGATCCTGTCATCGGTGGGGTCTGAGTTTTATGAAGGTCGGGCGGCCACGCCCTTGCCAGCACCTTCTGAGTGCAGCAGGCAGCGGGCCGGGGCGGCCCGCCCTGCACAGAGCCTGTCGAGGCTAGAGAACCAAGGGGTGCAGGACAGGTCTGTGCACCAGGCATCTCTGCCGGAGGGTCAGCCCTGCCAGCAGAGGGGCCGGGACCCCTGAGAGCTGACTGGGCCCTCCCCACGCACCCACCCCCCCAGCGCCTCAGGGAGGCCCCCTGTGTGGCACAGGCAGCCAACACAAGACACGTGGCCAGCACCCCCGCCCCCGGGGTCGGAGGCTCAAGAGATCCAGAGAGGCATCTCCTGGACCTGCAGCCCCCGCCCAGAGCTGAGCGAGTGCCCGTGACGACCGGGTCCCGGACGACAGTGCCGCTCGCCGATGACCTCTTCCGCAGAGGACAGGGGCGGGGCTCCTGCGGGGAGCCACGCCGAGGCCAGGGTGCCAGGGGAGCACCCGTGACTGCCCACACGGGGATCCGGGGTCCCCGCACCGTCCGGCAGTCACCCAGTCCGCCACGTCACGTCTGCTCAGCAGCAGCTCCCCGGGCCTGCCCCGGAGGCGGACTCAACAGAAAACCAGGAGCGAGAAAGATGCTCCCAGTCCGAGGAGGCACACGCGGAGCGGGCCCTGACGTGGCGGGGACGTGCCCGCCAACGTTCCACGCGTGCCCTGGGGCATCTGTGGGTCATCCGAACAGGTCACGTGAGACCCGTCCCACAACGGGAGGAACAAGGCCGCTTCCCGAGGAAGAACCAAGGGCAGGAGAGCATCAGAGGTAAAGGGAGGCCTCGGGGCGAGCGTCCAGAAGGTGCTCACGCTCCAGAACCCGGAAACAGAGGCCACATGCCGGAAAAACCGCCACGCAGGCTGTCCGCCAGAGACCCTGCCGGCCTGTAAGTCAACATTGGCTCTGCCACACCCTCCCGTCCTTGCCCGTCGTCACACGAGAGGCAGACACACCCGTGTGAAAAGCAGAACGGAGCACGAGCAAGCCACGCTTCACGGCCACAGGTGCCACGTACGTGGGTAAGGCGACCACCACGGGATGGAAGAATAGATGCGGACGCCCTCTCACGCCTTGTCATGACAGAGGGACGCCCATCCTGAGGTTCAGTGGACGGAGCTGGGGTGACGCCCACCCGGAGGGTCAGGGACACCTCGCCCCCAGTTCACTGTGCGAGGACACACATGGAACCCCCCGGGGGACAATCCAGCCCAACACTGGGGCACGGCGGGCCCCTGACCCCCACGACGCGGTGACGCCCCTCCGTCTAGGAAGCCGTGGGCACACGCGTCCACCTGCCACATGTCCCCACAACACCCTGTGACCGCATCCTCCTTTGTCCTCCCGTCCTTGAACAGCAGAGGAACCCGACACAAAGGTCCCACGACCCTGAGGTGGGGCCGACCGCGGAAGCCAACTGCAGGGGACTGAATCAGTCCCCCGAATCCACCTGCGCAAGCCTGACCACCGAGGGGGCCCTGGCAGCTGGCGGGGAGCAGATCAGGTCAGGACGGTGGGGCCCATGCAGTGCGTTAGTGCTCTCGAAGGTGTCCCTAGAGCTTCCTGCCCTCCGCCCACAGCCACGTGGGGACACGGCAGAGGGGACCGTGTGTGGCCCTCCAGAGGCCTCCCCAGAACCTGACCCCGGCGCCCCCTCCCGCTGGCACCGCAGCCTCCAGAACCAGGAGAGAGAAGGGTCTGACGTTTCAGCCGCCCTGTCTGTCCGTGGGGCATGGGACGACCCAGCCGCCAGCACGTGCCGTCCCCTCCAGCAGCTGCTCACAGGCCACTGACGGGGTGCAGGACTCCCGAGGAGAGGGCAGCGGTGCCCACGGCCAGCGCGTCCCCGAGGGCGCCCGCCCCTCCAGGCCCCGGCGACGGGGCCTGGTGTCGTGGGGAGCAGCCACAGAGCGCCGCCCGACCTTCCGGAACAGACCGCTCACCTGCTGCAGGCACAGGAGCAGGGACAGCGCGTTGCGAAGCCTGTCGTTCTGTCTCGTCCTGGTCATGGTCTCCTTGATGATGTCACCAAAGTGATGGTAATGCTGAGGGCGAAGACAGGCGTGCATCAGCACAGGGACGCGGCAAGCACAGACGCGTTACCACCCCGGGTCCCAACGTTGCGAACCCTAAGGACAGCCACGGAGCTCGAACCCCAGGACCTAGACGGACGTGGATCCCGCCGGCCACCAGGCCCCGCGTCAGGGCCAGCAGGTGGGAGCACGTCCACAGGACCTGGGAAGCCGAAGCCATCAGGCATCAAGGTGCTGGGGCCAGCTGCACTCCCAGGACTGGCTGGGCCCCTCCCTCGGGGACGCTTCTTCCGTGGGGAGGGCAGGGCCACCGGGCATGGAGGGCCGGGAGCAAGGGAGCGAGGCCTCTCGGAGCCACCGTGACGTGCCCCTGCCACGACTGCACAAGCCCGCAGACGCACGGCCACAGGACCCTGCCGTCACAAGATCGGCTGCACTCGGTCTCGGTAGTGACGAAAGCACGAAATTGAGGGAACGGCTTTAAAAGACAACACGTGGGGCGCCTGGGTGGCGCAGTCGGTTAAGCGTCCGACTTCAGCCAGGTCACGATCTCGCGGTCCGTGAGTTCGAGCCCCGCGTCGGGCTCTGGGCTGATGGCTCGGAGCCTGGAGCCTGTTTCCGATTCTGTGTCTCCCTCTCTCTCTGCCCCTCCCCCGTTCATGCTCTGTCTCTCTCTGTCCCAAAAATAAATAAACGTTGAAAAAAAAAAAAAAAAAAAAGACAACACGTGATGTCCCTAGTGAAGAAACCCGCTAGACGTCAGGTGTGGGGAGAAACGACAGCGCTACAAAAACGCACATGTGACGCTAAGGGGGACGCGGTCCCCACGTGCCCTGCACTGGGCTCGTCCGCAGGAAGTGGTGGGGGCCACAAGAACCGTGCGTCCATAAGACTGGCCAGCGGCCACCCGTGCTCTCTGTCCGTTTGGAATCTGTCACCCCGACTCTGTGTCTTGCACAGGAAAGCAGTGGGCGGGGGAGGGGGAGCCCGGCGGGGGCTGGGGGGGGGGGGGGCCCCGCGGGCACCTTCAGGTAGAACTGGTAGATTTCGGCGGCCGCGCTCAAGTCCAGCACGTTGTAGACGACAAGCTTGCAGAACACGGCCAGCATGTTCCTCCGGTGGAACAGCTCGTGGAGCTCGTCCGCGTCGTCCTCCTTGTAAATCCTGCTGGGGCCTGGGGAGACGGCACGCGTTGGCCACGTCGGCCCGCGGCCCCCTCGTGGCTCAGCCGTGGGACAGCCGCGTGGCAGGCGAGCAGGGCGCGGCCGGGCACGGCGGGAAGTCCGATCCAGAGGTGCTCGGGGTCCGGGCAGCGTTCCGGGGGCCGGTCACGGGTCAGACCCGCCACCGGATGCCGCGGCCCCAACGGCACAGAGCCCGTGAGTGCCACGGGGTGCCTGCGTCTCCTGGTCCTGACCGCCTGCTCAGCGCTCCCCCGACCCTCTCGTGACCGCGTGAACACGGGAGACACACGTGCGGAGTGCAGCTCATCACCCCGAGGTGCAGAGCACTCCACGGTGTCCCGCTGCGCCCCACCCCCACCTACCCTTCCGCCCGGGGTTACCACCCCCGTCCCCCACGACCTCCCACCTACCCCTTCCACCCCGGGGTTACCCCCTCCCGTCTCCCCACCACAGCCCCCAGCTACCCTTCCTCCCTCCCCGGGATTACCCCCCCGTCCCCCCCCCCGCAGCCCCCACCTACCCTTCCACACCAGGGTTACCCCCCCATCCCCCCCGACCCACCTACGCTTCCGCCCCGGGTTTCCCCCCCATCCCCCCACCTACCCTTCCCCCGGGGTTACCCCCCCCCGTCCCCCCACCACGGCCCCCACCTACCCTTCCTCCCCAGGGTTACCTCCCCATCCCCCCACCACAGCCCCCACCTACCCTTCCTCCACGGGATTACCCCCCCCCCGTCCCCCCCCCGCAGCCCCCACCTACCCTTCCACACCAGGGTTAACCCCCCATCCCCCCTGACCCACCTATGCTTCCGCCCCGGGGTTTCCCCCCATCCCCCCACCTACCCTTCCACCCCGGGGTTACCTCCCCATCCCCCCACCGCGGCCCCCACCTACCCTTCCTCCCCAGGGTTACCCCCCCATCCCCCCACATACCCTTCCACCCCGGGGTTACCCCCCCATCCCCCCACCTACCTTTCCTCCCCAGGGTTACCTCCCCATCCCCCCACCACAGCCCCCACCTACCCTTCTTCCCCGGGATTACCCCCCCCGTCCCTCCCCGCAGCCCCCACCTACCCTTCCACACCAGGGTTACCCCCCCATCCCCCCTGACCCACCTACGCTTCCGCCCCGGGGTTTCCCCCCCATCCCCCCACCTACCCTTCCACACCGGGGTTACCCCCCCCCGTCCCCCCACCACGGCCCCCACCTACCCTTCCTCCCCAGGGTTACCTCCCCATCCCCCCACCACAGCCCCCACCTACCCTTCCTCCCCGGGATTACCCCCCCCCGTCCCCCTCTGCAGCCCCCACCTACCCTTCCACACCAGGGTTACCCCCCCATCCCCCCTGACCCACCTACCCTTCCACCCTGGGGTTACCCCCCGTCCCCCCACCACGGCCCCCACCTACCCTTCCACCCCGGAGTTACCTCCCCATCCTCCCACCGCGGCCCCCACCTACCCTTCCTCCCCAGGGTTACCTCCCCATCCCCCCACCACAGCCCCCACCTACCCTTCCTGCCCAGGGTTACCTCCCCATCTCCCCACCACAGCCCCCACCTACCCTTCCTCCCCGGGATTACCACCCCCCCGTCCCCCACCTACCCTTCCTCCCCAGGGTTACCCCCCCATCCCCCCTGACCCACCTACGCTTCCGCCCCGGGGGTTTCCCCCCATCCCCCCACCTACCCTTCCACCCCGGGGTTACCCCCCCGTCCCCCCCCCACGGCCCCCACCTACCCTTCCTCCCCAGGGTTACCTCCCCATCCCCCCACCACAGCCCCCACCTACCCTTCCTCCCCGGGATTACCCCCCCCCCGTCCCCCACCTACCCTTCCTCCCCAGGGTTACCTCCCCATCCCCTCACCACAGCCCCCACCTACCCTTCCTCCCCGGGATTACCCCCCCCCCGTCCCCCACCTACCCTTCCTCCCCAGGGTTATCCCCCCATCCCCCCTGACCCACCTACGCTTCCGCCCCCGGGGTTTCCCCCCATCCCCCCACCTACCCTTCCACCCCGGGGTTACCCCCCCGTCCCCCCACCACGGCCCCCACCTACCCTTCCTCCCCAGGGTTACCTCCCCATCCCCCCACCACAGCCCCCACCTACCCTTCCTCCCCGGGATTACCCCCCCGTCCCCCCCCCGCAGCCCCCACCTACCCTTCCACACCAGGGTTACCCCCCCATCCCCCCCTGACCCACCTACGCTTCCGCCCCGGGGTACCCCCCCATCCCCCCACCTACCCTTCCTCCCGGGGTTACCCCCCACTCTGTCCCCCCCCACGGCCCCCACCTACCCTTCCTCCCCAGGGTTACCTCCCCATCCCCCCACCACAGCCCCCACCTACCCTTCCTCCCGGGGTTACCCCCCACTCTGTCCCCCCTCCTCGGCCCCCACCTACCCTTCCTGCCCGGGGTTACCTCCCCATCCCCCCACCACAGCCCCCACCTACCCTTCCTCCCGGGGTTACCCCCCACTCTGTCCCCCCACCTCGGCCCCCACCTACCCTTCCTGCCCGGGGTTACCTCCCCATCCCCCCACCACAGCCCCCACCTACTCTTCCTCCCGGGGTTACCCCCCACTCTGTCCCCCCACCTCGGCCCCCACCTACCCTTCCTGCCCGGGGGCTCCCCCCCGCGGCCCATTGGGGGGGCATACCTTCAGACCCCGACTCCTCCAGAAACACGTGCTCCCTGACGAAGCTCAGCAGCTTGCCCTGCAGGATGTGGTCGGGCACGAAGAAGAGCAGCCCCAGGCCGGTGTCCTCGGGCCCCTGGTGGCTCAGGATGAGCAGCAGGTCGCACAGCAGGATGAAGGCCTGAGGGGGCGAGGGGGGACGGAGCAGCCACAGGGGCGTCATGCCCTGCCTGCTCCGGGCTGGCCCCCACAGGCTCCCAGGGCTGGGCGACCCAGGGCTGGGCGGGACCCAGAGTGCGGGGAGGGGTAAGGCAGCCGGCCCCTTGAAGACACCCCCCGCCTCGACCCCACCCTGCCCGTGACACAGGGTCCAACGAGACCAGCACACGGGACGCTTGGTGACGTCGAAAAGCTGCCGTTAGCCAGCAGCGCACAAGGCTGACAGCAGAGTGACACGTCACACGCAGGCGGGAAAGAGCCGCACACACGCAGCCTACGGGTAACAGAAAGCCACAGACGCTGCAGACCAGAAACGCAAATACACAACCGTGTGTGACCATCCCTGACACAACACGCAGACGAGAAAGAAACTTAGGACACACGTGTGACAAACACAACATACAGACCGGACACGACACGCACGGGACACAATCCAAAGCACACAACACACACACGAGAAACGCACCACGTGCAGATGACAGACGCGCCCGAACGCACAACACGCGGGCAACGACACACACGGTGAGCGGAAACGTCTGCCACATGCAGGCTCGCGACCACAACCCGCAGTGACCAGGGGGCGCGGACACACAGCGTGACGGGGAGGGGGTCACGAAGGACGGAGCTCGGAGCCCGGAAAGGAGACTCGGGCCCTGCTCCTCGGCCCGCGGTCGGCCGCGACACGTTGTATCGGAGACAGCGACGGGGTCGCTCTCACGTGCGCACGTTCGCACGCGCACCAGAAGGAAGCAGCAGGTCACCGAGCACACACGACAGCACCAAGCGCAGTGGCTTGTCCCGCGTCGCGAAGCCGTTAGAACCGCCTCCCCGCAGACGTGACATCGCCCTAAAGACTCTCCGCGTGCAGAAGTTGCCCACGCTCGGCGTCCAGGGCCCCACGCAAAACGTGTGTACTGCACGTAACCAGGGGGCGCGCGCACGGGTTTATGCGAACGGGACGTTCACGCGCGTTCATGCACGTAAGCGGACGCGTCACCGTGCGAGACGTGCGGTACGACGTGGAAACACCGTCACCGAAAACACGAACGGGCCCCGATCCGCACGGGCCTCTCTACCGCCCCTCCCCTTGTGCGGCCGCCCCGGGACCCCTGCCCCGTGAGGGTCCCGAGGGACGCACCCACCTTCTCACTCAGCACCTTGCTCTGGTGGCTCAGGTAGACGCGGCAGGCCACGCAGAACTTCATCAGCCGCCTCCGCAAGTCCAGGAGCGCGTCCTGCCAGACAGCGAGAGGGCAGGGCCCGCCGGTCAGGGGAGCCGGCCCTCCAGCCACAGCCTGACGCAGACCAACTGCCATCGTCACCCCCACGTCCCCCCAGCCCCCTCCCCCATCTTTACCCCCGTATCCCCCCCAGCAACCCCCTCCCCCTTCCCCACCTCCCACTGTCCCCTTCCCGCACTATCTTCCTCCCCCAACCCCCTTCTCGTCCCACTGTCTACCTCCCCCAACCCCCGCGTCCCCCTGCCCTACCTCCCTCTGTCCCCCACACCCCTCCCCACCTGCCATCCTCCCACATGCTCCTCTTCCCCCCCCCCCCATCTGTCCTTCCTCATGAGGAATTCGGGCTGAACGTTTCCAGGCAGCCATAAACACGGGCCCAAAGCACAGCTGACTTCAAAGTACCCTTGGTTTGGCCAGCAACCAAGGTCAAGGGTCCCACCCAGCAAACACGGGGCAGGTGCTCAGAGAGGATCTAAACCTAGCTCCCTGTGGCGGGCAGACAGGTTGGAGGGCCGTGTCGGCCGGGGCCCAAGGTCAGCTCTTGGGTCAGATCCCAGGAGCCCAGGCCCGACCCCAGGGTGACACACGCTAGGCAGTGGTGGGGGCGGATGCCTGTCCGAAGTGGTGACCCTGTCCCCTGTCCCCAGCCTGCCGCATCCGTCACAGACAACTGGAGTCCACGCACCTGCACGTGCCGCCCCACCGCCCCTCACCTACCTACAGCTGCGCCTACTCCCCCACCGCCCCTCACCTGCCCTCCACACCACCCCTCGCCTGCCCACACCTGCCCCCACCACCACCTCTCACCTACCCATACCCGCACCGGACCCCTCCCGGCCCCTCACCCACCTGAGGCGGCAGCCGGTCCGTGGCTGCCACGATCTGCCACAGGAGCGCATAGTAGGTGCACTGCAGCGCACAGTGGATGACCTACGGGACACAAGACCTGTCATGGAGTTGCGGACACGGACAGGATACCCACCTGCGGACGCTCCTCTGCACAAGACCCCGAGCCCTCACCGGGACCTGCTTCCCGCCCGACCTCTCCCCCCGGCCCCAGGACCCTCCTCCCCAGGACCCTTCCTTCTCCCCCAGGACCTCCCGCCTCCCTGCACCTCAGGACCCGCTCTCGCCCCGGCACCCTCCTCCCACCGGCGCCCTCCCCTGACCCCGTGGCCCTCACCTCGGTGGGCATGCTGCCCTGGTGCCTGCGCAGGGTCAGCAGACTGTCCATCTTCTCGTACAGGTTCCAGCTGCTCAGGTCGTGCGTGCTGACCAGAAACGGGGCTCTCAGGGCCCACCTCGGCCCGGGACCCCAGCGTCCCCGAGCTGAGCCGCCCACGCCCGGTCAGCAGCCCCCGGAGCCACAGGACCGACTCCCGGCAGACCGAGGGGCACACGCCCCAGAGGGCCGAGGCGGCCCCTCCGGGATACCGCGGCGCGGGCATGGCCGAGGCGGTCCCAGCTCCTGCACACGCGGCTCAGGGCCCCAGACGGGCAGGACGGGCTCCCGGGGACACCCCTGAGGCTCTGAACCCCCCTCGCCTCACCCGGGACACAGGAACGCGGCTCAGAGTGAGACAGTGGGCACGTTGCTGGGGGGTCACGTGTGCCCCCCGCCGAGGGAGCCGGCCGTGTCACCCCACTCACCTGTAGAAGGCCACCAGCCTCCGCAGCGTCGAGCAGATGCGACCCATCTCGTGGTGTCCCAGGAACTGGCCTTGTTTCTACACAAAAGGGAGAGAGCAGAGGGGTGGCTGCCTGACACGCGTGTCCCGGGCGGGGCTCCTGGGGCCCTGGCTTCGAGCCGGCCCGCCATCCTAGGAGCCTCCTCTCTTGCTACTTCCCGGAAGGCGGCTCTTTAAATCCTCCGATCGGGACGTGGTACCCCAGGCCACTCTGCCTCCAGCCTCGCAGAAAAGGGCGGGGAGGGTGGGACAGTCCCCAAACACGCGTGCGCGGACGCCGAGAAGAACGGAAATGACCCGAGATCCGCCGCCTCCCAGCACTTCAGGCGCAGCCCCGTGAGGAACCCGCTACAGGAACTAGATTTCCCACTTGGCAGCGGGCAGAACCCACAGGGGAGCGTGTCGCTGACCCCCAGCCCCCACCCCGAATTCATGGCAGGCCCTCGGCTGGGGGCCGCAAGAGGAACCGGGAGCCCCGCCTGTGGCGACGGGTCCTCAGAAGGAAAGTGCCCAAAGCAGGGCTGGACACCTGGTCCACAGGTCACGTGGCCCTCGGCCCATCGGTGCCAATAAAGTTTTATCGGCACACGGCCCAGTCACGTGATACATGTGCGCTCTCAGACTACCCCCCCGCCCCGGGAACAGGATGACCCCCCAAAAGTGCTCGCGACGTGGCGCTTTACAGAAACCCTCTGCCTGAGCAGAGCCACGGCCTCTGTCAGACTGGGTCCTCTGTGGGCTCACGGGGCTCCCCTGGGGGAAAGTGAGGCCCATGTGTGACCGCCCCCATCTCCCCACTCCCAGGGGACAGAAGCCCCCACCAGAGGTGCGGGGTGAACGGCAGGGGCGCAGAGAACCCACCCTGCGTCCCCAGAGACCAAAAGCCGGTCCCCGGGTTCGCCGGGCCGACCCCCAACAGGCGCCCGACGACGAAACGCCGAGGGCCGAGGCCGAGCGTCCTCGCCAGCACGTGGCCCGCCTCGGTGGAGGTCTCCCCACCCCGCACGACACGCCGCACACCCACAACCGCTCGCCGACACCTCCGCATCTCCACGCCCGCCCCCACGGCCGGCACCTCGTGTTGGAGGAACACGTCGAGCAGCGGCGTCAGCGCGTCCACCAGCATGTCCACCAGCCGGCTGCAGGCGGGGGCGGCCTGGCAGTGGGCAGAGCCCCCCTCGCAGCAGTAGGCGCCGTAGGCGCGGGCACAGGCCTCCAGCACCGCCACGTCCGAGTGCCGCTGCACGAGGCAGTCCAGCTCCAGCAGGGCCGAGTCGAGGTACTGCAGGCGGCAGGGTGGGGGACACACGACCGCTCAGGGACCGTGGCACGGGGCCGACGGGAGAGGTCGGGGGGGGGTGGGTCGGGGGTCGTGGCACTGAGGGGAAGGGTCGGGAGGTCGTGGGGTCATGGCAGTGAGGGGGAGAGATCAGGGAGGTCATGAGGTGGAGGGGGAAAGATCCGGGGTCAGGGGGTCATGGCACCGAGGGGAAGGGTCGGGAGGTCGTGGGGTCATGGCAGTGAGGGGGAAGGTCGGGGGTCATGGCACCGAGGGAGAGAGGTCGGGGAGGTCATGAGATGGAGGGGGGAAGATCCGGGGTCGTGAGGTCATGGCATCAATGGGAAAGGTCGGGGGTCATGGGTCATGGCATTGATGGGAAGGGTCGGGAGGTCGTGGGGTCATGGCACCGAGGGGGAGAGGTCAGGGAGGTCATAAGGTAGAGGAGGGAAAGATCCGGGGTCAGGGGGTCATGGCACTGAGGGGAAAGGTCGGGGAGGTCATGGGGTTCAAGGGAGAAAGATCTGGGGTCAGGGGTCATGGCACCAAGGGGAAAGTCGGGGAGGTCATAGAGTCAAGGAGGAAAGTGCCGGGGAAAGGTCAGGCCATTGAGGGGGGAAAGCCTGGGGATGCCTGGGTCAAGGGGAAAGGTCATAATTCAGAGAGTTGAGGGATAAAGGGTCAGGGAGAAGGTCAGAGGTTAGGGGAGGAGGTCAGGAGCCAAAAGAAAGGGCCAGGTGGGGTCAATGAGGGGAACATGGGGCCAAGAGGAAGAGGTCACGGGAACTGTGAGTCTAAGTGTCTGGACCCTCCCACCGCTATGCGTGATGGCTGCACCTGCGGTGGGGACAGCGTGGGCGGATTGTTCCAGTAGCCGCCTGGGCCCCCAGGGTCCCCTTTCAGATCCCACCTCTCCTGCCCCCCGCCCCGACCGTACCCACACGCAGGGCACAACACACAAGCTCCCGGGGGCTTTACCAGTTTCTGTGCCCACGGTCACCCTGACGACCAGACCCCGGGTGCCACCCAGAACCAGGCATCTGACCCTCACGCAATGAAAACTCGAGACAGCGGTCAGTGCCTCTGTCTTCACAGCCCTGCCGGGCCTGCCCTGTCATTGGGCCCCGCCACCCACCTCGAGCTGCAGGGAGGCATTGAGCGGGTGACCCAGACACCCCCAGACAGGGCCCAGGCCGCCGCCCTGGACAGGGGGACGCTCCACCAGCACAGACCAGCACGAAAGAGCAGCCTCGGAGGCGTGATGCCCCAGGCCCCGGGAGGATGGCAGGACACAGGGACAGACGATGTGGTGGCCGCCGTGCCCCTCGCCTGAAGCCTGGGGAGAGGGAACGCGGCCCCCGCGGGCAGAACGCAGGGGGGCGGGGTGGAGTCCCGTGCCTCACCGAGCCCAGGCCGTCCTTGTCATACACGTCGAGGTTGCAGTACTGCGGGATCTGCAGGAGGGGCGTCACCTTCTCCTTGTCCGCGGCAAACTGCCCACAGAGCAGGTGTGAAGGGGGCCTTCCTTCCTGGCCTGCCCGCGCCCCCACCGCCTCCCCACCCCGGGACCGTCCCCGCTCCGCACCTTGGACAGCAGCTGGGGCAGCACCTTCACGAAGTGTCGGCTCATGCTGGCACGCTCACGCCAGCGGCGGGTCCCGTCCACCTCCCTGGCGGCCTGTGGGCAGAGCGAGCGTGGCCTGAGCCCACGGCCGACCCGTGTGAGTCTCATGGTGGCCCTGGGACCGGCCAACACGGGCCCAGATCACACCCAGGCAGCGCTGCCCCCACATCACAGGCCTGGCTCCAGATTGCTACTCTGGGGTTTTGTTTCAGATACGCTAGTTCACGTGCGCGGAAACCGTCAAGAAAAACTGAGTTGTCTCCCCCCAGTTCGTGCCCTACGGCGCACCCTCATCCGGTAGGACTGGGGCATCGTTAAAAACAGACATCAGAGAACAGAGCCAGACACATGCACAGGGGAGAACATGACAGCCACATGAAAATAGAAGCAAGGACAGCAGGGATGTGGCCAAAAGCCCAGGGATGCCTGGAGCCCCAGAAGCTGCAAGAGGCAGGAAGGACCCTCCCCTGGAGCCTCTGGAGGGAGCACAGCCCTGCCTGGGATCTCCGTGGCCCTGCCCCTCCTGGATCTCAGTGGTCCTTCCCTGCCTGGATCTCCGTGGCCCTGCCCCGCCTGCATCTCAGTGGCCCCTCCCTGCCTGGATCTCAGTGGTCCTACCTGGAACTCAGTGGCCCTGCCCCTCCTGGATCTCGGTGGCCCTGCCCTTGGATCTCAGTGGCCCAGCCCCTCCTGGATCTCAGTGGCCCTGCCCTGCCTGGATCTCAGGAGTCCTGCCCCTCCTGGATCTCAGTGGCCCTGCCCCTCCTGGATCTCAGTGGCCCTTCCCTGCCTGGATCTCAGTGGTCCTGCCCTGCCTGGATCTCAGTGATCCTTCCCTGCCTGGATCTCAGTGGTCCTACCTGGAACTCAGTGGCCCTGCCCCTCCTGGATCTCGGTGGCCCTGCCCTTGGATCTCAGTGGCCCAGCCCCTCCTGGATCTCAGTGGCCCAGCCCCTCCTGGATCTCAGTGGCCCTGCCCTGCCTGGATCTCAGGGGTCCTGCCCCTCCTGGATCTCAGTGGCCCTGCCCATCCTGGATCTCAGTGGCCCTTCCCTGCCTGGATCTCAGTGGTCCTGCCCTGCCTGGATCTCAGTGATCCTTCCCTGCCTGGATCTCAGTGGTCCTACCTGGAACTCAGTGGCCCTGCCCCTCCTGGATCTCGGTGGCCCTGCCCTTGGATCTCAGTGGCGCAGCCCCTCCTGGATCTCAGTGGCCCTGCCCTGCCTGGATCTCAGGGGTCCTGCCCCTCCTGGATCTCAGTGGCCCTGCCCCTCCTGGATCTCAGTGGCCCCTCCCTGGATCTCAGTGGTCCTGCCCCGCCTGCATCTCAGTGATCCTTCCCTGCCTGGATCTCAGTGGTCCTACCTGGAACTCAGTGGCCCTGCCTCTCCTGGATCTCGGTGGCCCTGCCCTTGGATCTCAGTGGCCCAGCCCCTCCTGGATCTCAGTGGCCCTGCCCTGCCTGGATCTCAGTGGCCCTGCCCCTCCTGGATCTCAGTGGCCCTGCCCCTCCTGGATCTCAGTGGCCCAGCCCCTCCTGGATCTCAGTGGCCCTTCCCTGCCTGGATCTCAGTGGTCCTGCCTTGCCTGGATCTCAGTGATCCTTCCCTGCCTGGATCTCAGTGGTCCTACCTGGAACTCAGTGGCCCTGCCCCTCCTGGATCTCGGTGGCCCTGCCCTTGGATCTCAGTGGCCCAGCCCCTCCTGGATCTCAGTGGCCCTGCCCTGCCTGGATCCCAGTGGCCCCGCCCTGCCTGGATCCCAGTGGCCCTGCCCCTCCTGGATCTCAGTGGCCCTGCCCTGCCTGGATCTCAGTGGCCCTGCCCCTCCTGGATCTCAGTGGTCCTGCCCCTCATGGATCTCAGTGGCCCTGCCCTGCCTGAATCTCAGTGGCCCTGCCCTGCCTGGATCTCAGCGGCCCTGCCCTGCCTGGATCTCAGTGGTCCTGCCCCTCCTCAATCTCAGCAGCCCTGCCATGCCCGGATCTCAGCGGTCCTGTCCTCGTGGATCCCAGTGGCCCTGCCCTGCCTGAATCTCAGTGGCCCTGCCCTGCCTGGATCTCAGTGGCCCTGCCCCTCCTGGATCTCCGTGGCCCTGCCCTGCCTGGATCTCAGGGGTCCTGCCCCTCCTGGATCTCAGTGGCCCTGCCCTGCCTGGATCTCAGGGGCCCTGCCCCTCCTGGATCTCAGTGGTCCTGCCCTGCCTGGATCTCAGTGGCCCTGCCCCTCCTGGATCTCAGTGGCCCTGCCCTGCCTGGATCTCAGGGGTCCTGCCCCTCCTGGATCTCAGTGGCCCTGCCCTGCCTGGATCTCAGTGGTCCTGCCCCTCCTCAATCTCAGCAGCCCTGCCATGCCCGGATCTCAGCGGTCCTGTCCTCGTGGATCCCAGTGGCCCTGCCCTGCCTGGATCTCATGTGTCCTGCCCTGCCTGGATCTGGCCAGCCCTGCCCTGCCTGGATGTCAGACTCCTCTTCTCCAGAGCTGGGGCAGGACGCCCAACCCCTGTGGTCCTAGGTCCCCCCGGGTGTGATCTTCTGTCCTGGCAGCACCAGAGACCCACACAGAGACGATTCGGGGGCTGGCTGACACACTGCCGTGTCCGGTGTGAACCAGGCGAGGGGGACTGTGGGGTGCCCCCCCCAGGGAGGCGGACGGCTCACACGGGAACAGCTGGCAGAGGGCTGGTAGCGGCAGGAGGGGCGGGCAGGAGCTGGGAGGCACAGTCAGCGAGACCTACCTGGGTGGCCGGGAGCCCCGCCCGCAGAGCCAGCGGCCCAGTGAGCAGCTAGCGTGCCAAGCACAAGGCAGCAAGCGATCGCGCGGCCGCGCGGGTGGGGTTGGGGGAGCCCCGCGAGCCGGAGGCCGCAGCGGGCACCCCCAGAGCCCCGGCACTGACAGCAAGGGCGCAGCAGCCACAGCGCAGCGGTCAGCACAGGGGACGAAGCGCATCCGGGCGGGGGCGGGGGTGGCACTGACTCTCTTGCCCAGTTCGCGGCCAGCAGGGGGGTGGCCCTCTGCGGCCTGTCGCACGGCGGCCACGAGGATCTCGATGAGGACTCTCTCCTGCTGGCTCGTCAGCGCTGCAAGGAGACGGGGCCCGGTCAGCGCCCTCCGAGCCTCACGGGGACACACGGCACTCTGGCCGCCGCAGGGCTCTGAGGGGCCTCGGGGAGCCCGGCGCAGGGCGAGCGTGGTGGGGCCCCTGGGCACGGCGACAGGCCGACGGCTCGTGGGCTCAGTGACACACAGACCAGAGCCCCCGGGGCCAGCCCTCCGCTCAAACCGCACTCAAAGGGACCCCCTGTCACCCGTTCAGGTCAACGTGGGACCTGGCGCTGGCCCGGGCTGGGACAGACACACACGTCCTCAGGGCAGCACCCGACGGGACCGCAGACCGGGGTTCACCTGGCTTTGCCCCAAAATGCTAGCACGCGGGTCTAAAACCATCCAGCTGACCACACGTCTGCTCACGGAGCGTTCTGCACTGGCTTTCGCTCCAAAGTCACACTCACGCGGAACCTCACAAAGGGACCTTGTGGGAAAATCGAATCTTTGCACATGTGATTAAGTGGAAGACCCAAGATGAGGTCAGCCTGGATGAGGGTGGCCCTAACCCCAATGACAAACGTCCTTATAAGAGACAGAAAATGACACAGACACAGAGGAGAAACCACGTGAAGGCGGAGGAAGAGACAGGAGGGACACAGCCACAATCCCAGGGACGCCTGGATCCCCAGAAGCTGCAAGAGGCAGGAAGGACCCTCCTCTGGAGCCTCTGGAGGGAGCACAGCCCTGCCTGGATCTCCGTGGCCCTGCCCCTCCTGGATCTCGGTGGCCCTGCCCCTCCTGAATCTCAGTGGCCCTGCCCTGCCTGGATCTCAGCCCTATTTGGTCCTGCCTCTCCTGGATCTCAGTGGCCCTGCCCTGCCTGGATCTCAGCGGCCCTGCCCTGCCTGGATCTCAGCGGTCCTGCCCTGCCTGGATCTCAACGGCCCTGGCCCTCCTGGATCTCAGTGGTCCTGCCCCTCCTGGATCTCAGAGGCCCTGCCCTGCCTGGATCTCAGAGGCCCTGCCCATCCTGGATCTCAGTGGCCCTGCCCCTCCTGGATCTCAGTGGCCCTGCCCATCCTGGATCTCAATGGCCCTGCCCCTCCTGGATCTCAGTGGCCCTGCCCTGCCTGGATCTCAGTGGCCCTGCCCTGCCTGGATCTCAGTGGTCCTGCCCCTCCTGGATCTCAGCGGCCCTGCCCCTCCTGGATCTCAGTGGCCCTGCCCTGCCTGGATCTCAGTGGTCCTGCCTCTCCTGGATCTCAGTGGCCCTGCCCTGCCTGGATCTCAGGGGCCCTGCCCTGCCTGGATCTTAGTGGCCCTGCCCCTCCTGGATCTCAGTGGCCCTGCCCTGCCTGGATCTCAGAGGTCCTGCCCTGCCTGGATCTCAGACTTCTGGTTTCCAGACCTAAGACAGGATGGACTCTCATTTAACTCCTGGGTTTGAGATCATGTGTCACAGCCACCCTGAGAATGTCACACATGGGTCTCCTGCCTAGTTTGTCATGTCCTGGAGCTAGCCCTATGAGCCCAGGCATACCAGGAGCAGGCCCACAGTCAGAGCCAAGAAACACAGACCACACAGCTGGGCCCCAGAGATTTCAGTCAGAGGAAAGGAGGCATCCCCATGACAAAGAAACAGGTCCCTTCAGGGACCCCAAGGAGCACGGTCAGAGCTGCGGGTCTCTCCAGGAACGTGACAGGCCTGGGCTACGTCATAAATGGCACCGGGACCCCTGGCTGTGGCCGACGACACCTGTGTCTGCCAAGGGGAGTTTGGCAGGGAGGACGGGCTGTCTCCTGGGCCTGGGGGGGCAGGCGAGGGCACCCCAGCTGCTTGGGGGCTCATCCACTGGGCACTCTGCCCACCCTGCACCCTGACTCTGGGGCCTGGGCTTTGGGCTTCCGTGGGCCCCCAGGCTGATCCTCTTATGGGAAGTCAGTCTGTGGCCCTCGTCCTGTGGACCCCACACTAGAGCCCTGTGACACCCCAGCCTCGAGGCCTAAGGACCCCTCACCGTGGGAAAGCATGGGTATGCTCCCCAAGCAGCCACTCAGGGAGCGGGTGCAGCACAGAAGACTCGACAGGGCTGTGTCACTGCCTGTATGGACAGACGCTTGGCAGGACGGAGGCCTGGGGGCAGTGGGACATGGGGAGGAGGGAACAGTGAAACACCAGGAGGGGACAGCAGGACACGGGGGGGGGACAGCAAGTCACAGAGGAATAGGGATGTCAGGACACGGGACAGCAGGACAGGGGAGACAGCAGGACATGGGGGACAGTGGGACACAGGGACAGCAGGACACAGGGGACAGCGGGACACAGGGGCAGCAGGACACAGCAGTAGGTGGGTCACAGAGGAACAGGGATGGCAGGACACGGGTACAGCGGGACATGAGGACAGCGGGACACGGGGACAGCGGGACACAGGACAGCCCGACACAGGGACGGAAGGACACGGGGGGGGGGGCAGCAGGACACGGGGGACAGCGGGACACAGGGACGGAAGGACACGGGACACAGGGGGGCAGCGGGACACACGGACGGAAGGACACGGGGGACAGCGGGACACGGGGGCAGCGGGACACAGCAGCCAGTGGGTCACAGAGGAACAGGGACGGCAGGACGGGGGGATGGTGTGCCTGGCAGGGACGGCCGGGAGGCCAGCGGGATCGCTGGCCCCCATCCACGACTCAGAGCCGGCCTCTGGCCACGCTCACCTTGGCGCCCGCCACGTGGCTCCAGCAGCAGGGCCGTCATGCACTCCCAGTTCCGGACCAGGGCGGGCGCCGCGTCCCACAGGCCGTCCACCAGGTATGGGACGTGTCTGTGGAACTGACAGGGACGGGCCACACGTGTAAAGTCGTGACGACGCGGAAGGAAAGACACGATGATGTTACAGGAGCATGCGATACGTGGCACGGGGGACACTGAGGACACAGGGCACGTGTGATGACAGAGGCAGGGGGACGTGTGGGGACGCAGGGGGACACATGACAACACGACGTAGAAGGAATGCATGACAAGGGCGAGGAGGATACGTGACATCATGGGGGACACGTGACGACGGGGGACGTGTGATGACACAGAAAGGACACACGACATGAGGGGCATGTGATGACAGAGGGGACTCGTAATGACACAGGCAGACACCTGATGACACAGGGGACGTGTGACAACCAGGGGTGGACACGTGGTGACACCTGGTGGAGGGGACATGTGAGGACATGGGCAGGAACGGCCCCCTCCCTGACCCACCCATGTGGTGGACACGTGAGGACAAACGGGGACACCCACCCAGAGCCCCGACGCCCGTGTGCCCACGGCAGGCGTTCACACAGGAAGCGAGCCGCGCGTCAGCCCGACACCGGACGCAGGACACGGCACGGGACACGGGGCGTGGGACACGGGACGTGGCGTGCAACGTGGGCTGCAGGACACGGGTCCAGGTCCCTCCCACGACTCGGACAACCCGGCCCCGGGCCCTGTGCTGCCACACCCTCACCTCGCCCTGCAGGTAGAAGTCGATGAGCGTCTTCATGTTCTGGATGTTTCTGTCAAACTCGTCGGGAGGGTTTTGACCAAAGAAACCTTCTTGGGGCGGAGGGGCCAGGAGCCTAGTGGGATCAGAAAGAGTGACCCCAGCATCAGCCTGGACGGGGGGCTCCCCGCACCTGCTGGTGCCCGAGGTCCTGTGGCTCCCCGCACGCACACGTGCAACGCAGGGAGCTGGGGAGCAGGCGCTCCGGGAGGCCGTGGGCGCAGGACACGGCCCAGGGAGGAAAGCTCTAGAATGACTTCTGTCTGTCCGACCCACTGCCAGCTCAGGCCAGCACTGCAGTGGGAACAGACAACAGGACTGCCCCCTGTTGCCGCACGTCAAACCCCCAAAGGACGCGGACCCTCGCCTGAACGCAGACCCATTAGGGAGGGCGAGACAGCCAGGTGGCCCAGGACAGGACCTCAGGCCGGCGGGGGGGGGGGGGGGCCTCGAGGGGGCCTCTACCACCTGGTCAGACCAATGCGGGAAGGGGCGCGCCTGGAACGCGGATCAAGTCCATCCACCCCCAGCCACGCGCGTCCTTTGCGCTGACGTTTCCATCCATCCTGTCCTGTGCCTCGGGGCCCACACCTGCTGTCCTGTGCAAGCCCCTGCTCAGGGCCCTGCTGTTCCCCTGGTCCCTGGGGCCTCCCGCTGCCCCCACCCTCCTCCATCTGCGAATCCACCTGGCAGGACGCGGGACCCCCCCCCCCCGAAACATCACGGTGACATCACAGCCCTGGAGACACCGTCACGTGTCCCGGCCTTACCTCTTACAGATGAGCTCGCCCGCGGCGGTCGCCATGGGCCTGTAGGCCGCGTACACGAACTGGAACAGGAAGACGTACTCCATGGATGAGAACACGCCCACGTAGTGCCTAAGGGGAGACGCGCGTCAGTCCGGGGCCCGTGCACGCGGGACACGGCCACAGGCGCCTGTCCCCGCGGAGAGCGAAGGGAGGCTCTTCGCTAAATCGAGGGCCCCAACCTCGGCTTCCCCTAGACGTGCCCCCCGCCCCTGCAGTTCCTGCCAGACCGAGCTCCCCTGGGGCAGCCCACGTCGCAGGACAGGAGCTGAGGCCACGCGAGAAGGACCCACGTGAGCCAAGACGACGTGAGCAGTCTCCTGGGAAGGCCTCCCCCCTTCAGGGCCTCTGTGTCCGGGTTCCTTCCCCTCCAGCCAACTGCTAGCCCCAAAGGAAGGGAAAACCACTCTGTCCTCTCCCACGTGTGCACCTGAGCCACCTGTCACCTGACCCTCCCCAGGAGCAGTGCTCTTGACTCCAAGCAGGCAACCGAGAGGGGGCGCACATGCAGGGGCAGAGGGAGACCCCGTGGGGGCCCACACGCAGGGGTGCACATGGAGAGGCGGCGGACGACCCCACGGGCGTGCACACGCAGGGGCGCACACACAGGGGCAGCGGGCGACCCCGCAGGGGTGCACACGCAGGGGCGCATACAGAGAGGCAGGAGGCGACCCCGCGGGGGCGCATACAGAGAGGCAGGAAGCGACCCCACGGGGGCGCACACGCAGGGGTGCATACAGAGGCAGCAAGCGACCCCACGGGGGCGCACTTGGAGGGGCAGCGGGCGACCCCACAGGGGTGCACACGCAGGGGCGCATACGCAGGGGCAGCAGGCAACCGCGTGGGACGCACACGCAGGGGCAACTACGCAGGGCCAATCACTGATGCGCAGCAGGCGGGCACACAGGGGGCGACCACGGACAGGACGCAGATGTCCACAGGCACCCATACTGGGAGCAGTCAGGGGATGAGTGGGGGACACCCCTGACACCACCTGGGAGGATGTCACCAGTGTGACCCTTTATCCAAACTCATCCATTAACCTGCGTGAGCAGAACACAGCGATGTGCAAACACAGCCGTAGGGACGTTCCCACACCGGCAGAAACACAGGCAGGTGGCCTACCCGCCTCCCGGTCTGGGCTTTGAACGGTGGTGGACGACCTCTGATGCCTGGGGGACAACCCCGGGGGAAGCCTGCGTTTGTCCTCGGGGTTCTGGGCACACAAGGAGCACCCTTGAGGGGTCCAAGTCAGCCCTGAGCTTGATTTGTCCAAGTCAAACCCCAAAGCCGCCTGGTTCTGTGCAACGTGCGGCACACGGGCTCTGCCCACGACCGAGCCTAGTTAGCGGGTGCCCACCCACGACTCGGAACGTGGCTGCGGCCCCAGGACCTGGGAGGGGGACTGCCCAGCGTATGAAAAGATGGACGCCTCAGCTGGGAGTCAAGCCGGGCCACATGAACTGCCTCCACGTTTTGTTACGCGGACCTTCGAGTGATTAGATGTGGCCCACCACACTGGGGAGGACAATGTGCTTTACTGATCTGGGGATTCACGTGTTAACCCATCTGGGGAACTCCTCACAGATTTTCTGGAATCACGTGGGAGCTGCCCCCTCCAACCACGTCAGCAGTCAGGCTGACAACACGGCATCACCCGTGGACACTTCCTCGTGAGAGCGTGGCTTCTGACCATCGACTCATCGCAGACCTTCACTGACTGCAGGAAGCCAGACACATGTGGTATGCCACGTCAGAGCCTGTTCCGTGTGTCAGTGTCCGCTGGCGGGTGGGGGGAGGGGGCGCCTAGGGAGCAGACGGGGGAGCTCAGGTCCCCACCCGGGGGGCTTTTGCATACACGTGTCGGAAGCCACATGGGTAAGAACTTCTCCAAGTCAGTATCAGGGGACACGCAGCCCCGCGGCCCGCCTGCAAAGCATCCTGGACAGGAGTCCACGCAGACACACGTTCGCAAACTGGGTCACTGACCCAGATCCTGGCACTTGTGTGGGCTGGCTCTGGCCAGATGGCCGCCTTGTAAAATACTCCACCTTATCACCCAGCCACTGCCCTTGGGCGGTGGCGCAGTACGGGTGGGTGCTGGGTGGTCCCGGCCACTGGCGGGACCTCCGCGCAACACACGGGAAGTCTGGTGCGTGTGCTCATCCCCATCTCTGGCTGCGACAGCCTCCGTCCGTCTGGGCCGCGTCGGGGTGCACACCCAGGGAGGGTCGGGCGCCCACCAGGGCCCCACTCCGTCCTCCGCACAGGGCGGACAGACGGCACCACGCTGGCCTTCAGGGCACTAGACGTTCCCACGGCACCAACCGCGGCATTTAGGCGTGGCGGCCCAGTGGGAGGTCGCGTCCCCATGTCCCCCGTTCCAGAGACGTCTCACATCAATGTCTGACACCTGACTCGACGAGGCGGCTGTCACCTGCAGTGTGTATCCAGCCCAAGTGCACGCGGGGACCCGGGAGCTTCCAGAAGGTTCTGAGGACCTGGCCGGGTTGCAGCTGCCTCTCGTACACCAGCACCTTGGCCCCATCAGAGCCCCTGATGCAGGGCAGTGGCAGAAGGGACCCCACAGGGAACCCCCGAGCCCACGAACAGGAAGCCAGATCCCGACAAGCCCTTGCGTCGCATCGTACGCAAGGGCCCCGGCCACAGAGATCTCCAACTGAGCAGCGGTGCAAACACACCCAAGGATGCGAGCTGACCATCACGTGGCTACGCCGGGGGGGGGGGGGGGGGGGCTGCACACCGCACACGGTCACCCCGCGGTCCGCCAGCAGCACATGTGATAACTGCGCGCCCAGCGCACCCGGCCCGCCCCCCACGTGGCCTGGAAACGCGCTCTGGACGCAGGATTCCGCACGGACGCACGGTTCCTCACGGACGCAGGGCCACACACAGACACGCACAGACGCACGGTTCCGCACGGCCGCAGGGCTCCGCGCGGACGCAGTGCTCTGCACAGATGCAGGGCCATGCACGGGTACACACGGCTCCACACGGCCGCAGGGCTACTCACTCGGATATAAGCCGCAGGAGCTGCATGCACTCGGACGTGATCTCCGGCTGCCTGTCCTGGGTCATCGACAGGATTCGTTTCTAGGGGAAGCGAGAGAACACAACAAGCCCGCTTGGTTCCGGCACCGTGGATGGAGGACGCGGCGGGGCGGGGCCGGGCCGTCCCCTCGGGCGGGCGTCCCGCACACCGTGAGGGTCATCGGGCCGCATCCCTGGTCCCTGCAGACGCCGGCAGCGCGCACACAGTGATGTCACACGGTGGTGACAACCACGTGTCCCAGAGTTTGAGAGTCCCCAGGCGTCAGCCGCTGATGTGGACCCACGGGGAGACGGAATTCCTCAGCACAGAAATTGGGAGGCAGGAGCCCTGGAGCCTCGAGGCTGCCGGGAAGTGCCCCTGACCACGCCGAGTCTCCGGAAGACGCCAGCCACCTGCGCACCCAGCCCGTGGGGACATGAGCTCCGCAGGACGTGTGCGCCTCCCGCCACGAGCCTCCACAGCCTTTCTCTCCTACATAGGTGACTTTGCACGACCCTTGCGCTCACGAAGGGGCCGTGGCTCCCGGTCAGTGCACAGGTTGGGCACTGCGCTGTCCTCCATGGGGACTCACCACCACCTCCAGGAGGCCCTCCGTCCGTCCCCGCCCCCCCCCCCCGCCGTGGACACTAGAGTTCCCCCCTGCACACTTGTAACTGCCCGCGCCTCTCTACGCGTGGCCCGCCCGCGTGGGTTTCCTGCTCACGCCCAGCGGGGGACCCGGACGGGGTCAAGGAAGGCTGCTTTCTCCCACACGCCCCCGGAGGGGGAGACAAACTGCTGGTGCCCCCCCGCCCCACCCCGCGTCGCTGGCTGCACGTTCACTGGCACCAACGTGGCCCGACCCCTGCTCCCAAGCAGCCACGGGGCCCGGTCTGAGTCCCCGACGGCCCTGCCCCGCGGGTGGGGAGTCCTCGCCGAGCCCTGCCGTCCACATCGGGCAGTGGGGCCTCACACAGCGTCCCGGGTGGTAGCGCGGCCCCCAAATTCAGGAACAGGTTGAGTACAAGTTCACCGTGGGCTCCAGCCCGCATCATCCCGGGCACTTGCTTCGGTCGCACCGTCCCTGAGCGGCCCTGCACGCGGGGCACGGAGCCTCGCAACCCAGCGGCAGGAGTGTGCCTGCGTCGGGACGGTGGGCGTTGACCCTTCCCACTCCCACACCCGAAAACACCCGCCAGCACGCGACTGACCCACCGGGGTGTGCCCACGCTCCGCCCGTGTCATCACCTGGTGCGCTCTGAAGCACGGGCGGCTCGGCCCCGACGGGCCCCGGGGGGGGGCCTTCCGGTTCGCGGTCGCAGGACGCGGCCCCAGGCAGCGGGCGGAGACGTGGCCGAAGCCCCCCCCCCCCCCCCCCCCCCGAGCGGCAAGCGGCTGATGGCCGCGGCCCGAGGTCCGCACGTCCACGGCGACGCTTCGGGTTGGCGCCCCCGTCGGCCAAGACGCGGAATCTCACTCACCTTGAACTTGTGGAAGAAAAGGCCCAGCTTCATAGCCGACTCTCTCTTTTCGTAGAGCGCCTTCAGCGCCAGGATGCACTTCATCCGCACGCTGGCGTCCTTTAAGACAGAGAAACGGGGCCCGGTCACCACGGAAGGGCAGCCCCCCACCAAGACTCCCCAGCAGACACACCCCTCGGGCCCTGGGCCTCGCCTTCTGCGTGGGCTGTGCGTGTCGGCAACCCCACGCGGCCGGCAAACACGCCCGCGGGGGCGGCACGGCGCGACCCATGGCCCAGGTTGAAGCCCGCACCCCCAGGCCCTCAGGACTGGACTGTGTGCCCCTGGGGTCGAAAATCAGTGGGTCAGGAAAATGAAGTCGCTAGAGGGAGCACTGGTTCCATACGACACGGTCCTAATGAGAAGCCCGAACCAGCACACGGACCTGCACAGAGCACGACCACCAGAGGGCACAGGGAGGAGCGCACGTCCCACACCCAGGCGCGGGGATCAGGAGCACACAGCCTCAGCCCTGCATGGACCTCAAACCCCCAGCCTCGGACGAGGCTCAGGCCCCCAGACTCAGCCCTGCCTGGATCTCAGGCCCCCACCTCAGATCACCCACCCCAGGATCAACCCTGCTGCCTCAATCTCAAACCCCCAGCCTCGGGAAAGCTTCAGGGCCCCAGACTCGGCCCTGCCTGGATCTCAGGCGCCCAGCCTTAGCCCTGACCGGACATCAGACCCCCAGCATCAGCCCGGCCTGAATCTCAGGCCCGAGCCTCAGCCCTCCCTGGACCTCACAATCCCAGGATCAGCCGTGACTGGATCTCAGGCCCCCAGCCTTGGCCAACCCTGGACCTCAGACCCCCAGCCTCTGCCACGCCTGGACCTCAGACTCCCAGCCTCGGCCCTGCCTGGGTATCAGACTCCCAACCTCGGCCCAACTTGGATCTCAAACTCCCAAACTCGGCCTGGTCGGGATCTCTGACTCCCAGCCTCAGCCCTGCCTGGAACTCAGATTTTCAGCCTCAGCCCTGCCTGGACCTCAGACCCCCAGCCTCAGCCCTGCCTGGATCTCACGCCCCCAGCCTCGGCCCTGCCCGGATCTCAGACGCCCAGCCTGGGGCCTGCCTGCATCTCAGACCCCTAGCCTCAGCCCTGCCTGGCCTGCCTGGACCTCAGACTCCCAGCCTCAGCCCTGCCTGAATCTCAGGCCCCCACCTCAGCCCTGCCTGCACCTCAAACCCCCAGCCTCAGCCCTTCCTGGACCTCAGACCCCCAGGATCAACCCTGCCTGGATCTCAAACCCTCGGCCTCGGCTGAGCCTCAGGCCCCCAGCCTCAGCCCTGCCTGGATCTCAGACTCCCAGCATCCAGACCTGCCTGGATCTCTGGCACCCAGCCTCAGCCCTGCCTGGATCTCAGGCCCCCACCTCAGCCCTGCCTGCACCTCAAACCCCCAGCATCAGCCCTGCCTGGATCTCACACCCCCAGCCTCGCAGAGCCTCAGGCCCCCAGCCTCAGCCCTGCCCTGGATCTCAGGCCCCCACCTCAGCCTTGCCTGGACCTCAGAGGGCTAGGATCAGCCGTGCCTGGATCTCACAACCCCCAGCCTCGTCCCTGCCTGGACCTCAGACCCCCAGGATCAACCCTGCCTGGATCTCAAACCCCAAGCCTCGGCTGAGCCTCAGGTCCCCAGACTCAGCCCTGCATGTATCTCAGACTCCCAGCCTCCAGACCTGCCTGGATCTCAGGCACCCAGACGCAGCCCTACCTGGATCTCAGGCCCCCACCTCAGCCCTGCCTGCACCTCAAACCCCCAGGATTAGCCCTTCCAGGATCTCAAAACCCCAGTCTTGGCCAAGCCTCAGGCCCCCAGCCTCAGCCCTGCCTGGATCTCAGGCCCCCACCTCAGCCCTGCAGGGCCTCCAACCCCCAGATCAGCCCTGCTTGGATCTCAGGCCCCCAGACACGGCCGAGCCTCAGGCCCCCAGCCTCAGCCCTGACTGGACATCAGACCCCCAGCATCAGCCCCCCTGAATCTCAGGCCCGAGCCTCAGCCCTGCCTGAACCTCACAATCCCAGGATCAGTTGTGTTTGGATCTCAGGCCCCCAGGCTTGGCCAACCCTGGATCTCAGGCCCCCAGTCTCAGCCCCGCGTGGACCTCAGACTCACATCCTCAGCCTTGCCTGGATTTCAGAGTCCCAGCCTCGGCACTGCATGGATCTCAGACTCCCAGCCTCATCCCTGCTTGGATCTCAGACCCCCAGCCTCAGCCCTGCCTGGATCTCAGACCCCCAGGTTCAACCCTGCATGTATCTCAGACTCCCAAACTCGGCCCAACTTGGATCTCAAACTCCCAAACTCAGCCTGGTCAGGATCTCAGACTCCCAGCCTCAGCCCTGCCTGGAACTCAGACTCCCAGCCTCAGACCTGCCTGCATCTCATATCCCCAGCCTCAGCCCTGCCTGGACCTCAGCCTCCCAGTTTGGGCCCTGCTTGGGCCTCAGATTTCCAGCCTTGGCCCTGCCTGGAAGTCAGACCCCAGCCTCAGCCCTGCCTGGATCTCAGACCCCCCAGTTTCGGCCCAGCCTGGATCTCAAACTCCCAAACTCGGCCCAGCCAAGATCTCAGACTCCTGGCCTTGGCCCTGCCTAGAACTCAGAGCCCCAGCCTTGGCCCTGCCGGACCTCAGACTCCCAGCCTCGGCCCTGCCTGGATTTCAGACCCCCAGCCTCAGTACTGCGTGGACCTCACACTCCCAGCCTCAACCCGCCTGGATCTCAACCTCCCAGTCTCCTCCCTCCTGGATCTCAGACCCCCAGCCACAGCACTTCCTGGTTCTCAGAATCCCAGCCTCGGCCCTGCCTGAATGTCAAACTTCCAGCCTCACGCACCCCTAGACCTCACACTCCCCGACTAGGCCCTGCCTGGATCTCAGACCCCCAGGCTTTGCCTTGCCTGGATCTCAGAGTCCCAGCCTCGGCCCTGCCTGGATCTCAGACCCCCAGGCTCGGCCCAGCCAGGATCTCAGACTCCTGGCCCCACCCCTGCCTGGATCTCAGACTCACAGCCCCTGCCCTGCCTGGACCTCAGACTCCCAACCTTAGCCCTGCATGGATCTCAGACCCCCAAGCTCAGCCCCTCCTAGGGGTGTCAGATTCCCAGACTGAGGCCCTCCTGGACCTCAGCCCTCCAGACTCAGCCCTGCCTGGACCTCAGACCCCCATCCTCAGCCCTGCCTGGACCTCAGACTCCCAGACTCAGCCCTGCATGGACCGCAGACCCCCAAGCTCAATCCTTCCTGGACGTCACATTCCCCGACTCAGGCCCTCCTTGATCTCAGACTCCCCACCGCGGCACTTCCTGGACCTCAGACTTGTAGCCTCTGCCCTGCCTGGACTCAGACTACCAGCCTCAGCCCTGCCTGGATCTCATACTCACAGCCTCAGCCCTGCCTGGATCTCAGATCCCCAGCCTTAGCCCTGCCTGGACCGCACCCCCAGGTTCAACCCTGCATGGATCTCAGACCCCCAAGCTAAGCCCCCACTGGACTTACAGTCCCAGACACAGCCCCGCTTGGATCTCAGACTCCCCCCTCAGCCCTGCCTGGATATGAAATTCCTGGCCCCACCCCTGCCTGGATCTCAGACTCCCAGCCTCTGCCTTGCCTAGATCTCCGACCCAGAGCCTTGGCCCTGCCTGGACCTCAGGCCCCCATCCTCAGCCCTGCATGGTTCTCAGACCCCCAAGCGCAGCCCCTCCTGGATGTCAGATTCCAAGACTGAGGCCCTCCTGGACCTCAGCCCTCCAGACTCAGCCCTGCCTGGACCTCAGACCCCCATCCTCAGCCCTGCATGGACCTCAGACCCCCAAGCCCAGCCCCTCCTAGGGGTGTCAGATTCCAAGACTGAGGCCCTCCTGGACCTCAGACCTCCAGACTCAGCCCCGCCTGGACCTCAGGCCCCCAGACTCAGCCCTGCCTGGACCTCAGACCCCCAGCCTCATCCCTGCCTTGACCTCAGACCTCCAGGTCCAACCCTGCATGGATCTCAGACTCCCAATTTCAGCCCCTCCTGGATATCAGAGTCCCAGACGCACACCCTCCTGGACCTCAGACTTCCAGCCTCCAGCCCAGCCTGGATCTCAGCCTCCCCACCTCGGCCCTGCCTGGATGACAGACACCCAGTCTCGGCCCCACCTAGATCTCAGAGTCCCAACTTCAGCCCCGCCTGGATGTCAGAGGCCCTGACTCAGGCCTACTGGACCTCACACTTTCAGCCTCGGCCCCTCCTGGATTTCAGACCCCAAGCTTCGGTACCTCCTGGAAATCAACCTCCCAGCCTCAGCCCAGCCTGGACTTCAGACCCCCAGCCTAGGCCCTACCCGGATCTCAGACCCCCAGCCTCGGCCCCACCTAGATCTCAGACTCCCAGCCTCCGCCCTACCTGGATCTCAGGCCCCAGCCTCGGCCCCACCTAGATCTCAGACTCCCAGCCTCGTCCCTGCCTGGATCTCAGACCCCCAGCCTCGGTCCCTCCTGGATTTCAGACCCCAAGCTTCGGCACCTCCTGGATCTCAACCTCCCAGCCTCGGCCCTGCCTGGATCTCAGACTCCCAGCCTCAGCCCAGCCTGGACTTCAGACCCCCAGCCACAGCCCTGCCTGGACCTCAGAACCCCAGCCTTGGCCCTGCCTGGATCTCAGACTCCAATCCTTGGCCCAGTCGGGACCTCAGACTCTCAGCCTTCAAACCCGCCTGGATCTCAGCCTCCCAGCTTCGACTCCTCCTGCATCTCAGACTTCCAGCTTCTGCCCTGCCTGGACCTCAGACTCCCAGCCTCGGCCCTGTCTGGATCTGACCCCCAGCCTCAGCCCCACCTAGATCTCTCTCAGACTCCCAGCCTCAGCCCTGCTTGAATCTCAGACTCCCAGCTTCAGCCCTTCCTGGATCTCACACCTCCAGCCTCTACCCCTCCTGGACCTCAGACCCCCAGCCTTGGTCCTGCCTGGATGTCAGAGTCCCTGACTCAGGCCCTACTGGTCCTCACACTTTCAGCCTCGGCCTTGCCTGGATCTCAACCTCCCAGTCTCTGCCCAGCCAGGATCTCAGACTCCCAGCCTGCAGCACTGGGAGAGATTGTTGCCATGTCATGTGGGGTAATTGTCCTGCCTCACATGCGGATTAATTTAGTGTCCACGCTTAACACAGCCTTGTGCATCTTTATCATGTTTTTCAAAATGAATTTTAAAGCCCCATACCCAACCTGGGGCTGAAACTCAGGACTCCAAAGTCAACAGTCGTAGGCCCCGTCAACGGGGCCAGCCAGGTGCCCCCGGAAGATGTGTCTCTTAAGCAGAGAAAATAAACATGCCCTGCACGGGTGGACTTAGCAACACGGCTTATTTCTGAGCGACCTCTTCCAGCGTTGACATCACTACCCTCCTCAGTGAGTGACAGCACAGTCCCCCTGAAGGAGAGAAACGCCTCCCGACCGCCCAATCCCAAGTGCAGGGCATGCGGGCGACCTGTCCGCCCCCCACGTCTCTGTACGAAACCAAGTCCGTCCCTGAGGGATTGTTCCTGGACCTGAGCAGCACTTACAGAGCACACAGCCCGAAGCCGCACACAGGCCCTGGGCCACACACGCGCTACGCGGTGGGGCGAGGCTTCTCGTGACGACCCGGCCCCGGGCTGTGCCGCGTGGTCCCTGCAGGCCAGCAGGGCCCACGTCCCTCGGCCGCATTCAGGGACACCGCTGCTGGGGACGTTCTGGCAGCCCTTCCCTGGTGCACAGAAGAGGCTCCCGACGCCCGCCCTCCTGACGGCCGCTCACCCCACCCCATACAGAGCAGAGCAGTGGGGGGTGGGGGGGGTGGGCAGAGGAGCGAAGCCTCGCTGTGCATCCCGGCTCCCCAGGTGCCAGGAAGCACCCGGGAGGCCACCGCCCGCCCGGAGCTGCGGTCACGGCCGCCCACAGCGCCCCCCCCCAGGACCTGCGCTGCCCACAAGGCTGCCCTGCCCTGCCCGCCCTCCTCCGTCCACACACGGGCTCCTTTGGCGGATGCCAAGCAGCCCCCGAGACCCCAGGAAAGTCACTGTATTGCTGCGTGTGCACTAAGCCAGCTGCACTCAGGCAGCTGCGGAAAGCAGCCAGCCGCCGCTCCAGACCGGCGTCCCCGTGCCCGCCAAGGGCCAACGCGGAAGTCCCAGCCCCCCAGAAGAACGTGCGTGGAGGCGGGGCCTCCGGGAGGCGCTGCGGCCTCGAGGGCGGAGCCCCCACCATGGGGTCACCGCGCTGGTCAGCGACGCCCCAGACAGCTCCCTGACCCTCGCCTCCCCCACGTGGGGAAAACGGCCCGGGGACGAGGTCCTCTCCAGACCCCGAGTCGGCCGGCCTTGACCTGGGACACCCGGCCCCAGATGTGAGCCGTGAACGCGTGTGGTTGACGAGTCCCGGCCGGTGGCGTTCCGTCGCGGTGGCCTGGGCACCAGCACACGCTCCGGCGGACGAAGAAGGGTCCGGTGTCCCCGTCCTGTTGCTACCCTTCACCTCAGAGAACATGCCCCGCCTCCACTCTGGAACCCAGGACCGGCCAGCACACGCGCCCAGCCACCACCCTGCGATCCACGGCGTGCACGCGCAAACGCGCCGTCTGTCCTCACAGCACGATAAACCATCAAGAGGTAAAACCCAGAGAACGCGGAGCCTTACCTAGCGCCTCGCCAGCAACCAGCGCGCAAGCAGTGAGCGCACCACGTGGAGACTCCCCGTCCCTGCACACCTGCCCCCTTCCGGCAATGCCCAGGAGACAAGAGCCCCAGCTCAGGAGTCAGGAGGAGGAGGGAGAAGAGGAGGGAGGGGGATGGGCAGAACGGGGGAGGGGGAGGGGGAGGAGGAGGAGACGGAATCAGGAGGAGGAAGGGAGGGAAGAGAGAGGGGAGGAGGAAAGGAGGGAAGAGGGAGGGGAGGAGGAGGGGGGAGGGATATGGGGAGGGGGAGAGGAGGGAGGGAGAGGGGAGGAAGGGAAGGGGGAGGAGTGGGAGGATTCAGTGGGAGGAGAAGGAGGTGGGGGAGAAGGAAGGGAGGAAGGAGGTGGGGGAGGAAGAGGGCAGAGGAGGAGAAGGAAGGAGAGGGGGAGAAGTCAGGAGGGGAGAAGGGGGAGGAGCCAGGAAGAGGAGGGGGGATGAAGGAGGGGGAGGAGTCAGGAGGAAAGAAGAGGAGGATGAAAGAGGAGGAGGGAGAGGGGAAGGAGGAGGGAGGGGAAGAGGAGAGAGGATGAGGGAGGGGAGGAATGACAGGAGAGGAGGAGGGGGTGAAGGAGAGGGGAGGGAGGGGAGGAAGGAGAGGGGGAGGAAGGAAATGAGGGACGGGAGGAAGGAGATGACGGAGGGGAGGAAGGAGAGGACGGAGGGGAGGAAGGAGAGGACGGAGGGGAGGAAGGAAAGAAGGAGGGAGGGAAGGAGAAGGGAGGAAGGAGAAGAGAAGGAGGGAGGGGAGAAAGGAGAGGAGGAGAAAGGAGGGGGGAGAAAGGAGGAGGGGGGAAGAGGAGAGGGGGAGGAGTCAGGAAGAGGAGGGGGATGAGGAAGGAAGGGAGGAATGAGAGGGGAGGAGGAGGGGTGATGAAGGAGGGCGGAGGGGGAAGGGGAAGGGGAAGAGGGAGGGGAGGAAGGAGAGGAGGGAGGGGAGAAAGGAGAGGAGAAGGGAGAGGAGGAACGAGAGGAGGGAGAGGAGAAAGGAGAGGAGGGAGGGGAGGAGGGAGGGGAGAAAGGAGAGGAGAAGGGAGAGGAGGAACGAGAGGAGGGAGAGGAGAAAGGAGAGGAGGGAGGGGAGAAAGGAGAGGAGGAGGGAGGGGAGGAAGGAGGAGGGAGAGGAGGAAGGAGAGGGGGACAGAGAGAAGGAAGGAGAGGACGGAGAGGAGGAAGGAGAGGAGGAGGGAGGGAAGGAGAGGAGGAGGGAGGGAAGGAGAGGAGGAGGGAGGGAAGGAGAGGGGAGGGGAGGAAGGAGAGGAGAAGGAGAGGAGAAGGAGAGAGAGGAGAAAGGAGAGGAGGAGAAAGGAGAGGAGGAGAAAGGAGGAAGGAGGGGAAGAGGAGAGGGGGAGGAGTCAGGAAGAGGAGGGTGATGAGGAGGGAAGGGAGGAATGAGAGGGGAGGAGGAGGGGGGATGAAGGAGGGGGGAGGGGGAAGGGGATGAGGGAGGGAAGGAAGGAGAGGAGGGAGAGGGAGGGAGGGGAGGAAGGAGAGGGGGAGGGAGGGGAGGAAGGAGAGGGGGAGGGAGGGGAGGAAGACGAGGGGAAGGGAGGGGAGGAAGACGAGGGGAAGGGAGGGGAGGAAGGAGAGGGGGAGGAGTCAGGAAGAGGAGGAGGACGAGGAGGAGGGGGGAATCAGGAAGAGGAGGGAGGAATGAGGGAGAGGAGGAGGAGGAGGGGGAAGGGGTACGAAAAGTAGGGAGAAGGGAGGGGGAGGAGAGGAAGGGGAGAGAGAGAAGGAAGGGGAGGAGGGGGAGGGGAGAGGGGAGGAGTCAGGGGGAGGAGTCAGGGGAAGGAATGGGAGGAAAAGGAGGTGGGGATGAGGAAGCGGGGAAGGTAGTGGGGGGAAGGAGGGGGAAGGGGGGAAAGGATGTGTGGGAGGAGGGAAGGGGAATGAGAAGGGAGGGGGAGGGGAGGGGGAGGAAGGATGGGGGAGGAAAGAGAGGGAGAGACGTTAGGAGGGGGGAGGAGTCAGGAAGAGGAGGGGGTGGAAGTGGTGAGGGGAGGAGTCAGGAGGAGGAGAAGGAGAGGGGGAGGAGGTGGGGAAAGAGTCAAGAAGAGGAGAGGGAAGAGGCGGTGGGGAGGAGGGAGGGTGGAAGGAGGAGGAGGATGCAGGGGAGAAAGGTGATGGGGAGGACTCAGGAAGAGGAGGGGGACGAGGGGAGGAAGGGGAGGGGGAGGAATCAGAGGGATGAGTGGGAGGAAAAGGAAGTGGGGGAGGAGGGAGAGGAGGGGAGAGGGAGAGGAGGGGAGAGGAAGAGGAGGGGAGAGGAGGAGGAGGAGGAAGAGGGGGAGGAGGGGATGAGGAGGGAGGAGGGGATGAGGAGGGGAGGGGAGAAGGAGGAGGAGGGGAGGGGAGGGGGGAGGAGGAGGAGGAGGAGGAGAAGGAGGAGGAGGAGGGGAGAAGGAGGAGGAGGGGAGAAGGAGGAGGAGGGGAGAAGGAGGAGGAGGGGAGGGGAGAGGAGGAGGAGGGGGAGGAGGGGAGGGGAGAAGGGGGAGGAGGAGGGGAGGGGAGAAGGAGGAGGAGGGGAGAAGGAGGGGAGGGGAGAAGGAGGAGGAGGGGAGGGGAGGAGGGGAGGAGGGGAGGAGGAGGGGAGGAGGGGAGGAGTAGTCAAGAAGAGGATGGGGAGGAGTTGGGGGGAGACAAGGCCATCAGGCCCACAACCAGGAAACACAACCGACGACGGGTGGTCACGAACATTTCTTAGGGCTTCGTCTTGTTTACTTTTCACGAAAAAGGCGTCTGTTTGGGAGAACAGACTTGTACTCGTTTCTGTCTGTCCCAGGGACCAGAAACCGCCCAATGTCAGTCGCAGCCGGCGACCGCCAGGCGGGCACGTTTGTTCTGGTGAGATCCGGACGCGCAGGGTCCAGAGCGGGTGTTCCCAAGCAGGCTCGTGTCTGAGGCTCCCTGTGCCCGGCAGGCCGAGGACCGTGCCCATGGCCCCCACCCAGAGCTGGTGGCAGGCGGTGGGGCTGACCTCGAGCACGGTCCTGTGGGCGCGTGCAGCTGCAATGTCAGTGAGGGGCCCAGACACACAACCCTGTGTCGCAGGACGGACCCGAGGCAGGGCCACGTCCCCATTTCTCCAGGGGACATGTGAGCCCCTGCGGCCCAGACCCCCTGCAGCCCAGACCCCCTGCTGCAAAATCGCAGCTTGTCGGAAAGACTTCTCTGCACAGCGGGGCTCACGAGACACCGTGCAGGACACGCGTGCTCGCTCCGGGAACCGCCGGACAGAAAAGCGGGACTGGGGGCCTCCTCGGCGGAGGCGGCAGACCAGCAGAGCGCGCCTACCTTGTCATACAGCATCCAGCCGATGTACTTCAAGTAGTTGTTGTCCAGGAACAGGTCCGGGTAGAGCTTGATCCAGCATCCGAGCTCCGCCACGCAGATCACTCGGATGTCCGAGCTGATGTCGCTGCGAAAGCAAGCCAGAGCGTCACTGGGACGGCCAGGCCGTGTCGCCCACGCGGCAGGGTGCGCGTGTCGAGGCGGGGCTGAGCGAGGCCTGGTCACGGGGACAGGCGGGGAAGACGCGCGGCCCGAGGCCAAGCCTTACCGGTAGCGAGGCACGAACGTCCTCTTAAAGAGCGCGCAGATGATGTTGTCGATGGCCATGGGCTTGCTCTGGTGGAGCGGGAGAAGGCACGGGAGCGTCAGGCAGGAGAGGCGGGCTGCGGGCCTCCGCAGAGCTGCGGCCAGCAGGCCCAACGCAGCCTGCTGCGTGGTCGCCCCCCACCAGGCATTAGCATCCTCTACGCTGGTGGTTCTGCCCCCGCTGGGACTGCACACCAGCCCGCCGGCCGTCTGTCGCCCGAGCTGCTGGGGCGGCTCCGTGCACGCTGGCCTCACGCATGCGCACATATGGGGGCAGGGTGGGGGGTAGTGAAGGGGGGGGTGAAGGGGTGACTGGGAGGGGTGGGGGGTGAAGGCTGGGGGGGAGTGAAGGGGTGAGTGGGGGGAGGTGTAGGGGTGCGTGGTACGGGTGAAGGGGCACCCATGAGGACAAACAGACAAAGAGGAGGGGTGAAAGGAAGGGAGTGAAGGGGTGAGGGGCAGTGCTGAGGGCAAGGCTGAGGAGTTGGGGGTGGTAAAGCAGCGGTGAAGGAGGACAATGGGGTGAGGGGCTGGGGTAAGGGACAGGGGCCAAGCGGTAGGGGTGATGGGGGAGGTGGGGCAGGAGCAAAGGGGTGAGGGGCAGGGGCGAAGGGGTGACAGGCAGGGGTGACACAATGAAGGTGGGGGTATCGGGGGCAGAGGCAAGGGGGTAAGGGGCACAGGGCAGGGGTGGGGGGGTGGAAGGGGCGAGGGGGTGAGGGGCACAGGGCACAGGTGGGGGGGCAGGGGCCCGGGTGAAGGACCCAGGGCCCTGGCGGAGGGGACAGCGGCGAAGACCCCACGCATGCCCAGCTATCTTCCTGGAGGGGCTCCTGTGCTCTGTGGGCTGTGGACACTGGGCAGCGAAGTGACCTCCCAGGTGCGCAGACCAAAGACCGCGGGGGCGCAGAGGTCGGAGGGACACACGGGCCTCACACGTGACGCAAGTGAACGCGGTTTGTGTGTAAAAGAATCCATAGGTGTCAAGCCCACAAATGATATCGAGAGACAGACATGTCACTGAGCCGTGACAGGGGATGGGGGTTCACCTGCGTGTCCCCGGGGAGCCAGGGCACACCCCCCCCCACGGGCGGCCAGCTGGAACCCGGAACCGGGACGTGGAAGGGGCTGGGGTGTCCGCTATGGTTTCTGCACCCCCGCTTGCTGCCCTATTATAGAGACCCCAACCCAGGACAATGCTCACACGCCTAGGGGGCCACATGCGGCCACACGGACGCCCCATGGGCGGGGGCGGAAACCACAGAGGTTGTGGATCAACCCGGCCCAGCCCCAGACCCCGGGCACACGCCTGCCTCCCTTCCTCACTGCCCCCTGCACCCGGCGAGGCCCTCACACCTGGGTCCCCTCCCTCCCAGCACGGTGACATCCTCACACCTGGGTCCCCTCCCTGCACACAGTGACGTCCTCACACCTGTGTGCCCCCCTCTCAGGTCTGCTGCTGGCCCCGCCCTCCTTCCGTGGCCCCGCCCCCGCTCCTGGCGTCTGCTGCTGGCCCCGCCCTCACATGGCGGCCCCGCCCCCTGCACCTGCTGTCTGCGCTGGTCCAGTACTTCCATGCAGTACTTGTGTTTGCCCTTGAGTTTGGCGATGTTCTCCACCTCGCACAGCCGCTGGGACCTGCGCCTGTTCGTGCAGATGCCCTGGTTCACGCTGGCCAGCGCTGTCAGCAGCTTCATGGCTGCCAAACAGAGCAGGGCTGTGACCCCGGGGCCGTGTCCACGGATCTGTGACCCCGGAGCCCAGCTCACCTCCCACAGGAGTGACCATTCGCAGCAGTACTAACACAGGGCCTGGGGAAGCCAGGGCTGGAGAAGATGTCCCGTCCTGCCCTTGCTGGGTCACAAGTGTGCAGAGGGTCACCCCCAAACAGCAGCCGTGCTCACTGACCCAAAACATGTCTTAGGGTCCCCGGGCACGGACACACCCCACGTCCTACCCAGCTGCAAGATCACATCAGTAGCCCACAGCCAGCACGACTCAACCATGACTCAGCATGCCTCGGAGGGCACACAAGGCCAGCAGACACAGGAACACCACATAACCATGTGGGCCAGCCCTGGGGACCCTCGTGGGGCCAGAGGGACAGGACGTGCCTGGGTGGGGCAGCCCTGGGAACTCTCGTGGGGACTGAGGCACAGCACGTGCCCAGGTGGGCCAGTCCTGGGGGACTCTCATGGGGACAGAGGGACAGCACATGCCCAGGTGGATCAGTCCTGGGGGACTCTCATGGGGACTGAGGAACAGCACATACCCAGATGGGCCAGCGCTGGGGACTCTCATGAGGACAGAGGGACAGGACGTGCCTGGGTGGGCCAGTCCTAGGGGACTCTCATGGGGACAGAGGGACAGCACGTGCCCAGATGGGCCAGCACTGGGGACTCTCATGAGGACAGAGGGACAGGACGTACCTGGGTGGGCCAGTCCTGGGGGACTCTCGTGGGGACAGAGGGACAGGACATGCCCAGGTGGGTCAGCCCGGGGGACTCTCATGGGGACAGAGGGACAGCACGTGCCCAGGTGGGCCAGCACTGGGGACTCTCATGAGGACAGAGGGACAGGATGTGCCTGGGGAGGCCAGCCCTGGGGATTCTCATGGGGACAGAGGGATAACACGTGCCCAGGTGGGCCAGTCCTAGGGGACTCTCATGGGGACAGAGGGTCAGCACATGCCCAGATGGGCCAGCGCTAGGGACTCTCATGGGGACAGAGAGGACGTGCCCCGTGGGCCAACCCGGGGGTGTGCTCCTGTGTCCCCTGGCCTTTGCCTCTCTGTCCCCTGGCCCCGTCTCTCAAGTCCCACAGCCCCTGCCCCCATGTCACACGGCCCCGGCCCCCCGAGTCAGCGGGAGCCCGGGCGCGCGGCCCTGTGCAGTGGCCCACCTGCCAGGGAGCTGGTGTGCCGCAGGCTGTGCACAGCTGAGTTGGTGAGGCCGCTAAGCATGCAGATGACCGTGTCCATGAGGTGTCCGTCACACAGCACCGAAGAGTGTGTCTGCTGCACCAGCAGCTCCGTGAACTCGCAGAAGTTGACCCTGAACCTTTTCCAGAAGGGCCCCGGGCCCACGATGGGGTAGAAGTCATTTTGCTGGTTAAGGACACAACAAGGGACAGGGGTGAGGCGCTGTGCCCGTCCTGGCACTCCCAGAATCACAACACAGACCTCTGCTCGCGGACAAGGGGCTCCAGGTCACATGAGCACACCCTGACTGGGCACTTGGGGGTCACACGCCCACCCTGACACAGGGTGACCCCAAGTCTCCTACACCCTGCCCCTGGGGGGGGTCACACGCCCATCCTGACATGGGGTGACCCCAAGTCTCCCACACCCTGCCCCTGGGGGTCACACACCTACCCTGACACAGGGAGACCCCAAGTCTCCCACACCCTGCCCCTGGGGGTCACACGCCCACCCTGACACAGGGTGACCACACCCTGCCCCTGGGGGTCACACACCCACCCTGACACAAGGTGACCCCAAGTCTCCCACACCCTGCCCTGGGGGTCACACATCCACCCTGACACAGGGTGACCACACCCTGCCCCTGGGGGTCACACGCCCACCCTGACACAGGGTGACCCCAGGTCTCCCACACCCTGCCCTGGGGGTCACACATCCACCCTGACACAGGGTGACCACACCCTGCCCCTGGGGGTCACATGCCCACCCTGACACAGGGTGACCCCAGGTCTCCCACACCCTGCCCCTGGGAGTCACACATCCACCTTGACGCAGGGTGACCCCAAGTCTCCCACATCCTGCCCTGAGGGTCACACATCCACACTGAGGGTGAGCACACTTCCCAGTGCTGCACCATGGACTCATACCCACACTCAGTAGAGTGACCCCCATTTTCCAAGACCCTGCACCTGCGGGGGTTCAGATGTACCCCACCTTCCTGAGACCCAGAACCTGGGGGGTCACATATCCACGGCCACCAGGGTCACCCCACCTCTCCCACACCTGCACCTGAGTGGACTGTCCCACGTCCCCGTGGTCAAGAGGCTGTGCTGGGGGGACCCCCACGCGTGGCACCCGGGTGACCCTCGAGGGAAGCGTGCAGGCCCCTCTCCCAACGCGTGTCCCAGAGAAGCCCGGCCCTCCCGCTCTCCGCTCTGCTTCCGCTTCCGGCCGATTTCAGGTGTTGCAAACAGGGAGTGCCGACCTGAGAGCTACTCCCTCGGCCCTCACGGGGGACTCAGCCCAACCCTGCTCCCGCAGAGGCCACACGCACCCCCCGAAACGGGGGCTGAAGGAGGCGGCCGGTCCCCGACCCTGCGGGAGACGCGGCCGGACCAGGGAGACGTCTCCTCAGGAAGACACGGCAGGTGCGCTCCCAGACGTGGGCGGCACACTACCCGGGGCCAATCAGCCTACGGCCATGGTCCTTCCGCCTGCGGGCAATCAGGGCCTCGGGACCGCCTGCCCCCCGCCTCCCTCCACTAGGAAAGGGGGGTCCTCAGGACGCCCCGCCCCTAGCCTCGCCTTTCTCGTGTTGTACGAATTTGTCTAAATTACCTGCACAGGCTCCCAGAGACCCCAAGGGAAGGTGGACCCTGAAGGGACGTCAAGGCTGTGGCCAGAACCCAGCAGGCCGGTGCAGAGCGGTGCCCGGCCCCAGAGCTCGAGGGGCTGGGGATGGACCAGGGACTGCCCCGACATTGTGCCCCTCGTGCACGCACCCCCCCCCCCACGCAGTCCCCCACGGCAGCCTTCACCCTGGGGCAAGGCATCCACACCTCTGCTGGGTGTGGGCGGGGACGTGGTCACAGCTTCCTGCCTTGCTCTCATTCACACCTCCGTGCGCAGGGACCGCCCCCTCGGTGCGCAGAGACCGCCCCCTCGGTGCGCAGGGACCGCCCCCTCCGTGCGCAGGGACCGCCCCTCCGTGCGCAGGGACCTCCCCACGTCGCGTAGGACGCTTTCTCGTCCGCCCGCCCGTCCTATGCGCACAGCATCCCACATGCTAGGGCCGCCGTGCGCTGCGTCGTCCAGCCTTCCCCAGTGCACTTTGCACTCAACCCTCCTCCTCGTTCTCCATGCTGGGACCCGGCGCCTCGCACCTCTGCCCAGCGCTCCGTGCAAACCGCCTCTCCTCACAGCACTCCCTCCGCCCTGCCCCCACAGCCTGGCTTCCTCCACCCCCCCCCCAACTGGCTGAGCGCCCCCCACCATTCACTCGAGCTGTGAGGGGGAGGGGTGCCCTGCCAGGGATCGGGGGTCACACGGGGGGAAAGCACAGTCGTTCACTCGAGCCAGCCTCGACCGCAGACCCCAGCGTCAGAACACCTGATGCCAGGGGGGCTCCCGTGCCACTCCCCAGTACGGAGGCTGGGGCACATCTCTAACAGGGTAATAAACGTGTCCACACCGAGGCCAGGCCAGGTCACTAACCGGGTCTGTGAGGTGGGTCCTCAGTCCCCAAACTCGGTGCACTTTGAGAGCGCACGTCCCCACGTGCTCACTGCTGAGCACAGTAACACACGTTACCTGTCTGCACACATAGGATGGTGGGGAATTAACCACATGAGGAACCCCAGGCGCGTCTCCGGCAGGGGCACCTGAAGCCGAGGGGCGACAGGCCGGCCACACGGTGCCCCCTACATCTCCCTGTTCAGCCACCCCGATGCTCATGTCTACAGGGACACTTACTGGTCGGGTCATTCCAACTGTGACCAACGCAGTGGTGTCCAGACACTAAAGCACAGAGTACACAGAAGGCAGTCAGTTCTAAATATGCCAGTGTAGACGGAACACGGTCAGGTCTCCATGATACAATGTAGACGGAACACAGTCAAGTCTCCATGATACAGTGTAGACAGAACACACGTCTAAATATGCCAGTGTAGACAGAACACAGTCAGGTCTCCATGATACAGTGTAGACAGAAGGCAGTCAGGTCTAAATATGCCAGTGTAGATGGAACATGGTCAGGTCTCGATGCTACAGTGTAGACAGAACACAGTCAGTTCTAAATACGCCAGTGTAGATGGAACACAGTCAGGTCTCCATGATACAGTGTAGACAGAAGGCAGTCAGGTCTGAATATGCCAATGTAGACGGAACACGGTCAGGTCTCCATGATACAGTGTAGACAGAACACAGTCAGGTCTAAATATGCCAGTGTAGACAGAACACAGGTCTCCATGATACAGTGTAGACAGAACACAGTCAGGTCTCCATGATACAGTGCAGACAGAACATGGTCAGGTCTAAATATGCCAGTGTAGACGGAACACGGTCAGGTCTCCATGATACAGTATAGACAGAACACAGTCAGGTCTCCATGATACAGTGTAGACAGAACATGGTCAGTTCTAAATATGCCAGTGTAGACGGAACACGGTCAGGTCTCCATGATACAGTATAGACAGAACACAGTCAGGTCTAAATATGCCAGTGTAGACAGAACACGGTCAGGTCTCCATGACACAGTGTAGACGAAACACAGTCAGGTCCCAATGTGCCAGTGTAGACAGACAATGGTCAGGCCTAAATGTCCCATGTAGATGGAACACAGCCATGTCTAAAGGTCCCAGTGTAGATAGCACACAGTCAGTTCTCAATGTCCCAGGGTAGACAGAACACAGTCAGGTGTAAATAAATGTCCCAGTGTAAACAGAACACAGTCAAGCCCAAATGTCCCAGTGTAGACAGAACACTATCAGGTCTAAGTGTCACAGTGTAGACAGAACACAGTGAGGTTGTAATGTCCCGTGTAGGGGCACCTGGGTGGCTCAACTGGTCAAGCGTCCAACTCAGTTTTGGCTCAGGTCATGATCTCAGGGTCGTTTGTTGTGAGGTTGAACCCTTGCAGGTGCTTGGGATTCTCTCTCCCTCTGCCCCTCCTCTGCTCACACTCTCTCCCTCTCTCAAAGTAAATAAACTTTAAAAAATCCCCTGTAGACAGAACACCAATCTACATGACAGTGTAGACAGAACAGACTCAGGGCTAGATGTCGCGGTGTAGACGGAACTCGCTAAGTGAGGTCACTTCTGCAGAACGTGTCAGGTCTAGGCGTCCCATCACACCAGACACAGCCTGGCTTAAACGTTCTCATCTGAAGCAGAACACGGTCGGGTGTGAGTGTAGACTGAGCACCGTCAGGTAACGCCCCCTCGTGGACAAGACTCAGATGCTCAGGAGGATCCAGTGTGGACAGGACAGGGTCAGGTCAGGCGGAGCCCCCGCTCGCCAGTCAGGACACGGGGTCAGTGTCAGCAGGACTCTGTGCGCTAGGCCCACGGTCCCCCGGGACCCATGCACGTGGACCCTCGTGTGCGCCCAGGGAGCCCACCCTGCGTGCGGAAGGAAGTCGGGAGCCATGCGGATGCCCAACCGACTTGGGGCTCGCCAGGGAGCTGCACACAAACCCCCCATCTTCAAGCACCGCCAAACGTGAGACGAAAGCTTTACCAGTTTCTCTGGCCACATGATGGTCAGGATCCAGGGGTACGCCAGAAACTTCTTGTAGTACAGCCCGGTCTCCTGAATGGACAGAGGACAGGTGGCCGTGAGGTGAAGCGTCCCCCGCTGCCACAAGCCCCGGGCACCTGGGGGAGCCCCGGCAGGGACCAGCCTGCGCAGCACAGGGCACTGGGGGCTGGCTTCCACCTACCCCGGGGGCCGGCCTGCGCGGGTGGGATGCTCGGGCAGCCCAGAGCAGGCACGCCCCGCCTCCATGAGGGGGCTCCGCGCCTAGCTTCGTGTCACTGTCCTCGGGACAGGTGGTAACAGACTGCTTCTGTGGCGCTCAGCCACTGTGTGTCCACGGGCCTGACACGCAGGGCACGCCTTGTGTCTGCTCTGGAGGCCGGGACGGGGAGAGGTCACGGCACACAGGCCGTTCTCAACAGAGAACCTGGGAGTGTTCGAGCTTCTCACGCCCACGTCTCCATGAGGCTCCTCCTGTGGCCGTGCCTGTCACCGTGCCCACGGGGAGCCCTGCACCCCGCGGCATTGCCCTACAGACACGTCCAGGGGCCTGCTGTGGAAAGTGCTGGGCGTCCCATGAGGGCGCCAGGCTGGGGGGCTGGAAAAGCCCCCGCTGCCGCTTCTGACATGGGGGAGGGTGAACAGGGCCCGACCTGGCGACGTGGACCCTCTGAGGAAGCAGACCCAATCCGAGTAGCCATCTTGGGAGTGGTTCCGGCAGACACACGCAGCAACACACAAACACACATGCATTCGCTCACTCACATGCACAGTGCACACGCGTGTGTACCTGCATGCACACGCATGCAGTAACACATGCATACATTATGTGCATTTGCTCACTTGCGTGTACAGTGCACGCGCGTGCACACGCACATGCAGTGACACGCTCACATGTGTACATACATGTGCATTCGCTCACGTGCACAGTGCACACACGTGTGTACCCATGCACGCATACGTGCAGTAACACGTTCACATATGCACACATACGTGTGCATTTGCCCACTTGCATGCACGGTGCACACACGTGTGTACCTGCGCACACGCATGCAGTAACACATTCACATATGCACACATACATGTGCATTTGCTCACTTGCGTACAGTGCACACACGTGTATCTTACACACATGTGCATTCTCTTGCTCACATGCACAATGCACATGTGTATCTGTATGCAGACACATGTAGCAACACGCTCACATACGCACACATACATGTACATTCGCTCGCTCATGTGCACAGTGCACATGCATGCACATGTAGCAGCACACGCATGGGGCATAAAGTGAACGTGGCAGGGCGTGAATATGAGAATACAGGCAGTAACACATGCACACAGACGTGTGCATTCGCTCGCTCACATGTACACTGCGCACACGTGTGTACCTGCACACACATGCATGCAGTAACACACTCACATATGCACACATGCATGTGCATTTGCTGACTCACGTGCACAACACACACACATGCACATGTAGCAGCACACGCATGGGGCATAAAGTGAACGTGGCAGGGCGTGAATATGAGAATACAGGCAGTAACACATGCACACAGACGTGTGCATTCGCTCGCTCACATGTACACTGCGCACACGTGTGTACCTGCACACACATGCATGCAGTAACACACTCACATATGCACACATGCATGTGCATTTGCTGACTCACGTGCACAACACACACACATGCACATGTAGCAGCACACGCATGGGGCATAAAGTGAACGTGGCAGGGCGTGAACTGCTAAACGCGGGCGAAATTCATGTATTCTCCCCTTTTTCTTAGGTTTGACATTTTTAAAACAAAACGTTAAAGAAAAAATTTAATGTTCACTGACTTGATGCACAGCACTTCTGAAAACACTTCATGAATATTTTAAGGTGTGACAAATTAATGTAGATATTACATCTGTCCCTAAATGGATGAGTCAATCAGTGAACTGTAGTCCACGACAGAGTGGAATGTGCCTCGGCCTTGAAAATAAGGAAGGACGTTCTGCACCTGCCACTATGTGGACGGACTTTGGGGACATGATGCTCAGCGACATAAGCCACACAGAAGGACAAATCGTGTGTGATTGCACATACATGGGGTCCCTAGAGGAGCCACATCCACAGAGACAGAGAGTAGATGGTGGAGCCAGGGGCTGGGGATGGGGACGGGCAGTCAGTGGTTCATGGGGACACAGCTTCAGTTTGAGGAGATGGAAAGTTCTGGAGATGATGGTACAGATGGTTGCACAGCAACGTGAATGTGCTCAGTGCCACTGAGGTGTGTACCTAAAAGGGATTAAGGTGACGCATTTCATATTTTATGTATTTTACCACAATTTAAAAAACCTTTTTGGGCACCTGGGTGGCTCGGTTGGTTGAGCGCATGACTTTGGCTCAGGTCATGATCGCACAGTTCGTGAGTCAGAGCCCCGCGTCAGGCTCTGTGTGGACACCTGGGAGCCTGGAGCCTGCTTCACATTCTGTGTCTCCCTCTCTCTCTGCCCCTCCCCTGTTCACACTCTGTCTCTGTCTCTGTCTCTCTCTCTCTCTCTCAAAAATAAACATCAAAAAATGTCTTAAGAAACCATTTTAAACGAGAATAGTGCTCGAATGCAAGAAGGTGGTCAGCCTCACTAATAATCCAGGAAACCGAAACCGGAAGTACCACGTGCACACCTACCAGAATAGCAAAACCTAACAACATCACATCACGCACTGGCAGGGAACAGGACCAAGGCGACGTCTAACACACAGGTAGAGGCTCCTGCTTGGGAATACACGTTGGTGCGACCTCGCACAGGAAAACGTGTGCATGCACAGGCCCTAAGTTACAGAAACACGTGAAGACGCACAGCAGGACACACGGACAACAGACGTTTGCAGCCATGCAGAGACAAAGTGCGAAACCAACCCGAACGCCATCAGAAGCAGAATGGAGACAAGAAGGACGAATAGGCGTGCGATGGAACATTCCACAGCTGTGCACCAGATGGCTTCACGCGATAACACTGGTCAGAATCATTCTGTCAAGCGTGTCTCCCGTGCAGAGACCTGGGCGCCAGGCAGAGCCAGGTGACATCATCTACAGATGCCCACGTGGGACAGATATGCCATGGCATGTTCTGGGCACCAAGTTCGGGGCATGGTTACGTCCCGGTGGGGAGGAGGTCAGGACGGGGGCAGGGCACGTCCGGGCACGTACTGGCCACGCTCTCTCTTCATCTGGACCATGGCCACGTGGTTACCGTTTTATAACAGTACTTTCCACGTACACAAAGGAATCTCCAATAGTAACTAAAGGTCAAATTTTCCTTTATAGAGAATCGTGGTCTCCCCAGTGGAAGAAGGGCCGCTTCTCCCAGGGACATGAGGGTGGATGGCGTCTACCTGTGCAATCGTGACACCTGGGCTGCTTCAGCCTGCAAGCCTGATGGCGAACCCACGGGCTGGGGGGACACGGGGCAGCAGGGAAGATCCTATGACCCCAGGCCCTGGGCTCATGGAGGGCACAGAGCCCGCCTCACCTGGTCAAACTTCTCGGTCATCTTGTGAACCACACTGTTGCCTTGGTTGGTCTGGTACAGCTCGGCCGTCACCATCCCTGGGAGAGAAAGAAGCACACTCAACATGGAAACGCGGTTTGCACCACTCCTCCTCCTTCTCCTGGGAGGGCGTGGGAGGTGGGCGGGGCCACGACACCTCATCCCTCAGAGGCCACGGCAAGGCCACAGGAGTAATCCGGCCTCGCTGCTCCCCAAAAAACCAAGATCTCCTACCCAAACCAGCCTCTGGAGGAGGCCCCAGCCCGCCCAGTGTCTTAGGACCACAGGCGGCCAGGACGGTGAGGCCCAGCCGGCACGTGAGAGAGAGGCCCAGGAGTGCCAGGAGCATGGCTCACCTTCACAGCCACAGCACTGGACGAAGAAGCTGATGAGGTCCAGCAGGGCCAGCTCCCTGTCCTCCTTGTAAGACTGGACCCACTCCTCGACGGCCGTCTGCAGGGGCAGCAGCACAGGTGAGCACACGTGTGTGATGACGCACATGTGACAGGCCAGCAGTGAGGACACAGGTGTGATGGTGTGTGTGTGATGGGCCAGCAATGACCACGCGTGTGTGATCAGGTGTGACAGGTGGTAGTGAGCATGTGTGTGTGCGATCAGGACTGTGACAGTGGTGATGAGCATGTGTGTGTGATCAGGCGTGTGACGGGCGGCAGTGAACACATGTGTTTGTGATCAGGCATGTGATGGGCAGCGGTGAGCACATGAGTGTGTGATCAGGCATGTAACAGGTAGCAGTGAGCACGTGTGTGTGATCAGGCGTGTGACGGGCGGTGGTGAGCACGCGTGTGTGTGATCAGGCATGTGACAGTTGGCAGGGCAGCTGTGAGCACGTGTGTGTGTGATCAGGCATGTTAAGGGTGGCAGTGAGCACAAGTGTGTGATCAGGCATGTGATGGGCAGCGGTGAGCACGTGTGTGTGATCAGGCGTGTGACAGGTGGTGGTGAGCACGTGTGTGTGACTAAGTGTGTGATGGGCGGTGGTGAGCATGTGTGTCATCAGGCATGTGATGGGCGGTGGTGAGTACGTGTGTATAATCAGGCGTGTAAAGGGCGGTGGTGAGCATGTGAGACAGGCATGTGTGATGGGCAGCGGTGCGCACATGTGTGTGATTAGGCACGTAAAGGGCAGCAGTGAGCATGTGTGTGTGTGATCAAGCGTGTGACAGGTGGCAGTGAGCACGTGTGTGTGATCAGGCGTGTGACAGGCGGTAGTGAGCACGTGTGTGTGATTAAGCGTGTGACGGGTAGCAGTGAGCATGTGTGTGTGTGATCAGGCATGTTAAGGGTGGCAGTGAGCACAAGTGTGTGGTCAGGCATGTGATGGGCAGCGGTGAGCATGTGTGCGTGATCAGGCGTGTGATGGGCGGTGGTGACCATGTGTGTGATCAGGCAGGGGATGGGCAGCGGTGAACACGTGTGTGTGATCAGGCGTGTGACGGGCGGTGGTGACCATGTGTGTGATCAGGCATGTGATGGGCAGTGCTGAGCACGTGTGTGTGTGATCAGGCATTTGACGGGTAGTAGTGAGCACGTGTGTGTGATCAGGCGTGTGACAGGCGGTAGTGAGCACGTGTGTGTGATTAAGTGTGTGATGGGTAGCAGTGAGCATGTGTGTGTGAGATCAGGTATGTTAAGGGTGGCAGTGAGCACAAGTGTGTGATCAGGCATGTGATGGGCAGCGGTGAGCACATGTGTGTGATCAGGCGTGTGACGGGCGGTGGTGACCATGTGTGTGATCAGGCATGTGATGGGCAGTGCTGAGCACGTGTGTGTGTGATCAGGCGTTTGACGGGTAGTAGTGAGCACGTGTGTGTGATTAGGCGTGTGACTGGCGGCAGTGAGCACGTGTGTGTGATCAGGTGTGTGATGGGCAGTGATGAGCACGTGTGTGTGTGATCAGGTGTGTGACAGGCAGCGGCATGCATGTGTGTGTGTGGTCAGGTGTGACAGGCAGCGGCGTGCATGTGTGTGTGGTCAGGCGTGTGACGGGAAGCTGTGAGCACATGTGTGTGTGATCAAGCATGTTACAGGCGGCAGTGAGAGCATGTGTGTGATCACGTGTGTGACGGGTGGTGGTGAGCACGTGTGTGTGATGAGGCGTGTGATGGGCAGTGGTGAGCACGTGTGTGTGTGATCAGGTGTGTGAAGGGTGGTGGTGAGCACATGTGATGGGAGGCGGTGAGCATGTGTGTGATCAGGTGTGTGACAGGTGACAGTGAGCACGTGTGTGTGTGATAAGGTGTGTGACGGGCGGCGGTGAGCATGTGTGTGTGTTCAGGCGTGTTATGGGTGGCGGTGAGCACGTGTGTGGGTGATCAAATGTGTGACAGGTGGCAGTGAGCACGTGTGTGTGATCAGGCGTGTGACGGGCGGCAGTGAGCACATGTGTGTGATCAGGTGTGTGAACAGTGGCGGTGCGTATGTGAGTGTGATTAGGCATGTGACAGGTGGTGGTGAACACGTGTGACAGGTGGCGGTGAGCACATGTGTGATCAGGTGTGTGACGGGTGACAGTGAGCACGTGTGTCTGATCAGGTATGTGACGGGCAGCAGTGAGCACATGTGTGCCATCAGGCATGTGACAGGTGGAGCTGAGCATGTGTGTGTGTGATCAGGTGTGTGACGGGAGGTGGTGAGCATGTGTGTGTGTGATCAGGCGTGTGACGGGTGGTGGTGAGCATGTGTGTGTGTGTGTGTGTGTGTCATCAGGTGTGTGACAAGTGGCGGTGAGCACGTGTGTATGTGATTAGGCGTGTGATGGGTGGTGGTGAGCACATGTGTGTGTCATCAGGTGTGTGACGGGCGGCAGTGAGCACGTGTGTGATCAGGTGTGTGATGGGCAGCAGTGAGCATGTGTGTGTGTCATCAGGTGTGTCACGGGCGGGTGTCAGCATGTGTGTGATCAGGCATGTGACGGGTGGTGGTGAGCATGTGTGTATGTGATTAGGCATGTGACCGGTGGTAGTGAGCACATGTGTGTGTCATCAAGTGTGTGACGGGCAGCAGTGAGCACATGTGTGATCAGGTGTGTGATGGGCGGCGGTGAGCATGTGTGTATGTGATTAGGGGTGTGACGGGTGGTGGTTAGCACGTGTGTGTGTCATCAGGTGTGTGATAGGCGGCAGTGAGCACATGTGTATGTGATTAGGCATGTGACGGGTGGTGGTGAGCACATGTGTGTGTCATCAGGTGCGTGATGGCAGCGGTGAGCACGTGTGTATGTGATTAGGCATGTGACAGGTGGCAGTGAGCACATGTGTGTGTCATCAGTTGTGTGACGGGTGGCAGTGAGCACGTGTGTGTGTCATCAGGTGTGTGATAGGCAGCGGTGAGCACGTGTGTATGTGATTAGGCGTGTGACGGGTGGTGAGCACATGTGTGTGTCATCAGGTGCGTGACAGGCAGCAGTGAGCACGTGTGTGTGTGATTAGGTGTGTGACGGGTGGTGAGCACATGCGTGTGTCATCCGGTGCGTGACGGGCAGCGGTGAGCACGTGTGTATGTGATTAGGCATGTGATGGGTGGCGGTGAGCACGTGTGTGTGTCAGGTGTGTGACAGGCAGCGGTGAGCACGTGTGTATGTGATTAGGCGTGTGACGGGTGGTGAGCAGATGTGTGTGTCATCAGGTGTGTGACGGGCAGCGGTGAGCACGTGTGTATGTGATTAGGCGTGTGACGGGTGGTGAGCAGATGTGTGTGTCATCAGGTGTGTGACGGGCAGCGGTGAGCACGTGTGTATGTGATTAGGCGTGTGACGGGTGGCGAGCAGATGTGTGTGTCATCAGGTGTGTGACGGGCAGCGGTGAGCACGTGTGTGTGTCATCAGGTGTGTGCTAGGCGGCGGTGAGCACGTGTGTGTGTGATCCGGTGTGTGACAGGCGGCAGTGAACACGTGTGATGGGCATATGTGGCCGGCACCCCTGTCAGCTGGGCACACAGGGCAGCACAGAGCGGTGGCCGGTGCTGTCCTGACCCTGTGGGGACACTCAGCCCCTCATGGCCCCAGCAGCGTGTGTCGCACCCGCGTCCAGCCCACGTCCCCTGCGGTGGGCGGTACCTGCACAGAGTTCTTCCCCAGGGCAACCATCTCAAACAGGGTCACCTCTGCGGTGATGGCCACTTTCCTCTTGCGGTACTTCCGCGGGGGCCGCCCTCGCCGGCAGGTGCCCTGCCCACGGGCATCCTGGGCCCCCGAGGTTGCTCCCTGTGCCTGAAACCGAAGAGCGGGATGTGACGGGCTGCACCGCACATCCTGTGTCCCGGGCAGGTGAGGAGGGTGTAGCCCCCCCGCCCCGGGGACGCAGGGGCGCACCGTGGTGGCCCTGGGCAGGAACGCTGGACCATCAGGAGCACACAGCTGTGAAGGAGACCTGGACATTCAGGAGACAACTGGCCGCACCCCCTGGGGGTGCCCACCTGTCACCATGTGCTCACACTTTCACACCAAATAGCTCTCAGCTCCTCATGGCCTATCCTGTACCTGCTGCAAGGGATCCATGATCACCTGAGACCCTGGGCGGGGAGGGGGGCTTCAGGCACCTGGAACGGAGGGTGCAGGAGCGACCCCAGACCCCCACGTGGGGGGATCAATGCCAGGGAGCAGGGAGGGTTTCCCCAGACCCCCAGGCAGGGGCATCGATGCCAGGGAGCAGCGAGGGGACACTCAGCCTGAAGAGGGGAGCAGGAGTCGTCGTGTCTGAGGACGGTCAGAGGGTGGGGACACTGTGTCCAAGGTCAGGGGATAGGATGCCATATCCATGGTTGGGGGAGGGGACGCCGTGTCCAAGCATGGGGAGGGGACTCCGTGTCCATGGTCAGGGATGATGCTGTGTCCGAGGATGGGGGAGAGGACACTGTGTCCATGGTTGGGGGAGGGTACTCCATGTCCGTGGTTGGGGGAGGGGACGCCGTGTCCAAGGACGAGGGAGGGGATGCTATGTCCGAGGATGGGGGAGGGAAGGAACACCCCATCTGCGGACACAGGAGAGGACACCACCTCCAAAGACCAACAGTGGAAGTGCGCTGGCCTGCAGGGCCCTGGTGGGCCTGGGGTTTGGTGGGCAGGCAGTACAGAGAGAAGCCTCCAGGACCCAGTCCTCAAGCTGGCAGCACCTGGCCCGGCACAGGGGAGCACAGCACCACCCAGCCCGCCCAGCCCTCCCTGCAGTGGTCAATACCAGTATGGAGCCCCTCCTCCTGGACATCACCTCAAAGAAGGTCACCATGGAGATGAACTGGCCAGCCTCGTTCCTGTACCTCCTGCGTGTGGCCCGCCCACGCCGTCGGAATCCAATCCCACTGACATCCCGGATCCCCGAGGGTCCTTCCTGCACCTACAGCCAGAGAGCAGGATGTGAAGGGCCAGGAAATGGTACTAAGTGGAGGCCAGCTTAATGAGAGGACCCCTTAACTCCAGGACCCAGGGGGCAGGAAGTGTCCACTAGAACTGCCCATCACCGCCAGGGGCCCCCGGGAGAGGAGGGTGGCCACCCCATGTCACCCACCGCTGCTGCAGGACAGAGGTCTCGGCCAGGGTCTCTGACTGTCGTCACGCCCTCAGCTGGGTGCTCAGACACAAGCCTCCGCTGCCACAAACCACCAGTGTCCTGGGGATAACAAGCCATCTTAAACCCAATCCTGAGGACTGTCTCTCAGGGATATGGGGTCCCCATCACCCCACTGGCCACAGCCCCAGATGGAGATGGGGAGCTCAGGCCAGTGACCAGCAAGGCTGGGGGAGGTAAGACCCATGATATGAGCCAGCTCTCCCTGTCCTTCTGGGAGGGGTGGGCCCAGTGGCCCAGCAGAAGCAGGACTGAGACCACCACAGCCTAGAGGGGCACAGGGAGAGTAACCCGGAACCAAGGGTCACATGTGCAGACAGCAGAACTTGGGCGTCACTCCTGGGCACACCTGCCCAATAGAGCATGGCCTTCCCTAGTGGGATGCTGCTACTGCATGCGGACCAGCGTGGATGCAATGAAAGAACCACGGCCATGCCTGTCCTGACTCGATGCTCCCCTGCCCACTAGTGTCCCACCCACCAGGGGCTCGCGGATACCGTGAGCCCATAAGGGCCATCCTGGGGCACAGACGGTCTTCAGGACAAGTGTGCCCACTTGTGGGTGCCCCACACCCCTGCATCCCTACACTGTGGGCCTCTGTGACACCACCACATGACAGTCTTCCACAAACGAGAACATCTGAGGGCTGTAGTACCAGGCTGGCTGGCCCACTGATGAGCTCACCACAACACACATCTGGTTCTGCTTGTAGGAACCCCACACTGATATGTGTGCACACTGAAGGCTGTGCCTCAGCAACACGCTGGATTTAGATTCGTATGTCCTCAAACTTAAAAGTGAATTTAGGGGCGCCTGGGTGGCGCAGTCGGTTAAGCGTCCGACTTCAGCCAGGTCACGATCTCGCGGTCCGTGAGTTCGAGCCCCGCGTCGGGCTCTGGGCTGATGGCTCAGAGCCTGGAGCCTGTTTCCGATTCTGTGTCTCCCTCTCTTTCTCTGCCCCTCCCCCGTTCATGCTCTGTCTCTCTCTGTCCCAAAAATAAAAATAAAAAACATTGAAAAAAAAATTTTAAAAAGTGAATTTAGCAAGGCCAATTCAAGGTCAGTTTAATAAAATCAATCATATTTCTAAAAACAAGCAATGAAAACCTGGATATTGAAATTAAAAAAAAAAAACAGTAGCTATTACAACAGCTCCCCCAAAATGGAATACTTAGATATCAACCTAACAAAATAGGTGTAGGATCTGTGTGTTGACAACTACAAGATTTTGATGAAAAAAATCAAACAAGACTTTCGGAAACAGTGAGCTATACCATGTTCATGGAATGGAATGGAGAAACGGATCATTCTGCAACAGCTGGAGATTCAATACTGAACTCTTAATAATGGACAGAACAACCAGACAGAAGACCAGTGAGGACAAACAAGACTTAACAAACCAACTAGATCTAAGACACGTATACTGAACCCTCCACCCAGCAACAGCACACACCTTCTGCTCATGTGTTCTTAGCACATTCCCCAGAATACACTACACATTAGACCACCAATGAAGTCTTATTAGATTTCAAAAGACAGGTAACATACAAAGTATCTTCTCTGACCACAACAGTATGAAGTAGAAATCAATAACAGAAGGAAAACTGGAAAATTCACAAAACTATGAAAGAACAAGTGGTTCAGAGAAGAAATCACAAGGGAAATTAGAAACTATCTAGGGACAGGGACTTCAAGCTGTATCACAAAGCTGTAATCATCAAGACTATGGTACTGGCACAAAAACAGACACTCAATCAATGCAACAGAATAAAGAACCCAGAAATGGACCCACAAACGTATGGCCAACTAATCTTTGACAAAGCAGGAAAGACCATCCGATGGAATAAAGACAGTCTCTTCAGCAAGTGGTGCTGGGAAAACTGGACAGCGACATGCAGAAGAATGAACCTGGGCCACTTTCTTACACCAGACACAAAAATAAACTCAAAATGGATGAAACACCTAAGTGTGAGACAGGAAGCCATCAAAATCCTCAAGGAGAAAGCAGGCAAAAACCTCTTTGATCTTGGCCGCAGCAACTTCTTACTCAACACATCTCTGGAGGCAAGGGAAACAAAAGCAAAAATGAACTACTGGGACCTCATCAAAATAAAAAGCTTTTGCACAGCGAAGGGAACAATCAGCAAAACTAAAAGGCAACCGACAGAATGGGAGAAGATATTTGCAAATGACATATCAGATAAAGGGCTAGTATCCAAAATCTATAAAGAACTTATCAAACTCAACACCCAAAACACAAATCATCCAGTGAAGAAATGGGCAAAAGACATGAATAGACACTTCTCGAAAGAAGACATCCAGATGGCCAACCGACACAGGAAAAATGCTCAACCTCACTCATCATCAGGGAAATACAAATCCAAACCACAATGGGATACCACCTTACACCTGTCAGAATGGCTAACACTAACAACTCAGGCAACAACAGATGTTGGCGAGGATGCAGAGAAAGAGGATCTCTTTTGCATTGTTGGTGGGAATGCAAGCTGGTGCAGCCTCTCTGGAAAACAATATGGAGGTTCCTCAAAAAAACTAAAAATAGAACTACCCTAGGACCCAGCAAATGCACTACTAGGCATTTATCCAAGGGATACAGGTGTGCTGTTTCAAAGGGACACGTGCACCCCCATGTTTATAGCAGCACTATCAACAATAGACAAAGTATGGAAAGAGCCCGAATGTCCATCCATGGATGAATGGATAAAGAAGATGTGGTTTATATATATACAATGGAGTATTACTCATCAATCAAAAAGAATGAAATCTTGGATGGGACTAGAGGGTATTATGCTAAGTGAAATTAGTCAGAGAAAGACAAATATCATATGACTTCCCTCATATGAGGACTTTAAGATATAAAACAGATGAACACAAGGGAAGGGGAGCAAAAATAATATAAAAAACAGACGGGGACAAAACGTAAGAGACTCTTAAATATGGAAAACAAACAGAGGGTTACTGGAGGTGGTGTGGGAGGGGGGATGGGCTAAATGGGTAAGTGGCATTAAGGAATCTACTCCTGAAATCATTGTTGCACTATACGCTAACTAACTTGGGTGTAAATTTAAAAAATAAGAAAGAAAGAAATTTTCAAAAAAAGAAAAGGAAAAGAAAATACTTAGGGACAAATGCAAATGAAAATCAACATAACTAAAACTTTTGGAATGGTGGGCAAGTGGTGCTGATGGGAAATTTACAGCTGTAAATGTTGGCACCGAAAACCAAGAAAGATCTTAGATCAACAACGCAACTTCACAACTTGAGGAATGAGAAAAAGAACATCAGATTAAATCCAAAGGTAGCAGAAGGAAGGACCTAACAAAGAATTAAAACGGAGATAAACGCAACAGGTAATGGAAAAACAATAGAGAAAAACCAATGAAACCAAAAGCTGGTTCTTCAAAAAGATAACAGATTTGGGGCGCCTGGCTGGCTCAGTTGGACGAGCACGCAACTCTTCACCTTGGGGTTGTGAGTTCAAGCCCCCCATTGGGTGTAGAGATTACTTAAATAAATAAAACTTAAAATAAAAAAGATAACAGTTAACAAGCCTTTAGCTTAGATGGGCTAAGGGCAAAAGAGTAAAGATGCAAATTATGAAAATCGGGACTGAAAGTGGGGGCATTAGTATAGATTCCACAGAAACAGGTTTGCAAGATCACAGCAGCAAACGGGATGACGTAGATGAAATAGACAAAGTCCTAGAAACACAAAACCTAGTAAGACCAAGTCACACAGAAATAGAAAATCTGAAAAGAAAAGCTTTTAACCTGAAGACTTCACTGAGGAATTCTACCAAAGGATTTTAGGAAAACTAACACCAATCCTTCTCGAGCTTTTCCAAACATTGAAGAGGGGGGGAGCACTTGCCTACTCATTCCAGAAAGCCAGCATTCCTCGGATTCCAAAGCCAGACAGACACTACAAGGAAACCACACGGACATCCCTCATGAACACTGATGTAAAAATCCTCAACAAGATACCAGCGAACAGAACTCAGGGGACCATACAGCATGACCAAGCGGGACTTATTCCTAGAATAGAAGGTTGGTCTGACATACAAAAACTGATCATTGCAAGGCACCACGTCAACAGGATTAAGGAAAAATATCCCATGATCAACTCAACAGGTTCAGAAAAAGTATCGGACAGAGTTCAACACCCTTTCATAATAAAAACATTTAAAAAATAAGATTAAGAATAGAAGGAAAGCATCGCAATGTAATCAAAGCCATCTAGAGCTTTGTAAACATTTATGCCCCCCACTTGGAACACCTAAGTATATAAAGCAATTAATAACAAACATAAAGAAACCCATTGATAACATTTCAATAGTAGTAGGCGACTTTGGCAATAGCATCAAAAAGAATAAAATACTTAAGTATTACCCGAGATAGTGAAAGATTTGTACAATGAAAAGTACAAAACATTGCCGGAAGAAATTAAAGATGTACAGAAATGGAAATGCATCCCACCTTCATGGACTGAAAGACTTCAGAGGATCAGAATGTGAACGTGACCCAAAGTGATCTCGATTCGGTGCACTCCCAATCAACATCTCAGCCTACGTTTCTCTAGATATTAGTAAGCTGATTCTAAAATTTATAGAAAGAAAAAGGAACTAGAACAGCCAAAGTAACTTTCAAAAACAACAACATTGCAAATGTTGAAACTCATTTCAAACGTTAGTATAAAGCCACAATCAAGACTGTGTGGTAGTCGGCAAAAGGATATCCCGTAGATCAGTGGAACAGGACAGAGTCCAGAAGCAGAACCACACAAATACGGTCAACTGGCCTTTTCTGAAATTGCTAAGGCAACTCAACCGAAAGAAGATAATCTGCTTAAAAATATGGTACCGAACAGGGGCACCTGGGGGGCTCAGTCGGTTAAGCTTCCGACTTGGGCTCAGGTCATGATCTCACGGTTCGTGGGTTCGAGCCCCGCGTCGGGCTCTGTGCTGACAGCTCGGAGCCTGAAGCCTGCTTCGGACTCTGTGTCTCCCACTCTCTGCCCCTCCCCTGGTCCACATTCTCTCCCTCTCTCTCTCTCTCTCTCTCTCTCTCTCTCTCTCTCCCCCTCCCCGTGCTCATGCTCTCTCTTTCCCTCTCTCAAAAACAAATATTTTTTAAAAAGAACTCTCAAAACAATTAAGTTCATTAAAAAAGAACTCTCAAAACTCAACAACAAACCACTCAATAGAGGAAAGTCACAAACGATTTTAACAGAGTCCTCGCCTGAAGATACCCACAGATGGGGCCCTTAGACACTGGACGACGCTCTCGTCATTAGGCACTAGGGAAGGGGAACTGCAAACCCACCGCCTTTAGAACGGCTAAACTGATACAAGCTGACAGGTGCTGGCGAGGACGTGCAGCCACAGGCGCCCTCCTGCCTGCCGGCGGGAACGTAAGACGATACCAGCACTTTGGAAAACAGTTTGGCGGTTTCGCAAAACGTGAAATGTGTGCCTACGAGTCACCGTGCCGCTGGCATGTACCCGAGAGAAACAGAGGCATCTTTCCGCACGAGGGCTTGTGCCCAAATGTTGCCGGCAGCTTTATCAGGGATAAGGAAACCTCCCAACAACCCAAATGTCCCGTCCACAGTAAACGGACGCACAGACGGTGGTCGGTCCACACGTGCAGCAACCACTCTGTAATAAAAGGAACGAACCGGGGCGCCTGGGGGCCTCGGGCAGTTAAGCCTGTGACTCTTGGTTTCGGTTGGGGCCGTGATCTCCTGGTTCACGACATCGAGGCTTGCATCGGGTTCTGCCCTGATGCTGCCTGGGATTCTCTGTCCCCCCCACCCCACCCCGTCCCTCCCCTGCCCACGGTCTCTCTTTCTCAAAATAAATAAACTTTTAAAAAGTAAAAAATAAAGAAAATACAGGAATGAACTACTGACCCATTCCAATATGGTTGAATGCGAACATACTTAATTATGCTGAGTGAATGACGCCCGAGCACCAAGAAACAGAAATCGTAGTGCGTGAGTCCCTGTATATAACCCTCTAGGAAGTGCACACAGTGTCACGGTCAGGGACAGGGCAGACTGGAGTGGGTGTGGAGAGGTGTTGGGTCTGCCACTGCGAAGGCTTACAAGATCTGGAGGGGGGAGGAGGGGTGGAGATAGTCATCATCCTGATGGCCGTGATGCCCAGAAGGTGTCCACGCGTGTTAAACCACGCACTTTCAATACGTGTTTATTTCATACCAAGTGTTTGAAAACAATTTTTTTCATGTTTATTTATTTTTGAGAGAGAAAGAGAGAGACAGAGCGTGAGCAGGGGAGGGGCAGGCAGAGAGGGAGACACGGAATCCGAAGCGGGCTCCGGGCTCCGAGCCGTCAGCACAGAGCCCCACGCAGGGCTCAGACTCAACGAGCCGTGAGATCATGACGTGAGCCGAGTCGGATGCTTCACCGACTAAGCCACCCGGGTGCCCCTCACACCAAGCGTCTGCAACAAAAACGAGCTCGACTCTCCAGGACCAGCACGAATAAATTAAAAACGGCATGTATTTTGGTCGTGGGGAGGGGGACACAGCAGGATCAGGGGAGGAGACCACCGAGTGGAGCCCCAGAAGCACAATGTGTGGCCTGTAAACAGCCAACCGCAGTGCTACTAATGCGTCCTGGGGACACAGCCCTGGGGGGTTTAGCACGCGCCCAGCCCTGCCCGCACCCAGACACGCATGGCCCCTGACGTCGCTCCGGCTTAAAGCCACGGGGACCTCAGTCTAACCCGCCCGTCCGCGTGCTCCTGAACCAACTCTGCAGACTCGCACGCACATTCGAGGCCACGATGACCAACCCTCACCATCTCAGGTCCCGAGCAGCCACCCCAGCTACAGTCGGGCCACCACGTATTTTCATTCTCAAGTCAGGAGTGACTGGAAAACAGTAACCTCACGACACTGTGGTCGCACCCCCATGTATACATGACAAGCCTGGTTAACGTTAGGGGTTATTAACTAAACTGCTACATGGCCGACAGACCACCCTGTGGTCTGTCATTGCTGTCTACACAGCAGTGCAAACTCACTCCAAGGATACTCAGGAGACAGGTGAATCTTACAAATTTTGTTTCCTATTTTGTTTGTTTCTGCTTTTTTTTTTTTTTTTTTTTTTTTTTTTAGTAGGTTCTACACCCAACATGGGACTCGAACTCACAACCCTGAGATCGAGTTGCATGCTCGGGGTGGGGCGCCTGGGTGGCTCTGTCGTTGAGTGTCCGACTCCGGCTGGGGTCCTGATCTCAGGGTTCGTGGGTTCGAGCCCCGAGTCGAGCTCTGTGCTGACGGCTGGGAGCCTGGAGCCCGCTTCGGACTCTGTGTCTCGCTCTCTCTCTGCCCCTCCCCTGCCTGCCCTCTGTCTCTCTCTCTCTCTCTCTCTCTCTCAAATCTCTCTCAAATCTCTCAAAAATAAATAAAATTAAACAAATAACAACAAAAACAGAAGAGTTGCATGGTGTGGCAACTGATCCAGCCAGGCACATCCTTAAGCCTAAAATTTCATAAGATAAAAAAAGAAATTATAAAACAATATATACAATTTGAACTCGTTTTTTATTAAATTTTAGGATATATATATGCACATGCGTGCAGACAGATATGCAAATACACACACGCGTGTGTGTGTACGTGCATAAAAAGCCTGGAAGAGGGACACGTGGCTGGTACACCACGCTTGCTGTCACGTTGTGAGTTCGAGTCCCAGTTTGGACAGAGACGGCTTTAAAGAAAAAAGAAAACTAGAAGAATATACAGGAAAATCTTTTTTTTAATTTCTTCAATGTTTAATTTATTTTTGAGAGAGACAGAGAGCGACAGAGAGTGAGCAGGGCAGAGGCAGAGAGAGAGAGAGAGACACGGAATCCGAAGCAGGATCCAGGCTCCGAGCCGTCAGCCCAGAGCCCGACGCTGGGCTCGAACTCACGCGAGACCACGCGAGACCACGCGAGATCATGACCTGAGCCCAAGCGGGGGGGGACCTCAACCGACCGAGCCACGCAGGTGCCCCTGTAGCAAAACCTTACTAGTGACCGCTGTTGGGACAGATTAGAAGGGATCCGTGTTTCCTCCCACGTTCCTGTCTACACCTTGCCATCTGCATGAACGTGTCACCCCCCCCCCGAGGGAAACACGCATCTTAGGCCCACGTAACAAGCGAGTATCAGCGTGGCCACGGATTCCGTCAGCACGGGCACTTACCGACACAGTGTCCTGGCCACCGCCATCGCACACGGGCATCAGGTTCCCCTCCTCTTGGCCAGACCTTTCGCTGAGACACAAGAAAAGTCAGATTGCTGCGTGGAGCCCTTGAGGCTGCAAGCCACGTAATGACACAGCCACCCCCCCACTCGCTCGGTGAGTCTTTCCCGAGCTACAGGCAGTTGCACACGCTGGGGCTTTTCAGCACACGCTCTTAAAATTCGACGTTTTTACGTTGTTGTCAGCAGAGGAAAGAAAGCACCCAAAGTCAGACAATGCCAAGAAATGGGGAGTGGCTCGGCTCACAGAGGGGACAAAACAGTCCGTCTCTGAATGCTTGGGAAGGGGGTTAAATGACCGGCGGCCCCTGATTCTAACTGCGCCCGGTTCGGGGCTCCTGACACATCAGGACACATCTCCCCATCCAATCCACGATGTATCTTAACAACCACGGGTGTTCGAGAATCGGGGAAATGGAATACTTTCAACACGAAGGCAAAACACGAGCGGTTTTTCCACACGGCTGTGCGAGCCCCCTCCCACCGTGTTGTGTTCACAGCGCCACGACCCCAGGCGACTGGCACCTGTCTCCTCTCTCCCCTACCTCTTCCTACAGCCTCAACACCATTTTCACGCCAACATCTACGCCGTTTATCACACACACTAGACGTTTCGAGGGCTGTCTGCTGAATCAAGTCTGCAGACAGCTTTGGGTTTGCACGGAGGTGAGGTTGTAGGATGAACTTACTTAGCAGGAAACCGTCTACCACCCCCTCTCAGCAGCCTCAGGGCATAGTGTCAAGAGTAAAGGAGTAAAAAAATGCGTTACCTCATTATCAAGTGTTAATCCTCACCGTCGTCCCTCCCCGAGCCACCCCCAGAAACCGCCGGGCAGGCAGGCTCCAGGGGACAGCGCTGGCGATGCGGCCCGGACGGCGACGGGAACCGAGGAAGCGGAGAGGTCTGAGTGCGGCTAAGAACCTGGCGCCCCGCGCAGCCCTGGAAACGCGAGCTCCGGTAGGTCTGCTCCCCCAAGTAAGACTGCACTCCGTCTACAGGAGGCAGGGCTTGGAGGAGGGGACCTGCCCGAATCTTACGCCAGGGGGCGTCACAGGACCACAGCGAGCTCCTGTGCGATCGCCAGCCGGCCTCCCGCTGCAGAGAAGCTTCGCCCCAGGATCTCAGAGCAAGGCCCCGCAGAGACACCCTCCCCGGGACACAAGGCCCCGTGCTTTCTCCGCGGACTCACTGATGCCCGTGCCCGGTGCTGGCGGTCGGAAGCCGTGTGACAGGGCGGAGGGCTGGGGGACCGGCCCCGGAACGATATACGCCATCAGCACACACACACTTGTGCCTTCGTTACTGTAGGTTCTAATCCACACTCTGATTCCATCGGCAAGGAAATGGCACCCAGGACTCACGGCCCGTGGGGGCGTCACTGGCGACACCGGGTCGAGATCCCAAGCTCGCCCATTTTCTTTAAGACAGACGCACGACAGCTCAACTCAATTCCAACCGTGCCCAACGTGGTCACACTGGCTCGGGGGCTGCACAGGACAGTTCCTGCCAGTACAGTAACACCACCTCAAACGTTCCTTTCAATCCCCCCACCCCCACCCCCGTTCCGACACAGCAACCAGGCCTCCCCTGCCTCTTCGGGCTACATGTCCCTACGTGTCCCCTCCTTCGTTGTGCATGTTAGAATGACGAGCGTCACCATCATCGAAATATCGGAAAGGCCGTGGCTTTCTGCAGACACTTAAAAAGGAACATTTCCATTAAACCTGCTCTTCTGTGAAAACAAGAACCCCCTAGTGACAGCTGGGATCCATGTGACCCTTTCGACACCACGCATTCTGAATTTCTCCTGGAGAATATACTGATAACAGTCTGAACAGGAGGGGCCCTCCCTTCCAACAGCCCACCACCTCTCACCCTCCTGGGCCCACTGGCCTCTGCATTCATTTCCCACACCACACTCGCCAGCCAGCTTCTGATCCCCAAGCAGGTCCTGGGACCCCCAGGGACATACCCAGGCTAGCAGCACAGACTTCAGAATCCCCACCCGCCCCCGGCCGTCACCAGGCCAAATTCAGACCCCCAAGCAGCACTGGGGAAGAAGCCCAAAGTCAGCATCACGTGCCCAAGGCAGAGTATAGGACCCACGCGACTGAACATGAACCCCCGTAGCAGTGTACGACCTGAGATCACAGACTCAGACATGCCAGGCAAAGTTTGAGTCTCCTCCGAACTGGCGATGACTCCCAACGCAGCGTCTGGGGCCCCTGAGGCTGAGTTGCAGACCCCCAGTGATGGGATGAGACTCTCAAAGCTCTGCTTGGACCCCCAAGGCAGGATGTGGAGCCCCGGAATGGGCTTGAACCCCAAGGCAGGATGTGGGACCCCCAGGATGGGCCCGGACCCCCAGGGAAGAATGTGTGACCCCCGGAATGGGCCCAGACCCCCAGGGCAGGATGCGGGACCCCTGGGATGGGCTTGGACCCCCAAGGCAGGATGTGGGACCCCTAGGATGGGCCCGGACCCCCAGGGCAGGATGTGGGACCCCCGGAATGGGCCCAGACCCCCAGGGCAGGATGCGGGACCCCTGGGATGGGCTTGGACCCCAAGGCAAGATGTAGGACTCCCTGGGTGGGCTTGGATCCCCAAGGCAGGATGTGGGACCCCCAGGATGGGCCCGGACCCCCAGGGTAGGATGCAGGACCCCCAGAATGGGTCCAGACCCCCAAGGCAAGATGTGGGACTCCCAGGGTGGGCTTGGACCCCCAAGGCAGGATATGAGACCCCCAAGGAAGCACTCTGACCCCCAAGGCAGGATGTGGGACCCCCAGGATGAGCTCGGACCCCCAAGGCAGGATGTGGGACTCCCGGGGTGGGCTTGGACCCCCAAGGCAGGATGTGGAACCCCCGGATGGGCCTGGACCCCCAGGGAAGGATGCAGGATCCCCAGAATGGGCCCAGACCCCGAAGGCAGGATGTGGGACCCCCGAGATGGGCTTGGATCCCCAAGGCAGGATGTGGGACCCCCAGGATGGGCTTGGGCCCCAAGGCAGGATGTGAGACCCCAGGGAAGCACTCGGATCCCCAATGCAGGATTGGGACTCCCATGGCCACACTCGAACTCCCAAGGAAGGATGTGGGATGCCTAGGGGAGCAATTAGACCCCCAAGGCAGGATGTGGGAACCCCCTGGAGGAGGACTCAGACCATCAAGTCATGCTGTGGGACCCCCCGAGGGAACTCCAACCCGCAAGGCAGGATTGCGTTCCCTGCAGCTGCATTTAGACCCCCAAGGCAGGATGTGGGGCTCCTTTCTGGGGAGCACTCAGACCCCAGGGCAGGATGTGGGACCCCCTTCCAGGGAGTACTCAGACCCCCAAGACAGGATGTAAGACCCCCTAGGGCAGTACTAGACCTGCAAGGCAGAGTTCAGGCCCCCTGCGATGGGCTCAGACCCTCAAAGCAGGATGTGGGACCCCTGGGATGGGCTCAGACCCTCAAGGCAGGATGTGGGACCCCCGGGATGGGCTCAGACATCCACAGCAGGATGTTAGGACCCCTGAGCCGGGCTCAAACCCCCAAGGCAGGATGTGGGATCCCCGAGATGGGCTCAGACCCCAAGGCAGGATGTGGGATCCCCGAGATGGGCTCAGACCCCAAGGCAGGATGTGGGACCCCCGGGATGGGCTCAGACATTCATGGCAGAATGTTAGGACCCCTGAGATGGGCTCAAACCCCCAAGGTAGGATGTGGAACCCCGAGGACACACTTGGACCCCAAGGCAGGATGTGGGACCCCCAGGATGGGCTCAGACATCCATGGCAGGATGTAGGACCCCTGGGGGAACACTCGGACCCCAAGGCAGGATGTGGAAGCCCCAAGGGAGCACTCTGACCCCTAAGTCATGACGTGGGACCCCCAAGGGAGCGCTCCACCGCAGGCAGGATGTGAGACCCCCACCACCCCAAGGCAGCATGTGGGACCCTGGGGGAGCGCTCAAACCCCAAGGCAGGATTGGGACCCCCGTGGCCACATTCAAACCCCAAGGCAGGGTGTGGGAACACCCCCCCCCCCCCGTGGAGGATTCAGAGAGTCAGGTCATGACGTGGGACTCCCAAGGGAGCACTCTGACCCGCAAGGCAGGATGGGGACCCATACAGCTGCACTTAGACCCCCAAGACAGGATGTGGGACCCTGGGGGAGGACTTTGACCCCCAAGACTGGATGTGGGACCCCCAAGGCAGGATGTGGGACCCCTGAGGGAGGACTTCGACCCCCGAGGCTGGAAGTGGAACCCCCCTGGGGCAGCGCTCAGACCCCCAAGGCAGGATTGGGAGCCCCATGGCTGCACTCGGACCCCCAAGACTGGATGTGGGACCCTCCCCCCCCCCGGGGCAGCACTCAGACCCCCAAGGCAGAATGTGGGACCCTGTGGGAGCACTTAGACCCCCAAGGCAGGATGTGGGACCCCCTTCTGGGGCAGCACTAAGACCCCCAAGGCACGATGTGGGACCCCCATGGGGAAGCACTCAGACCCCAGGACAGAATGTGGGGCCCCTGAGGGAGCAGTCTGACCCCCAAGTCATAATGTGGGACCCCCGAGGGACCACTCTGACCCGCAAGGCAGGATTGGGACCCACAAGGCTGCACTTAGACCCCCATGACAGGATGTGGGAACCTGGGGAGCACTCAGACCCCAAGGCAAGATGTGGGACCCTAGGGTCGGGTTTGGACCCACAAGACAGGATGTATGACCCCCTAGGGCAGTACTAGACCTGCAAGGCAGAGTTCAGGCCCCTGAGATGGGCTCAGACCCCCAAGGCGGGATGTAGGACCCCTGGGATGGGCTCAGACTCCCAAGGCAGGATGTGGGACCCCCCCCCCCCAGGGCAGTACTAGACCTGCAAGGCAGAATTCCGGACCCCCAAGAAGGTCTCAGACCCCCAAGGCAAGATGTGGGAAACCTGGAGGAGCACTCGGAACCCCCAGGGCAGGATGTGGGACCCCCCCAGGGGAAGCCCTCACACCCCTAAGGCAGGGTGTGGGAACCCTGGGGGCGCACTCAGAGCCCCAAGTCATGATGTGGGACCCCTGCGGCCTCACTCGGACCCCCAAAGCAGGATGTGGGACCCCCGAGGGAGCACTCCTATTCCCAAGGCTGGATGTGGACCCCCGAGGCGGCATTCGGACCCCCAAGGCAGGATGTGGGACCCCCGCGGCCTCACTCGGACCCCCAAGGCAGGATGTGGAGGCACCCCCACCCCCGGTGCAGCCTCGGACCCCCTCGCAGGATGTGGGACCTCTGCGGGGGCACTCAGGCCCCCAGGACCAGACCACTCGGGTCTGAGGGAAGATCCCGCTCGGAAGCCGGAGAGAGACGGGTGTGGGGAAGCGCCCGCCCAGGGTCGGATGCCTGCGCCTGCCCCGCTGGCGGAACTACCCGGCGCGGGTATCCGCCCCGAGCAGGCTCCGCCGAAGCGAAGCTAGCCCCCGGCGGCGGAGTCCCAAGCTTGGCCAGCCCGGGACCGCTCGCGCCAATCAAGCGACGGCGAGCACGTGACGTCCGGGGGCCAATGGGGAGTTCGCATGGGAACACGCCCCCCCCGAGGCCCCGCCCCATAGCGTGCCGGCCAGCGCAGGATGTGGGCCTTGCGGGCCACCATCCGCCCGGCGGCCTGGCTGTCTCGCGTAGTTCTCGGCCGCCGGGCTCCAAGACCCGCGCCGCCGCTGCTGGTCTGCCCCGAGCGCGCGTTCGCCGCCTTCGACCCCGGGGACCTCAAGGGGCGAGGGGGCGGAGGACGGGGCCCACCGGCTGATGGCCCGAGAAGCCGAACGGGAGAGGTGGAGGAACCGGAAGATGCCGAGGACGAGGAAGAAGAGGAGGAGGAGCTGCTGAGGAGGGACCCTTTGCTGCCGGTGGGGACCCAGCGCGTGTGCCTGGTTCACCCTGAGGTCAAGTGGGGACCCGGGAAGCCGCAGCTGACCCGAGGTGCGCAGGAACTGCCCCGCGGGCGGGGCCGGGGACTCTGAGAGGCGGGGCTTCCAGGGGGCGGAGCCTCGGGAGAATCGGGCTGGAGCTCGGTGGGGGGCCGTGGCTGTAGGCACTTGAACTCGGGGAGTGGAGACTAGGGGGGCGGGGTTTTCGGCACTGACTGGGGGCGGAGATTGGGATGGGCGGGGCTTCCAAGTCCAGAGCTCAGGGCTGGCGCTCTGGGGCGGAGATTGGGAGGGGCGGGGCGTCGGGGGCGGAGACTCGGAGGACTGGGGCTGAGGGGGCGGGGCGCCAAGCGCAGCACGGAAACGCCCCCACCCATCTCCCTAAACCTGCTGGAGGCAGCCCCAGCCCCCTGCTGCCTGGTCCTGTCCCCTCTCTGCCTGCTCCCTGGTTAAGCCCTCCTCTCCCCTGCAGCGTGTGTTGTGTCCTACCCGTTCTTTCCTGTAAAGAATCTAGCAAAAGTCTAGAGCCAGCGTGCCCCGTCTGTGTGTGTTCGTGTGTGTGTGAGACGGATCCTTAAGTACCTTACTGTGCAGCATTTTCATTTATGTAACCACTGAATACTAAAGATTGCGCAAGAAGATGGTCATCGTGCATGCACTTTACACCCGGAACCGCAAACCCTTGTCTGCCTGCCCTCTCGAGGGCAGCTGCCTGGCACCGCCATCGTTCCCCCCCAGTCACTAACAGCCAGTTAGCTGGAGGCTCGGGGCACAGCACGCACTCACGGCAGAGAGCCACCTCCTGGGCCCACGTGCTGCGGGTGGGCGAGATATGGTTCGAGGGTCTCAGCAGAGCGGTCCTGGATGGCCTGGGAAGACCAGAGCCCACAGCGGGAAGGGGCAGGCACAGAGGTGTGAGGACAGTCTCCAGAGAGGGGTCCTCCAGGGAGCACGGCCTGCGACCCTCGGCAGGCTGGCTGGGTGGCTGTGGGGAGGTGGGGGCCGCAGAAGGAGGCCCTGTCCCCTTAATACCAGCCACTTTGCATCGCATCCCCATCCCGTCCCTCACAGCCACGAATCTGCTCTCTGTTCCTTTGAATTTTCCTGTTCAAGAACATTCCATCTCAGTGCTATGTTCCTTGTTTTCTCTTTTAAAGCCTTTTAGAGTAATGTTAGTTGCACAGGAAACTTGAGAAGACAGTACAGAGGGTTCCCCGTACCTCCTGTCCCACCTGGTTAGCCTCGTGTGTTACCAGCATCCACACCAGAGCAGGACACGTGTTACGATCCAGGAACCTACGTGAACACGGAATCACCCAGAGTCCGTGGTTTACAGTATGATTCACTCTCGGTGTTTCACGCTCTGTGGGTCTGGACCATGTACAACATCACAGATCCATCATTACAGGATTCTGCAGAGGGTTTCGCTGCCCCTCCTGTTCGTGCTTCACCCCACCCCCTTCCTGGCAAGTGCAGATGTTTTTACTATGTGCCTCGTTCTGCCTTTTCCAGAATGTCATAGGGTTAGAATCATCCACTACGCGGCCTTTTCCGACCGGCTCCTGTCGCTCAATCGCATGCATCTAAGGCTCCTGCGTGAGTTTCTGTGGCCATACAGCTCATTTGTTTCTGGTGGTGCTAAGATCCTATTGTCTGGATGGTCCCCAGTGTATTTATTCATCCACCTGCTGAGGGACATCAAGGTTGCTTCCAAGCTGCTGTAAACATCCACGTGCAGCTTTGTGTGGACCTAAGTTTCTGTTCACTTGGGTAAATACCAGGGAGCATTCTGCTAGACCCTCTGGTAAGAGCACATTTGGTTTTATAAGAAAGCACCAAACTGCTTTGCCAGCGGGTGCACCACTTTGGGTTCCCATCAGTGACGAAGGAGGGTTCTTGCTGCACCCGTGTCACCAGTGTCAGGTGTTGTCCGCGTTCTGCGTCTGGGCCAGCCTCACAGGTGTGTGTGGCTCTCGAGGTAACGTGCATTCATTTCCCCGACCACATATGGTGTAGAGCGTCTCTCCCCAGCTTCTGTGGTCAAGTGTGTGTTAGGTCTTCAGCCCAGCTTTTGTTTTTTTATATTTTTATTATAAATTTTTTTAAAGTTTATTTCTCAGAGAGCGGGAGCGGGAGAGGTGAAGAGAGAGGGGGCAGAGGGTCCCAAGCCAGCTCCCACTGACAGCCCCGTGCAGAGCTCGATCTCACAAACCGTAAGATTGTGACCTGAGCCGAAGTCAGACCCTCAACCGACCGAGCCACTGAGGCGTCCTGTTTGGCCCAGCTTTTGATCAAGTTCTTTTTTTTTAATTTTTTTTTTTAAACGTTTGTTCATCTTTGAGAGACAGAGAGAGACAGAGCATGAGCAGCAAAGGGGCAGAGAGAGAGAGACACAGAATCCAAAGCAGGCTCCAGGCTCTGAGCTCTCAGCACAGAGCCCGACGTGGGGCTCGAACTCACGAGCCGCGAGATCATGACCTGAGCGCAAGTCGGACGTTCGACCCACTGAGCCACCCAGGGGCCCCTTAAAATACACTTTTTAATGTTTATTCACTTTTTGAGAGACAGAGACAGAGTGCCAGCAGGGCAAGGGCAGAGGGAGAGAGACAGACAGAATCCGAAGCAGATTCCGGGCTCTAAGCTGTCAGTGCAGAGCCCGACGTGGGGCTCGAACTCACGAACCACGAGATCATGACCTGAGCCAAGGTCGGACGCTCGACCGACTGAGCCCTCAGGCGCCCCTCAAGTTCTTCTTTTATTGCTAAGTTTTAAGAGTTCTTCTGGATAACAGCCCTTTCTCAGATGTTTTTTTACAAATATTTTCTTCTAGTCTGTGGCTTGACTTCTCAGTTTCTCTACGTCGTTCACAGTCGGAATTTCTTCATCACGACTCTAGTCCTGTCTTCAAGCTTAGAGATTCATTCCTTGGCTTTGCCCGGCCCACTCATAAGCCCATCAGCGGATTTTTCCTTTCCGTTGGAGTGTTTGTGACAGCCAGCATTTCTGTTTGGCTCTTTCTTCAAATTTCCATCTGTCTGCTTACGTTGCCCATCTGTCCTTGCGTGCCAGCTCCTTTATCTGTCAGAGCCCTTAGCATATGAATCATAGTTGTTGTAAGTTCCTGGTCCGATAATTCCAGCATTCCTGCCATATTCCATGGCTCTGATATGCTGCTCTGTGTCTTTACATCACGTTTGTCACCTGTCAGTATACCCTGTAATTTTCTCCTAATGGCCGGATGTGATAGATGGGGAACAAGGAAGTGGTGTCAACTGGTCTTCAGTGGTGTGGTGCCAAGGTGTGAGGCAGGGGAGGGGAGGTGTGGGGCAGGGAGGGGAGGTGTGGGGCAGGGGCTGGGGAGGTGTGGCACAGGGGTGCCGAGGTGTGAGGCAGGGGAGGGGAGGTGTGGGGCAGGGAGGGGAGGTGTGGGGCAGGGGCTGGGGAGGTGTGGCACAGGGGTGCCGAGGTGTGAGGCAGGGGAGGGGAGGTGTGGGGCAGGGGCTGGGGAGGTGTGGCACAGGGGTGCTGAGGTGTGAGGCAGGGGAGAGGAGGTGTGGAGCAGGGGTGGGGAGGTGTGGCGCAGGGGTGGGGAGGTATGGGGCAGGGGAGGGGAGGTGTGGGGCAGGGGTGGGGAGGTGTGGCACAGGGGTACAGAGGTGTGAGGAAGGGGAGGGGAGGTGTGGGGCAGGGGTGGGGAGGTGTGGGGCAGGAGAGGGGAGATGTGGGGCAGGGGTGGGGAGGTGTGGGGCAGGGGTGGGAAGGGGAGGGGAGGGGAGGTGGGAAGGGGTGCTGAGATGTGGGTCAGGGGAGGGGAGGTGTGGGGTGGGGGCTGAGGAGGTGTGGGGTGGGAGAGGGGAGGTGTGGGGCAGGGGTGGGCAAGGGAGGGGAGTTGTGGGACAGGGGTGGGGAGGTCTGGAGTGAAGAGGTATGCGGCAGGGGTGGGGAGGTATGGAGAGGGGAGGGGGAGGGGAGGGGAAGTGTGGGGAGGGGGTAGCAAGGTATGGGGAGGGGAGGTATGGAGCAGGGTAGGGAGGTGTGGGGCGGGGAGGGGAGGTGTGGGGCAGGGGTGGGGAGTTGTGGTGCAGGGGTGGGGAGGTGAGGGGTGGGGGAAGCCTCCGTAGTGCTGTGAGCAGGGTCCAGTTGTGAGTGAGCCCATGCCTGTGAACTGTGAATACACGAGTGTCCTCAGGTTTCATTGCCGATGCCCCACGTGTGACGGTTAAGGAGTCGAATCGGGGGACCCCACCCAGAGGGGCGAGGTGAGGAGGACCAGCGAGGTCCGTCAGGGGAACCTGAGGACACTGTGCTCCAAGGCGGCCGCCGGGAGAGGGCAGACCGCACTGGGGCACAGCGGGAGCTTAGTACAAGTGTCACAGGGGTGGGACCCAGCACGCTGGCCTCTGTGTCACAGAGCCCTGAGCCTCCCTCGGCCCTGTCGGCAGCAGTCAGGACTCCAAGCCCCAGGATCCACCGGCACCAGCGCCCCAGTCCCTGCCTAAGCGGGGGCTCACAGCCCACCCTGCAGGCAATGAATGTAGCCAGTTCCTGGGCTCCGTCACGAGACCCGCTGTCCGCTGGGTCACGACAGACCGCGGGGGCCTCACCGAGCCCACGTCCCGTTATCTGCCCAGCCCCCGGCGTCCAGCGTGAGCGGAGGCTGCAATGGTCTGGGCCTGGAGGCACACAGCTGTGTTTCGGACCAGGTGCCTACCTGGGTGCTGCGTCCGGACCTCTGTGCCGCCGTGCGGGCAGCCATCCGAGCTGGGGAGCACGGGGCCCCGGGGCCGACCTCACAAGGGTGTGTCCCTCACCCTGGCCCTGTGTCTCCCCGAAGCTGACCGGCAGGTGGCGGAGGCGGAATCTCTGGTCCACACGCTCGACCGCTGGTCAGTGGTGGAAAGGATGGTGGTGCCCGCCAGAACACCCAACGGGAAGGTCGCGTTCGGCAGCGGGACCTTGCGGCACCTGACAGGTGGGCCCTGCTCCTTGGCTCTCTTCCTCCTGGAGCAGGAACGGTGGGGCTCTCGCCGTCTGGGCCGAGTAGAGGTGTCCTCACGGGAACTTGGATCAGACGTCCAAAACGCCTCCGTGCCCCGATCGCAACCTGAACTGTGCCCAGTGGGGCCGTCGGGGCAATTCAGAGTCCGGTGGAAACCGGCCCCGGGACCCCAGCCCGGCCCTCCCCGCAGACAGGGTGCTGTGTGTGAACCCTGCCTTCCAGGGACCCCCGGGGGTGTCACACTTCAGAGCGGCGAGCCCTGCGGATACGCTGAGGGGGCGCTCACCGCCCGGCTCTGTCACCGCAGGTCATGGAGCCATTCAGACCCCGTGGGGTCGTGTCACCTGCGTGTGTAAGACCCACGACCCCCGAAGGGACCCCGGTCCTCCCCTCCCCTGCCTCACACACCCGACTTCCCAAATACGCACTCAGGGAGTTGAGGGGTACCCGGTGACCACAGCCAGCCTGAGCCCAGGGTCGGCCCCACGACAGAGCCCATGGAGCCCTGACGTCCGACCGAACCTTCTCTTTTCCTCAGAGAAAATCAGAGCGTTGCCAGAAATCACCGCGGTCTTTCTGAATGTGGAGAGGATGGCCCCGCCCACCAAGGTACACGGGAGTCTCTGGGTGCTTCCCACGCTCCGGGGAGGAGGGAGTCGGGTCAGACGGAGGAGGCCCCGGGATCGCGGACGCCTTCTCGGCGGCCCCCTTCACCCGAGACACCGCTGCAGATGCCCTCACTCCCTCCCTCCATTTCCAGAAAGAACTGGAGGCCGCCTGGGGCGTGCAGGTGTTTGACCGATTCACCGTTGTTCTTTCCATTTTCCGCTGCAACGCCCGGACGAAGGAGGCCCGGCTGCAGGTGGCGCTGGCTGAGCTCCCCCTTCTCAGGTTCGGGGCACACCCCAGCTCTCGCGGCTCGCGTAGTCGCGTGTCCGACCCGTTGCCTGGGGTGCGGTGAAGACAGAAGGCAGGGCTGGCCGTGCCCTCCCGGACGAAGCCTGTCAGGCTCCTGTCCAAGCAGCGTGCCTACCCGGACAGGTCACCCCTCTGTGGGGCCCCCCTTTCCGTGACGGTGAAGATCCAGGCAGGAGGAAAGACCCCCTGCCTCGCTCTCTCCACCCAGAGTTCTCATCTCACCCTCGCGTCTGTGTGCTGTCACCTGGTGCGCTCCCCCTAGATGGGCACGGACGTCTCACCCTGTCTACTGAGACGCCCCCTTTCCACGGCAGGTCCCACCTGAGCAGCACCACCCGCCTGGATGGACGGGGAGGAGGCTCACGCTACATCATGGGGTCAGGTAACGTGAGGTCTTGTCACCGCATGCTCAGAAGGGGGTATGTCACGGCAGCCACCCTTAGGAAGGGGACAGCAGCGCTGAAAGATCCCAGTGGGGCTGCATGTGACCTCGTGCATGGTCCCATTCACACAAACTAGAATATCTACGTGGTCTGCTGGGGTGGCTGCAATGAAGGACTCCAAGCCAGAGCCTTAAAACCTCAGGAATCTACTCTGTCAGCTCTGGAGACCAGAAGTCTGAGATCTGGGGGGTGGGGTGGGGGCAGGGCCGCTGAGATCGGGTCAGGGGGGTGGGCAGGGCCACTGAGATCCAAGTGGGCAGGGCTGTGCTCCCTCCAGAGGCTGCAGGGGAGGGTCCTTCCTGCCTCTTGCAGCTTCTGGGGCTCCAGGCGTCCCTGGGCTTGTGGCTGCGTCCCTCCCACATGGGTCTTCACATCTTCACACAGCTTCTCCTCTGTCTTCTCTTATGTTATGCAGACATTTGTCTTTGGATTTAGGGCCACGCTGATCCAGGATGACCCCTCAGATCCCTCACCAGTTATTTGCGCCCAGACCATATTCCGAAATGAGTTCCCGTTCACAGGTCCCAGGGGTCAGGATGTAGATGTGTCTTTGGGGCACCGCTCAGGTGGCTCTGGATATCATGGGGGCTGTCCTTCTGAGGCTCTCCCTTACTCCCAAATAAAGGGGAGCCCAGGTGACCTCAGAGGGCAGAAGTCCGGAGGCGAGGCCACCCTCCACTGGGTGAAGCCATCTGTCAGACAGGAAGGTGCTGGGGCAGTACAGAAGAGCAGACCGGCGGGGCGGGGGGTCCCAGGGGCAGAATGCCTGTCCACAACGCACACAGGGACCCGCGTGGCTCACTCTGCTCTCACGTCTTTGTGAGTGTGCTCACCGACTCGCCGTGTTGGATGTTTGTAGGAGAATCGCTCGTGCAGGTGCAGCGGCGCCTGCTGAGGGACAAGGAGCTGAAGATTCGGAAGGCCCTGGACAGACTTCGGGACAAAAGGCGTCTCCTGGGAAGGCAGCGCAGACGGCGGGAGTTTCCTGTGGTCTCCATGGTGGGATACACAAACTGCGGTGAGAGAAGTTCTGGGGGCTCCTGGGGGGGTCCACCGTCCCCCCACCACCCTGCTAGTGCATTTGGGGAGAGACCGCTCGCCAACGCAACAAGGCCCTGGGATTCAGAGGGCCGACGGATGATGAGAACAGGTGGAAAGCGTGGCTCATGTCCCCGGGGCATTTGCAGGGCCCACGGCGGGCGCCCCGTCAGGTCAGCAGCATGGTCATCGAGTGCTGGACAGCGGACTGCACTCCCCTCTCTTACAGGTGTGTTGAGACTGAGAGAGAGACAGAAGGGTGACGGTGTTAAGACCATTCATGGTGGGCAGGCCCCTAGAAGGATAAAAGCGGTTCAGACTGTGCGCAGTAGGACCTCACCACAGGGCTCGTGGTTTAGCTTAACGTGTGCACTCAGCGCGATCGTCTGCAGGACACGGAACCTCGGGTCTCCTTCGTCCCGAAGCCCTGAGCTCACGGCTGTGCTCGGTAAAGGAGACAACGGCAGGTGTGACTTCCTCACCGTCAGGGTCCGGTCCGCCAGCGGGTGCCGGGCTTCACGAGGTCCACTTCCCTGCCAGCGTGAGGTCCCCACCAGCCTCACGCCACCAGCTCCCTGTCCTCAAGGAGGGAGGGAACTTCCCACAAAACCTGGAACAGAAAGTGCGGGGGCACCGCAGCTGCAGAGAATCCCGCTTGGGTAGATACAGGCTCTCACCCTGTGGGAAACGGCGAGTGCGTCCGCACGGCGGCGTCGGCACCGAGCTTCTGGAGCTCCGCCAAGGCTACCGAACTCAGTACTGCTAGGTTATGCCCACGGCCCATGGCTCACCGGCACAGAGGAGTCTGTGCCCCGGGACCTGTGTGGTGAGGGCACCTGTGTGTCCAGGTGGGGCCGCCCTACCGGGTCATCTCCTCATTCACCTGTGGGGCGGGCTGAAGCCAGTGGCCACCAGGAATGTCCACGAGCTGGCGTGGTGCTGGCGTGGCCCCGGCGTGGCCCCGAACACGGGGGCCAGGCGCACACACGGGCGCATTCTTGCAGGAAGGCTGAGTGGAGGGGACGTCCTCTGGGGCCATTGCAGACACATAGAGCTCCTGCCTGTCTACACCGCCACACTCCATTAACGCTGTCACCCCCGTCCACCCCCCACACACACACACCGATTTCACCACCACCCCGTCTACACAGACGCCCAGCCTACGTCACCCACACTGTACCCGCCCCACTCCATCGTCACTCCGTCTACACCAACATCCGGTCCGCCCTATACACATACCTCAACTCCACCACCAGCACTCTGTCTACACAGGCACCCAGCCCACCTCGCAGACAACACACATGCCCCGTAGGCACCACGGCCCCTGTCTACACCATCACCATTCTGCCACGCAGATACCTACTGCATCTCAGACACGCGGAGAACCTGCCTCGTGTACGTAGATGCCAATCACGTGTCCCCCACACGTGCACAAACGTGACCGCCGGGTCTGTACTGTCCTCGTGTGCACGGGTGCCCTCACCCCCTCGGCCGTCACCACCCCGTCCGCACCACCGCCGTCCTGCGTATGGGCACTCGTACCCTGGGCCCTGGCCCTCTGGGCCGCAAGCGTGACGGAGAACGGCAGGTTCTCTGACCACACAGGGCGGAGACTAGGAGCTCAGAGACCTCACAACGCGTGGCCGCCGCCTCGGCCAGATGCACGTGGGTTCGACTGCTGCCGAGGTGGGACACGTGTGGTGAGGGGGCCTCTCACACAGCGCGTCCCCTGTGACCTACCTTCCAGGAAAAACCACGCTGATCAAGGCCCTGACAGGTGACGACGCCGTCCGGCCCCAGGATCGGCTGTTTGCGACACTGGACGTCACAGCCCACGCGGGGTGGCTGCCCTCCCGCGTGGCCGTCATCTACATGGACACCGTCGGCTTCCTCTCCCAGCTGCCCCATAGCCTGATCGAGTCCTTCTCCGCCACCCTGGAAGACGTGGCTCATTCAGTGAGTGTGGGATGATCCCAGAGGCCAAATTACCTAAAACAGCTGTGTAACCTGGGGCCCGGTCCCCTCACACGACACAGCCTTGGGGACCGGGTCCCCTCACACACGACACAACCTGGGGGTCTGGGACCTTCACACACGACACAACCCTGGGGAGCAGGTCCCCTCATACATGACACAACTTGGGGGCAGGATTCCCTCATGCACAATACAACGTGGGGCGAAGTCCCTCAAACGTGACACAGCTTGGGGGCCAGATCCACTCACGTGTGACACGACCTTGGGGACCGGGTTCCCTCACACACGACACAGCCTTGGGGACCGGGTCCCCTCACACACGACACAGCCTTGGGGACCGGGTCCCCTCACACACGACACAGCGTGGGGGCCGGGTCCCCTCACACACGACACAGCCTTGGGGACCGGGTCCCCTCACACACGACACAGCGTGGGGGCCGGGTCCCCTCACACACGACACAGCCTTGGGGACCGGGTCCCCTCACACTCGACACAGCGTGGGGGCCGGGTCCCCTCACACACGACATAGCGTGGGGGCCGGGTCCCCTCACACACGACACAGCCTTGGGGACCGGGTCCCCTCACACACGACACAGCGTTGGGGACCGGGTCCCCTCACACACGACACAGCCTTGGGGACCGGGTCCCCTCACACACGACACAGCGTGGGGGCCGGGTCCCCTCACACACGACACAGCGTGGGGGCCGGGTCCCCTCACACACGACACAGCCTTGGGGACCGGGTCCCCTCACACACGACACAGCCTTGGGGACCGGGTCCCCTCACACACGACACAGCCTTGGGGACCGGGTCCCCTCACACACGACACAGCCTTGGGGACCGGGTCCCCTCACACACGACACAGCCTTGGGGACCGGGTCCCCTCACACACGACACAGCGTGGGGGCCGGGTCCCCTCACACACGACACAGCCTTGGGGACCGGGTCCCCTCACACACGACACAGCGTGGGGGCCGGGTCCCCTCACACACGACACAGCCTTGGGGACCGGGTCCCCTCACACACGACACAGCGTGGGGGCCGGGTCCCCTCACACACGACACAGCGTTGGGGACCGGGTCCCCTCACACACGACACAGCGTGGGGGCCGGGTCCCCTCACACACGACACAGCCTTGGGGACCGGGTCCCCTCACACACGACACAGCCTTGGGGACCGGGTCCCCTCACACACGACACAGCCTTGGGGACCGGGTCCCCTCACACACGACACAGCCTTGGGGACCGGGTCCCCTCACACACGACACAGCGTGGGGGCCGGGTCCCCTCACACACGACACAGCGTGGGGGCCGGGTCCCCTCACACACGACACAGCCTTGGGGACCGGGTCCCCTCACACACGACACAGCGTGGGGGCCGGGTCCCCTCACACACGACACAGCCTTGGGGACCGGGTCCCCTCACACACGACACAGCGTGGGGGCCGGGTCCCCTCACACACGACACAGCCTTGGGGGCCGGGTCCCCTCACACACGACACAGCCTTGGGGGCCGGGTCCCCTCACACACGACACAGCCTTGGGGACCGGGTCCCTTCACACACGACACAGCCTTGGGGACCGGGTCCCCTCATACACGACACAGCCTTGGGGACCGGGTCCCCTCACACACGACACAGCGTGGGGGCCGGGTCGCCTCACACACGACACAGTGTGGGGGCCGGGTCCCCTCACACACGACACAGCCTTGGGGACCGAGTCCCCTCACACACGACACAGCCTTGGGGACCGGGTCCCCTCACACACGACACAGCCTTGGGGACCGGGTCCCCTCACACACGACACAGCCTTGGGGACCGGGTCCCCTCACACACGACACAGCCTTGGGGACCGGGTCCCCTCACACACGACACAGCGTGGGGGCCGGGTCCCCTCACACACGACACAGCGTGGGGACCAGGTCCCCTCACACACGACACAGCGTGGGGGCCGGGTCCCCTCACACACGACACAGCCTTGGGGACCGGGTCCCCTCACACACGACACAGCCTTGGGGGCCGGGTCCCCTCACACACGACACAGCCTTGGGGACCGGGTCCCCTCACACGACACAGCCTTGGGGACCGGGTCCCCTCATACAAGACACAGCGTGGGGGCCGGGTCCCCTCACACACGACATAGCGTGGGGGCCGGGTCCCCTCACACACGACACAGCCTTGGGGACCGGGTCCCCTCACACTCGACACAGCGTGGGGGCCGGGTCCCCTCACACACGACACAGCCTTGGGGACCGGGTCCCCTCACACACGACATAGCGTGGGGGCCGGGTCCCCTCACACACGACACAACCTGGGGGCCGGGTCCCCTCACACACGACACAACCTGGGGGCCGGGTCCCCTCACACACGACACAGCCTTGGGGACCGGGTCCCTTCACACACGACACAGCCTTGGGGACCGGGTCCCCTCATACACGACACAGCCTTGGGGACCGGGTCCCCTCACACACGACACAGCGTGGGGGCCGGGTCGCCTCACACATGACACAGTGTGGGGGCCGGGTCCCCTCACACACGACACAGCCTTGGGGACCGAGTCCCCTCACACACGACACAGCCTTGGGGACCGGGTCCCCTCACACACGACACAGCCTTGGGGACCGGGTCCCCTCACACACGACACAGCCTTGGGGACCGGGTCCCCTCACACACGACACAGCGTGGGGGCCGGGTCCCCTCACACACGACACAGCGTAGGAGACCAGGTCCCCTCACACACGACACAGCGTGGGGGCCGGGTCCCCTCACACACGACACAGCCTTGGGGACCGGGTCCCCTCACACACGACACAGCCTTGGGGACCGGGTCCCCTCACACACGACACAGCCTTGGGGACCGGGTCCCCTCACACACGACACAGCGTGGGGGCCGGGTCCCCTCACACACGACACAGCCTTGGGGACCGGGTCCCCTCACACACGACACAGCGTGGGGGCCGGGTCCCCTCACACACGACACAGCCTTGGGGACCGGGTCCCCTCACACACGACACAGCCTTGGGGACCGGGTCCCCTCACACACGACACAGCGTGGGGGCCGGGTCCCCTCACACACGACACAGCCTTGGGGACCGGGTCCCCTCACACACGACACAGCCTTGGGGACCGGGTCCCCTCACACACGACACAGCCTTGGGGACCGGGTCCCCTCACACACGACACAGCGTGGGGGCCGGGTCCCCTCACACACGACACAGCCTTGGGGGCCGGGTCCCCTCACACACGACACAGCCTTGGGGACCGGGTCCCCTCACACACGACACAGCCTTGGGGACCGGGTCCCCTCACACACGACACAGCCTTGGGGACCGGGTCCCCTCACACACGACACAGCCTTGGGGACCGGGTCCCCTCACACACGACACAGCCTTGGGGACCGGGTCCCCTCACACACGACACAGCGTGGGGGACCGGGTCCCCTCACACACGACACAGCGTTGGGGACCGGGTCCCCTCACACACGACACAGCGTGGGGGCCGGGTCCCCTCACACACGACACAGCCTTGGGGACCGGGTCCCCTCACACACGACACAGCGTGGGGGCCGGGTCCCCTCACACACGACACAGCCTTGGGGACCGGGTCCCCTCACACACGACACAGCGTGGGGGCCGGGTCCCCTCACACACGACACAGCCTTGGGGACCGGGTCCCCTCACACACGACACAGCCTTGGGGGCCGGGTCCCCTCACACACGACACAGCCTTGGGGACCGGGTCCCCTCACACACGACACAGCCTTGGGGACCGGGTCCCCTCACACACGACACAGCGTGGGGGCCGGGTCCCCTCACACACGACACAGCGTGGGGGCCGGGTCCCCTCACACACGACACAGCCTTGGGGACCGGGTCCCCTCACACACGACACAGCGTGGGGGCCGGGTCCCCTCACACACGACACAGCCTTGGGGACCGGGTCCCCTCACACACGACACAGCGTGGGGGCCGGGTCCCCTCACACACGACACAGCCTGGGGGCCGGGTCCCCTCACAACACAACCCGGGGGCCGGGTCCCCTCACACACGACACAGCCTTGGGGACCGGGTCCCCTCACACACGACACAGCCTTGGGGACCGGGTCCCCTCACACACGACACAGCCTTGGGGACCGGGTCCCCTCACACACGACACAGCGTGGGGGCCGGGTCCCCTCACACACGACACAGCGTGGGGGCCGGGTCCCCTCACACACGACACAGCCTTGGGGACCGGGTCCCCTCACACACGACACAGCCTTGGGGACCGGGTCCCCTCACACACGACACAGCCTTGGGGACCGGGTCCCCTCACACACGACACAGCCTTGGGGACCGGGTCCCCTCACACACGACACAGCCTTGGGGACCGGGTCCCCTCACACACGACACAGCGTGGGGGCCGGGTCCCCTCACACACGACACAGCGTGGGGACCGGGTCCCCTCACACACGACACAGCGTGGGGGCCGGGTCCCCTCACACACGACACAGCCTTGGGGACCGGGTCCCCTCACACACGACACAGCCTTGGGGGCCGGGTCCCCTCACACACGACACAGCCTTGGGGACCGGGTCCCCTCACACGACACAGCCTTGGGGACCGGGTCCCCTCACACACGACACAGCGTGGGGGCCGGGTCCCCTCACACACGACACAGCGTGGGGGCCGGGTCCCCTCACACACGACACAGCCTTGGGGACCGGGTCCCCTCACACACGACACAGCGTGGGGGCCGGGTCCCCTCACACACGACACAGCCTTGGGGACCGGGTCCCCTCACACACGACACAGCGTGGGGGCCGGGTCCCCTCACACACGACACAACCTGGGGGCCGGGTCCCCTCACAACACAACCCGGGGGCCGGGTCCCCTCACACACGACACAGCCTTGGGGACCGGGTCCCTTCACACACGACACAGCCTTGGGGACCGGGTCCCCTCACACACGACACAGCCTTGGGGACCGGGTCCCCTCACACACGACACAGCGTGGGGGCCGGGTCCCCTCACACACGACACAGCGTGGGGGCCGGGTCCCCTCACACACGACACAGCCTTGGGGACCGGGTCCCCTCACACACGACACAGCCTTGGGGACCGGGTCCCCTCACACACGACACAGCCTTGGGGACCGGGTCCCCTCACACACGACACAGCCTTGGGGACCGGGTCCCCTCACACACGACACAGCGTGGGGGCCGGGTCCCCTCACACACGACACAGCGTTGGGGACCAGGTCCCCTCACACACGACACAGCGTGGGGGCCGGGTCCCCTCACACACGACACAGCCTTGGGGACCGGGTCCCCTCACACACGACACAGCCTTGGGGACCGGGTCCCCTCACACACGACACAGCCTTGGGGACCGGGTCCCCTCACACACGACACAGCGTGGGGGCCGGGTCCCCTCACACACGACACAGCCTTGGGGACCGGGTCCCCTCACACACGACACAGCGTGGGGGACCGGGTCCCCTCACACACGACACAGCCTTGGGGACCGGGTCCCCTCACACACGACACAGCGTGGGGGCCGGGTCCCCTCACACACGACACAGCCTTGGGGACCGGGTCCCCTCACACACGACACAGCGTGGGGGACCGGGTCCCCTCACACACGACACAGCCTTGGGGACCGGGTCCCCTCACACACCACACAGCCTTGGGGACCGGGTCCCCTCACACACGACACAGCCTTGGGGACCGGGTCCCCTCACACACGACACAGCGTAGGGGCCGGGTCCCCTCACACACGACACAGCCTTGGGGACCGGGTCCCCTCACACACGACACAGCGTGGGGGCCGGGTCCCCTCACACACGACACAGCCTTGGGGACCGGGTCCCCTCACACACGACACAGCGTAGGGGCTGGGTCCCCTCACACACGACACAGCCTTGGGGACCGGGTCCCCTCACACTCGACACAGCGTGGGGGCCAGGTCCCCTCACACTCGACACAGCGTGGGGGCCGGGTCCCCTCACACACGACATAGCGTGGGGGCCAGGTCCCCTCACACACGACACAGCCTTGGGGACCGGGTCCCTTCACACACGACACAGCCTTGGGGGCCGGGTCCCCTCACACACGACACAGCCTTGGGGACCGGGTCCCCTCACACTCGACACAGCGTGGGGGCCGGGTCCCCTCACACACGACACAGCCTTGGGGGCCTGGTCCCCTCACACACGACACAGCCTTGGGGACCGGGTCCCCTCACACACGACACAGCGTAGGGGCAGGGTCCCCTCACACACGACACAGCCTTGGGGACCGGGTCCCCTCACACTCGACACAGCGTGGGGGCCGGGTCCCCTCACACACGACACAGCCTTGGGGGCCGGGTCCCCTCACACACGACACAGCCTTGGGGACCGGGTCCCCTCACACTCGACACAGCGTGGGGGCCGGGTCCCCTCACACACGACACAGCGTGGGGGCCAGGTCCCCTCACACACGACACAGCCTTGGGGACCGGGTCCCTTCACACACGACACAGCCTTGGGGACCGGGTCCCTTCACACACGACACAGCGTGGGGGCCGGGTCCCCTCACACACGACACAGCCTTGGGGGCCAGGTCCCCTCACACACGACACAGCCTTGGGGGCCGGGTCCCCTCACACACGACACAGCCTTGGGGACCGGGTCCCCTCACACTCCGACACAGCGTGGGGGCCGGGTCCCCTCACACACGACACAGCCTTGGGGGCCGGGTCCCCTCACACACGACACAGCCTTGGGGACCGGGTCCCCTCATACACGACACAACCTGGGGGCCGGGTCCCCTCACACACGACACAACCTGGGGGCCGGTCCCCTCACAACACAACCCGGGGGCCGGGTCCCCTCACACACGACACAGCCTTGGGGACCGGGTCCCCTCACACTCGACACAGCGTGGGGGCCGGGTCCCCTCACACACGACACAGCCTTGGGGGCCGGGTCCCCTCACACACGACACAGCCTTGGGGACCGGGTCCCCTCACACACGACACAGCCTTGGGGACCGGGTCCCCTCACACACGACACAGCCTTGGGGGCCGGGTCCCCTCACACACGACACAGCCTTGGGGGCCGGGTCCCCTCACACACGACACAGCCTTGGGGACCGGGTCCCCTCACACTCGACACAGCGTGGGGGCCGGGTCCCCTCACACACGACACAGCCTTGGGGGCCGGGTCCCCTCACACACGACACAGCCTTGGGGACCGGGTCCCCTCACACACGACACAGCCTTGGGGACCGGGTCCCCTCACACACGACACAGCGTAGGGGCTGGGTCCCCTCACACACGACACAGCCTTGGGGACCGGGTCCCCTCACACTCGACACAGCGTGGGGGCCAGGTCCCCTCACACTCGACACAGCGTGGGGGCCGGGTCCCCTCACACACGACATAGCGTGGGGGCCAGGTCCCCTCACACACGACACAGCCTTGGGGACCGGGTCCCCTCACACACGACACAGCCTTGGGGGCCGGGTCCCCTCACACTCGACACAGCCTTGGGGACCGGGTCCCCTCACACACGACACAGCCTTGGGGACCGGGTCCCCTCACACACGACACAGCCTGGGGGCCGGGTCCCCTCACACACGACACAGCCTTGGGGACCGGGTCCCCTCACACACGACACAGCCTTGGGGACCGGGTCCCCTCACACACGACACAGCCTTGGGGACCGGGTCCCCTCACACTCGACACAGCGTGGGGGCCGGGTCCCCTCACACACGACACAGCCTTGGGGACCGGGTCCCCTCACACACGACACAGCCTTGGGGGCCGGGTCCCCTCACACACGACACAGCCTTGGGGACCGGGTCCCTTCACACACGACACAGCCTGGGGGCCGGGTCCCCTCACACACGACACAGCGTGGGGGCCGGGTCCCCTCACACACGACACAGCCTTGGGGACCGGGTCCCCTCACACTCGACACAGCGTGGGGGCCGGGTCCCCTCACACACGACACATACTTGGGGGCCGGGTCCCCTCACACACGACACAGCCTTGGGGACCGGGTCCCCTCACACACGACACAGCGTGGGGGCCGGGTCCCCTCACACACGACACAGCCTTGGGGGCCGGGTCCCCTCACACACGACACAGCCTTGGGGACCGGGTCCCCTCACACACGACACAGCCTTGGGGACCGGGTCCCCTCACACACGACACAGCCTGGGGGCCGGGTCCCCTCACACACGACACAGCGTGGGGGCCGGGTCCCCTCACACACGACACAGCCTTGGGGGCCGGGTCCCCTCACACACGACACAGCCTTGGGGACCGGGTCCCCTCACACACGACACAGCCTTGGGGACCGGGTCCCCTCACACACGACACAGCCTGGGGGCCGGGTCCCCTCACACACGACACAGCGTGGGGGCCGGGTCCCCTCACACACGACACAGCCTTGGGGACCTGGTCCCCTCACACACGACACAGCCTTGGGGACCGGGTCCCCTCACACACGACACAGCGTGGGGGCCGGGTCCCCTCACACACGACACAGCCTTGGGGGCCGGGTCCCCTCACACACGACACAGCCTTGGGCTCCGGGTCCCCTCACACACGACACAGCCTTGGGGACCGGGTCCCCTCACACACGACACAGCGTAGGGGCTGGGTCCCCTCACACACGACACAGCCTTGGGGACCGGGTCCCCTCACACTCGACACAGCGTGGGGGCCGGGTCCCCTCACACACGACACAGCCTTGGGGGCCAGGTCCCCTCACACACGACACAGCCTTGGGGACCGGGTCCCCTCACACACGACACAGCCTTGGGGACCGGGTCCCCTCACACACGACACAGCGTGGGGGCCGGGTCCCCTCACACACGACACAGCCTTGGGGGCCGGGTCCCCTCACACACCACACAGCCTTGGGGACCGGGTCCCCTCACACACGACACAGCCTTGGGGACCGGGTCCCCTCACACACGACACAGCCTTGGGGACCGGTTCCCCTCACACACCACACAGCCTTGGGGACCGGGTCCCCTCACACACGACACAGCGTAGGGGCCGGGTCCCCTCACACACGACACAGCCTTGGGGACCGGGTCCCCTCACACACGACACAGCGTGGGGGCCGGGTCCCCTCACACACGACACAGCCTTGGGGACCGGGTCCCCTCACACACGACACAGCGTAGGGGCTGGGTCCCCTCACACACGACACAGCCTTGGGGACCGGGTCCCCTCACACTCGACACAGCGTGGGGGCCAGGTCCCCTCACACTCGACACAGCGTGGGGGCCGGGTCCCCTCACACACGACATAGCGTGGGGGCCAGGTCCCCTCACACACGACACAGCCTTGGGGACCGGGTCCCTTCACACACGACACAGCCTTGGGGGCCGGGTCCCCTCACACACGACACAGCCTTGGGGACCGGGTCCCCTCACACTCGACACAGCGTGGGGGCCGGGTCCCCTCACACACCACACAGCCTTGGGGGCCGGGTCCCCTCACACACGACACAGCCTTGGGGACCGGGTCCCCTCACACACGACACAGCCTTGGGGACCGGGTCCCCTCACACACGACACAGCCTTGGGGACCGGGTCCCCTCACACACCACACAGCCTTGGGGACCGGGTCCCCTCACACACGACACAGCCTTGGGGACCGGGTCCCCTCACACACGACACAGCGTAGGGGCCGGGTCCCCTCACACACGACACAGCCTTGGGGACCGGGTCCCCTCACACACGACACAGCGTGGGGGCCGGGTCCCCTCACACACGACACAGCCTTGGGGGCCAGGTCCCCTCACACACGACACAGCCTTGGGGACCGGGTCCCCTCACACACGACACAGCCTTGGGGACCGGGTCCCCTCACACACGACACAGCGTAGGGGCTGGGTCCCCTCACACACGACACAGCCTTGGGGACCGGGTCCCCTCACACTCGACACAGCGTGGGGGCCAGGTCCCCTCACACTCGACACAGCGTGGGGGCCGGGTCCCCTCACACACGACACAGCGTGGGGGCCAGGTCCCCTCACACACGACACAGCCTTGGGGACCGGGTCCCTTCACACACGACACAGCCTTGGGGGCCGGGTCCCCTCACACACGACACAGCCTTGGGGACCGGGTCCCCTCACACTCGACACAGCGTGGGGGCCGGGTCCCCTCACACACGACACAGCCTTGGGGGCCTGGTCCCCTCACACACGACACAGCCTTGGGGACCGGGTCCCCTCACACACGACACAGCGTAGGGGGCAGGGTCCCCTCACACACGACACAGCCTTGGGGACCGGGTCCCCTCACACTCGACACAGCGTGGGGGCCAGGTCCCCTCACACTCGACACAGCGTGGGGGCCGGGTCCCCTCACACACGACATAGCGTGGGGGCCAGGTCCCCTCACACACGACACAGCCTTGGGGACCGGGTCCCTTCACACACGACACAGCCTTGGGGGCCGGGTCCCCTCACACACGACACAGCCTTGGGGGCCGGGTCCCCTCACACACGACACAGCCTTGGGGACCGGGTCCCCTCATACACGACACAGCCTTGGGGACCGGGTCCCCTCACACTCGACACAGCGTGGGGGCCGGGTCCCCTCACACACGACACAGCCTTGGGGGCCGGGTCCCCTCACACACGACACAGCCTTGGGGACCGGGTCCCCTCACACACGACACAGCCTTGGGGACCGGGTCCCCTCACACACGACACAGCCTTGGGGACCGGGTCCCCTCACACACCACACAGCCTTGGGGACCGGGTCCCCTCAGACACGACACAGCCTTGGGGACCGGGTCCCCTCACACACGACACAGCGTGGGGGCCGGGTCCCCTCACACACGACACAGCCTTGGGGACCGGGTCCCCTCACACACGACACAGCGTGGGGGCCGGGTCCCCTCACACACGACACAGCCTTGGGGACCGGGTCCCCTCACACACGACACAGCGTAGGGGCTGGGTCCCCTCACACACGACACAGCCTTGGGGACCGGGTCCCCTCACACTCGACACAGCGTGGGGGCCAGGTCCCCTCACACACGACACAGCCTTGGGGACCGGGTCCCCTCACACACGACACAGCCTTGGGGACCGGGTCCCCTCACACACGACACAGCCTTGGGGGCCGGGTCCCCTCACACACGACACAGCCTTGGGGACCGGGTCCCCTCACACACGACACAGCCTTGGGGACCGGGTCCCCTCACACACGACACAGCGTAGGGGGCTGGGTCCCCTCACACACGACACAGCCTTGGGGACCGGGTCCCCTCACACTTGACACAGCGTGGGGGCCAGGTCCCCTCACACTCGACACAGCGTGGGGGCCGGGTCCCCTCACACACGACATAGCGTGGGGGCCAGGTCCCCTCACACACGACACAGCCTTGGGGACCGGGTCCCCTCACACACGACACAGCCTTGGGGGCCGGGTCCCCTCACACACGACACAGCCTTGGGGACCGGGTCCCCTCACACACGACACAGCGTGGGGGCCGGGTCCCCTCACACACGACACAGCCTTGGGGGCCGGGTCCCCTCACACACGACACAGCCTTGGGGACCGGGTCCCCTCACACACGACACAGCCTTGGGGACCGGGTCCCCTCACACACGACACAGCGTGGGGGCCGGGTCCCCTCACACACGACACAGCCTTGGGGACCGGGTCCCCTCACACACGACACAGCGTGGGGGCCGGGTCCCCTCACACTCGACACAGCGTGGGGGCCGGGTCCCCTCACACACGACACAGCGTGGGGGCCGGGTCCCCTCACACACGACACAGCCTTGGGGACCGGGTCCCCTCACACACGACACAGCCTTGGGGGCCGGGTCCCCTCACACACGACACAGCCTTGGGGGCCGGGTCCCCTCACACACGACACAGCCTTGGGGACCGGGTCCCCTCATACACGACACAGCCTTGGGGACCGGGTCCCCTCACACACGACACAGCGTGGGGGCCGGGTCCCCTCACACACGACACAGCGTGGGGGCCGGGTCCCCTCACACACGACACAGCCTTGGGGACCGGGTCCCCTCACACTCGACACAGCGTGGGGGCCGGGTCCCCTCACACTCGACACAGCGTGGGGGCCGGGTCCCCTCACACACGACATAGCGTGGGGGCCAGGTCCCCTCACACACGACACAACCTTGGGGACCGGGTCCCTTCACACACGACACAGCCTTGGGGGCCGGGTCCCCTCACACACGACACAGCCTTGGGGGCCGGGTCCCCTCACACACGACACAGCCTTGGGGACCGGGTCCCCTCACACTCGACACAGCGTGGGGGCCGGGTCCCCTCACACACGACACAGCGTGGGGGCCGGGTCCCCTCACACACGACACAGCCTTGGGGACCGGGTCCCCTCACACACGACACAGCGTGGGGGCCGGGTCCCCTCACACACGACACAGCGTGGGGGCCGGGTCCCCTCACACACGACACAGCCTTGGGGGCCGGGTCCCCTCACACACGACACAGCCTTGGGGACCGGGTCCCCTCATACACGACACAGCCTTGGGGACCGGGTCCCCTCACACACGACACAGCGTGGGGGCCGGGTCGCCTCACACACGACACAGCCTTTGGGGCCAGGTCCCCTCACACACGACACAGCCTTGGGGACCGGGTCCCCTCACACACGACACAGCCTTGGGGACCGGGTCCCCTCACACACGACACAGCGTAGGGGCTGGGTCCCCTCACACACGACACAGCCTTGGGGACCGGGTCGCCTCACACACGACACAGCGTGGGGGCCGGGTCCCCTCACACACCACACAGCGTGGGGGCTGGGTCCCCATACAACACAACCCGGGGACCGGGTCCCCTCACACGACACAACCCGGGGGCCAGGTCTCCGGACACACACCCCCTCAGGAAGGTGGCGCCTAAGCCACCCTGAGACTGAGCCCTGTCCGGTGACCCCTTTGAAGACTAATTCACAGGAGGTGGAACCGCTGTCCAGGACGACCAGGCGCCTGCCCCTCAGCCCTCAGGTCACCTGGGTGCACAGCTGTGGCCGCGGGGACTCAGGGCACGCTCTCTGTGGTCTTGCCCCCAAACCCCGAACCGTGGTGTAAACAGGAGAATGAACCAGGCCGACCTCAGCTACAGGGCGTCCCACAAAATGCCCGCACGGTGCTCAGTGTGGTCGGGGCTCAGAGGGGCCAAGGACAGTTGTCCGGCAATGTGACAAGTGTCCTGGGTGGTGTCCAGGACGGAAAAGGAGAGGCCAGTGACTCGGGACAGGGCCTGGAGGGTCGTCACAAGTGTGCCCCGGGGTCACCCCGGCTTGTGGCACATGCCATGACTAACGTTGGCTGCGGCAGCAAGGTGAGGGCCACGTGCCCCCTCTGCCATATTTCCAGAAAATGTGGAACGTTTCTGAAGTAAAACATTTTTTTTTTGTTGTTTAATTTTAAGCGCATCTAAAACCCGGAAGTGAACATTCTGGAATGTGGGCGGTGCCTGTTCCCAGGGGCAGAATTACAGGCAGCTCTTTCTTCTTGCTGCATTTTCCAAATTCTTTTTCATGTATCTTGGGAGAGAGGGAGAGAGAGGATCCCAAGCGGGCTCCACGCTGTGGGCCCGAGCCCGAGGTGGGGCTTGAACCCACCAACCGGGAGGTCATGACCCCAGCCGAAAGGGCTGCACCAGTCAGATGCCCGCGTTTTCCCAGTTGTGCATGGGTCACCTACCTATAAAGATACTTAAACGTAGGAAGAGGCGTCCTTTAAAATTTGGAGTCATGCGGACTCAGGGTTCCGCGGATGATGAACAAGGCACCCGGTGGGGGTCGGGGGCCTACCTGAGCCCGAAGGTGCGTGCCTGCTGCCTTTGGTGCGGGAGCCGCCCAGGGCTCCCGGCCACGTGGAGGGCGGCGGCCTGGCCGGGGCTGGACCCCCGAGCAGGGGGCACTGGGTGGGCCCCGGGCCAGCTCTGGTCTCGGGGAGCCTCCCACCGCGACCGGGGCAGGGGACCGCCAGGGGGCCGGGCCGGCTCCCGCTCCCGCTCCCACCCCACCGTGCGGTGCCCGTGAGAGCCCCCGGCTGGCGCGGGTCCTCCGGTGTGCCCCCCGGAACCCCGTCCCCAGCACGGGGCCCGTCTGCTCCCCAGGATCTGGTCGTGCACGTGAGAGACGTGAGCCACCCCGAGACAGAGCTGCAGAAAGCCACCGTCCTGGCCGCCCTGCGGGGCCTGCGCCTGCCCACCCCGCTGCTGGACTCCGTGCTGGAAGTTCATAACAAGGTCGACCTGGTGCCCGGGTGAGTGGACCCCGGCCTGCGTCCCTCCCCCGGACCTCATTCCCGCACGTACTGGTGACGCGGCCCGGTGACCTGTGGCCCCCCCTCGCCGCCTGCCCCACGGCTTTCCGCGGAGCGCCCCCTGCTGGTCCCGGGAGGAAAAGGGGCGGTCCCAGCGCCCTTGTCCCGGATGTGTCACCGCAGCCGTGTTCTGGGGTTGCATGTTCTGAACCCCTTACCCCCACAGGCCCCCCCCCCCTGTGTCACCGCAGCCTTATGGTTTTCTCCGTCCCTGTGTCCCTGTCCAGGGGGGCCGCGTCCTCTCCTGGGACCGTCTGACACAGTCACAGTTCAGGCCCCGTGGGCGGGGGAGGGGTGGGTGCTTCTTGGGGACCCCCGCTCGGTGTTCCCCCGGGCTGAGTGGGGTCTGCCCGCCGCCCCGACGCAGGTACAGCCCGTCAGGATCCCAGGCCGTGGCCGTGTCCGCCCTCCTGGGACACGGGCTCCCGGAGCTGAGGGCCCGGCTGGAGGACGCCGTCCTGAGAGCCACAGGGAGACAGGTCCTCACGCTCCGAGTCCGGCTGGCGGGGGCACAGCTGAGGTGCGTGGGGCTGGCCGGGCAGAGCACCAGCACGCCGGGCAGGTGCGGGGTGTCTGACGCGTCTGCAGCGAATCTGGGTTAATGACTTGGCCTGCGGGGCAAGCGGCCTCCTTGAGCTGACAGGCATGCGGCTGGGCGGGGGAGTTCGTTGCCAGTAGGTCCCCCACCAGTGACAGCAAGGCGGTGTGCGGTTGGGGGACAGGGCTCTGCGGGGACGAGACTCTTTGGGGACAGGGGACGGGGCTCCAGGGGTAGCGTTCTGTGGGACGGCGCTCTGTCTGGGACCAGTTCCTGGGAACATAGCCCTTTGGGGTCCTCGCCCGCCCCACAGACGTGTCCCTTGCTCACTTCCTCAGCTGGCTGCACCAGGAGGCGACGGTGCAGGACGTGGACGTGATCCCCGAGGCTGGGGCGGCCGACGTCAGGGTCGTCATCAGCAGCTCTGCCTACAGCAAGTTCCGGAAGCTCTTCCCGGAGTCAGCCAGCCAGTGAGGGAGCGGAGGCTGCGTGGCCTCAGCACAGCCTCGGGGCGTCCTGCCCGCCCCCTAGGGCGCCTTGCTCCCTGCTGGGCCCCGAAGGCTGGTGGCCGCCCCTCTGCGGCCAGAAGTCAAAGGTCAGGTCTCAGGGTGACTCCGCGGGGACGTGCTTGTGACCTGAGCGTGGGTTCCCTTCCATGCTGTTCCAGCTACGGGATATTAAAAGCTCTGCTCTTGTGTCTGTAAACCAGCCTTGCTGAGTCTTCCAAGGGCCGGCCGCCAGGCACACGGTCCTGCCAGTGTGGCGGGGGTGGGAGGAGCCACTTGGGGCTTCCCGGGTGCTGGTCCCCATAAACTCAGGGCTGCCAGACCTCCCTGTTCCCCACCGCAGTGTCCCGGCAACAAGGACTGTCTCCTGATGACCCTGAGGCCTCTGCGGGCACACACAGGTCAAGGAGAAACAAGGGGACGGGGCAGTGTGGATGATGGGGCAGTGTAGACAGGACAAGGTGTGGACAGGGCAGCCCAGCCCATCCTGAAACCAGGAGACTGGCCAACCCCGGGGATTCGCTCGTACGGGGACCCCGAAAAGACCACAGTGGGCAGGGGAGTGTGCTGCGCGGGCCGCCCCCAGCCCCCAAGGTCCCGCCCGGTCTGCCCGCCCCCGGTGTGTGCCCACTCTTCCCTGAGGCCCCGCAGCCTGGCTCTCTGCCTGGGACCCACACCAGGGCCGCCCCCTTCCAGCCCCCGACTCTGTTCTCACCACCACAGCACCTCCCCGTGCAGGAGACACAAGGAGGGGGTGCGGGTGGGTCAGACCTCTGGTCCCTCACTCTCCTCCTCACAGCCACCCACCCCAGTGTCCCAGAGGCCCCACCCCAAGGCCCAGAGCCACAGCGTCCTGACGCCCAACTGCGTGCTTACAAGCATGATGAGGAGGTGGCTGGCACTCAGGGGGGCCTGTGAGAGAGGGTTGGGGGGGGTGGCTCGGGGGCCTGCATGGGGGGGTTGGGGGAGGGGCTCAGGGGCCCAGGAGGGAAGATCAGGGACATGGGGGGGAGGGACCCCGGACAGAGGGCGTCGGTCTTCCCAACGAGGGGACCAGGTACAAGACCGCCCCCCCCCGCCCCACGAGCACCCAGGCTTCCCCAGGACCCCTCTGTCCACGGAGGGGCCTCTCCCCTCCCAAGGCCCGGTCCACTGTGCCGCGAGCAGCCGGGCCCTGAGAACACGCCCATGTGCTGGGAGGCAGGCAGTCACCCCAAGAAGGGGGCCCCGGCACGGCTGACCCCTGAGGTGCCCACACCCCGATTCTGTCATGGGAAGGGCCAAGTACGGGTTTGAGTGACCCAGAGACACCGTCAACCTGATGGTACTTCACTCCGCCAACGTTTATTCAGCAGCCACAGGGCAGTGCGCACACCCGAACCACACGGCCTCCTTTCCCGTGGGCTCGTGGTCCATACACGCAGCCACCACAGCACCTGCCAGGCACATCCTTCTGACAGAGTGCGTCCCTCAAATACATAAGGCTCAGACACTCATCTTTGGGTATGGGCGGGGGACGGCTCCGTGGCTCAGTCATGTATCCAACTTCGGCTCAGGGCATAATCTCACGACTCGTGGGTTCGAGCCCCAGGTCAGCTCTGCTGACAGCTCGGAGCCTGGAGCCTGCTTTGGATAAATAAGCATTTTTATTTTTTATTTTTATTTAAAAAAATTTTTTTTAAACGTTTATTTATTTTTGAGACAGAGAGAGATAGAGCATGAACTGGGGAGGGTCAGAGAGAGAGGGAGACACAGAATCTGAAACAGGCTCCAGGCTCTGAGCTGTCAGCACAGAGCCCGACGCGGGGCTTGAACCCACAAACTGCGAGATCATGACCTGAGCTGAAGTCGGATGCTTAACCGACTGAGCCACCCAGGTGCCCCTTTTGTTTGTTATTTATAGAGACCCACCAGCTTTCTTTGGGTTAGTATTTTCTATTTACTTTCAGCCTTCTGTCTTTCTTTCTCTCTCTCTTTTTTCTTTCTCTCTCCTTCTTTTCTCTCTCTCTCTTCATTTCTTTCTGGGAGAGAGAGAGGGAGAGAGAGGGAGAACACAAGCCAGGGAGGGGGCAGAGAGAGAATCTCAAGCAGGGTCCACTCTCCATGCAGAGACCAACACAAGGTCAGTCCCACAATCCTGGGATCATGACCTGAGCTAAAATCAAAAGTCTGATGCTTAACTGAGCCACCCAGGAGCCCCAAAATAACATCTTAAAAAAAAAAAAAAAGTACGAGGGGCGCCTGGGTGGCTTAGTCTGTTGAGCGTCTGACTTCGGCTCAGGTCATGATCTCATGGTTCCTGAGTTGGAGCCCCTCATCGGGTTCTGTGCTGACAGCTCTCGGAGCCTGGAGCCTGCTTGGGATTCTGTGTCTCCCTCTCTCTCTGCCTCTCCCCACTCATGCTCTCTCTCTCTCTTTCTCTCTCTCTCTCAAAAATAAATGTAAAGAAAAAAAAATTTTTTAAAGATTGTAGAACAAAATAAATAAAATAAAAAATAACAAAATAAAGTAAAATAAAATTAAATGAAGTTAAATTAAATTAAAATTAAATAGGGACGCCTGGGTGGCTCAGTCTGTTAAGCAGCTGACTTTGGCTGGGGTCATGATCTCACGGTTCGTGGGTTCGAGCCCCACGTTGGGCTCTGTGCTGACAGCTCGGAGCCTGGAGCCTGCTTCGGATTCTGTGTCTCCCCCCCGCCTCTCTCTGCCCCTTCTCTGCTCACACTCTGTCTTCTCTCTCTCAAAAATAAATAAACATTAAAAAAAAGAATAAAGTACAGAACCTTTGCTTCATGTCCACATGAAGAGACTTAAAATACCAGAAAACTGAAAGGTTTGACCCAGGATTTTAAGTTATAAAGCAACAATAAAGTGCGGCCCAGCGAGCAGGTGAAGAAACCTCCCCGTGACCCGGGAACCTGCTCCTTCAACACTGGGCCCTCCACACCGTGTTGCCCAGATGTGTCCGTCACTTGAATGACAGAAACAGAAATCCACGAAGGAGGCGGATTTCGTGGGATTGAACAGTCGTGAGGAGCGTTCCAGACCCAAATGGAAGGTACTTGTGGGCCGGACGTGGCCAGGAACTACGGCCACGGGGTGTTCAGAGGACGCAGCATCTTGTCCGGCGCCGTCCCCTGCGGGCTTCGAGCTTCCAGTTCCTGGGCCTCGGGCCGCTCCTGGAATGATGGCATCCGCATACCGAAAACATAAGCGGATGTTCTGGAAAATGACCCCTTGGACCTGAAGAGACCACACTCCAACACGGAGGAAAGCGTCGTCTTCAAGACTACCCTGAGAAAGCCTAATGTCCTCCTCCATCGGAGGCAGAATGCTCCAGAACACGAGACACACAGGAACCGCAGGGAGCCCTTCGTAGGGGAGAGGAACACCCACACACCATCGGGGTTCACCGTTGGGCTGAGAAGCTGAAAGGGCCAGCACCGTCAAGGTCGTGTGCGCAACGCGGGACTTGTGACGTTGCGTCCACGCGGCTGGATCCCCGGGTACCGGGGAAGCGGAGCAATGCTGTCCTGCCCCTCACGGGGAGCACGGCCTCATGCACACCCTCGGGGTTTTCACTCCCAGAGGCGGCCAGCCGCCAGGAGAATTTACTAAGTATGTTGCCCCAGGGGGTGGAGTGTGCTGCCCCTGGGCCGAAAGGAAAACCCGTTTGGGGCAGAAATTTGCATGAGGCCACGCAGTTTCCCTGGGAAAGGCAGACGTGACAGCGGGACACCGGCGCCCCCCCCCCCCCCCCCGTGGCTCTTCCTAGACACCGCATGTTGCACAAACCTAAAGTGCCCTGCCAGGCTGCCGGCCCCACTTTTCCAACCACATCCCCTCACTTCCTGTGTCTGCGCCCCAGGTTGGTCATCCTCGCTGTGTTTCCCACGTTTTCGTTATGACCGTGTCCGTTAAGGTGATCTCTGCCCGGTGGCGGGGACTCACCGACAGCTCAAGGGATGGTTAGCATTTTTTTTTTTTTTTTGAGCGATACCGTATGTTTCAGTGAAGGCACGAGCACTGTTTTTCTGGACACCAGGCGATCGTTGCGTGGTTAATAGACTACTTCGTCAACACACAACTTCTGTATGTCCCGGGAAACCAAACAATTCATCTGACGCACTTTATTGCAGTTTCGCTGGACCGAAACCCACAGTATCTCCAGCGGGTGCCCGTGTCGGCTCAGGGGTCAGCTCGAAGCCCATGCATGTGGGCTTGGCGAGCGCGGGCTGGATGATGGCGTTGCTTTGCTCACATAAAGCATGTGCTCCCGAGCCCGTGGTTGCCGTCTCTGATTAGGAATCCGCTAGCCCTGAGGCGGGGAGCCGCAAGGCCCCCAGACGCCAGAGCACCACGAGCAGAGAAAAGAACAAAATAGAGTTCGCATCTTGGGCAAATAGAGACAGACGGACGGACAGACAGACCCTAAGAAACCACAGAACAAGGATGTTGGAAAACTGACCACTGCCCAACGTGGTCTTGGGAGAAGAATGGCACGTGTGCCAGAGAGGGGAAACCCCAGCACCACTTGGCCTAATTTCCGGGGATGCCTGAAGGTGGCCTCCTGGCGGGCCCCCGGATGCCACGGCAGCGCCCAGGGTGGGCACCCAGCTGCCCGTCACGCGTGTGGGCCCACACTGGCTCGAAGAGAGCGCCAGGGAGGCGTCTGGAAAGTGAGGGAGTGAGTGCCAAACACCTCCTTCGAGGCCCCTCTGCTCCTTCCATCCCTGTCGGAAAAGCCAGAGTAGAAGCAGCCCCAGGAACCGTGGCCTGGGGACAAGCAAACGTGCGGTGGTTTCATCAGAAACCACAGTACCTCTTCCCCGTCTTAGTGGTTTTCTCCGTGGATCGGACACGCCCAGTCCTACCCCACAGACGCGGTCCTTTCGGGCTTTATGCAGCTCCGGGAAAGTGTCATCCGTCATCCTGCTGCCGCCACGGCCCCAGGCGAGGGGATGCCCCACGGCAGCCACGGCACCTGCCCACAGAAGCCACGGCTGCAGCTAAACCTGAAGAAGCAGATCCCAGGTTCCGGGTCCTTCTTCCTCTGAGGATTCGAGCACACGTCTCTGCTGATCACCAGCGTGTGCTTTCCACTCCCGCCCCAGGAGCCGCGAGGCTGGGTGTCACCCGCGGGGGGCGCTCCGTGGATGGGGGAAGGTGGGCCCTGCCCCGCATGCCCCCCCCCACCCGCGCCCGCGCTCCGTGTCAGCATCGCAGCAGCTTGTCGTTGAGCCTGATGACGTCGCTGACAAACGTGTCCGCCCCGATGAAGTCCCCCGCGATGATGTTGGTGCACCGCACGCCCGGCCCAGGGCACTGCTCGCGCACCCACGCGCGCAGGTACGGCAGGTTGGGGAGCGTCATCTTCTCCAAGGACTCGGACGGGTGCGCCAGGATGTACGTCAGGTTCTCCGTCAGGTTGATGCCCGCCACGAACAGCCCGCCTGGAACAGGAAGGAGAGGAAGCTGGTGCCACGGCCGTCAGGCTCCCCCGCCCTCGTGTCCACACGCTTCTGAGCACAGACTCTCAGAGCCGCGTGCAGATTAGGGTTCCGACGGCGGGGACACACGTGTCCACATCAGTGCCAGACTCCTGCCACCCAGCATGGGGACGGATAATGTCCGCAGGGACGCGCATGTCTTGATTCCCGTGTAGTGGGCGGAATAACGTCCCCAGAGATGACCATGCCCCGACCCCCCACATGACGGACACACTGATGTCCCCACAGACGTCCACCCCTTGACCATGAGCGGCGGACACACGAATGTCCCCAGAGATGTCCCATGTGCTGGACGGAATAATGTCCCCAGCGACGTGTATGTTCCACTCCTGTGTGGTGGACACAGTAACCACTACTTGTCACAGCGGCAAATGGACACTCACACACCGCGTGTCAGCCAGTGGATTTCGGGGGGGTGGCCCAGAATCCTCAGACACATCGCAGAATCTCTGGGAGGGGCTCAGCACCTGTGTGGGTGGGAACCCCTGGACAAAGGTCTGAGAGCCCCCCACCCCCACCACAGGCGAGTTGGCAGGAGGCCACGGTCAGACGTATGGTGTCTCCGCCGACGGTTTTCCTTCTAACCCTCAGAGTGCACGCTTGTCAACCGGAGAAACACGAGAGCGCGAGATACCACGTCACAACCTGCTTCTCGGGTGGCCTTGGGGCCGGGCCTTATGTCCGTCTCTCAGGTTACAACATGGCTTCTGAAACAGGTTTGTGAGCACACAGAGGCGTGACAGGGCGAGCAGGAGGCATGCTCAGAGCGCGTGTGGGTGTGTGTGGAGCCTGTGTGTGTGTGTAGAGCGCGTGTGGGTGCGTGTAGACGTGTGGGCGCGTCTAGAGCGTCTGTGGGTGTGTGTAGAGGACATGTGGGTGTGTGTGAAGCGCGTGTAGGTGCGTGTGGAGAGCGTGTGGGTGCGTGGTGTGTGTAGAGTGCGTGTGGGTGTGTGCAGAGCGCATGTGGGTGCATTTAGACGTGTGGGTGCGTGTAGACTGGTGTGGAGCGCATGGGTGCGTCTAGAGCGTGTGTGGGTGCGTGTGGCACGCGTGTGGGTGCGCGTAGGCCTCGTGGGGTGCACGTAGAGCGTGTGAGTGCGTGTGGATGCTTGTGGAGCGCATGTGGGTCGGGCACCGCCCGCGTGGGCACGTGTGCAGCACGCGTGGGAGTCTGTACCGCGCGTGTGGGCGCGAGCACAGCACACTGCGCACGACGCGTGTCGCACAGCTGCAGCGCAGAGCTGGGGCAGGCTGTAGACCCGAGTCTCCGCACCTCGCTACCAATACCACAGGTGCGTGTCCACGTACGTACACACACGTAGATGTCTCGTGGATGTGCGTACGTGCGTGTGTACGTGACGCGGGGAATTAAAGCAAAAAGGAAACGCAGACACAATGGAATTTCTTACAAGCTGCAGCCCACTGCCGACCACCGGACAGCGCTCGCGAGTCCGCGATTTCTCCGGGAACGTCCTCTCTCCTAACGTTCAGGCTTCGCTAGAGGGAAAAACACTGGCAGCCTGACGCCAGCCGCCAGCCGGGCCTCCAGGATCCCTGAGGATCCCTGAGGATCCCTGATCTTCCTTAGCATACGAAGGTCCTTCTGGGCGCTTCCCTGGACCTCACCGCCCCCAGCTCACACGAGTGTATAACCAGCCTGTCCTCCATCCCTGAGCAGCACTTCCCGCCCACGGCCCGGTCCCTGCGCTTTGATAAAGCCACCTGTTGCACCAAAAACGTCTCGAGAATGCTTGCTGGGCTGCCGGCTCCGAACCCCAACATTTTCCACGTCAGCCCGGACCTAAGCGGCTCTGGCAGGATGTGTCTGGCCCAGGCCAGCAAACTCCCTTGCGATAATTATGTAGACAGGCGTCCTCCCGGTGGCACCCAGGCCGTCCTAGCAAAGGGGACGCTGACCCTGTCTGCTCCTCGCCAAATAGATGCAGGGGCTTCTCCCGAAGTCATTTCCCGGGCTAACGGCCGCGATCATCGGAGCCAGCTGTGGTTAGTCTGCCTCGGGACGGGGACTTTCTGGAATGTTCCCAAGCAGCTGTGAAAACAGCACGCGTCCACTGTGGTGGAAAACCCCACGGTGTCTGCTCATCTGTCTGAGTCTACGAGGCTTGGAATCCATCGGGAAGCCCTTTCTCTGCCTTCTGGGGCGTCTCTCCTCTTTTGCCTCTCCTCCTTATTTTGCACCACCTTGGGTGGTCCAGTTCCTGCCCACCGTCTGGCCCAGCTCGGAGCCTGGGCTCCCCCTCCCCTCCCGCAAAGAGCAAACACCAGCCCCGGACTCAGAGCGCCCACTTCAGAGATCCCTGCCCACATCCCCGAAAAACTGACAGTGGGGAACAAGCTGATTGACTTTCAAATGGACACAAGCAGAATACAATTCGGTGTTTAAGCTAATTTAAATTTGTCGGTTTACTTAAGATGCACCTGTCTTTAGACTCACGAGCCTTAAATACCACGCTGCTATTCTATTCGGACTCACTAAAGGTGAGGTCAGGTCGTGTTATCTCTGTCGCAACTGGTCAGCAAAAAGACGACCTAAAATGATGCTTGATTTCTGTCTCAGTTTTCACGGGTGTTGTTAACATAGCTTGCAAAGTCTGTGGTGACCCGAGACTTTTAAAGCTTTGCTGCGATGACAAATTGGACTGAATTCCTTGGACATCCAGACCTTTCCCTAATAGGATGTGGCCCTGAAGCATGGATTGATTACTGAACGTAGGTTTGTGGTTTTTCGGCTTCTTACTGCAGAGAAACTCAGGGCATTTAAATCTGCTGGAAAACATGCTTTGTGCTTAAATGTTTTCATTTAATTTGTGCTTTAAATTTTAGATTCATAAATCTGCCATCTAGAGACTTCTGGCTGAACAGTTTACAATTGGTTACCAGTTAATTTCCACTGGAGACTAAGGTTTCTAACACGAAAAATTCTGCTACATGGGGCGCCCGGGTGGCTCAGTCGGTTAAGCGTCTGGCTTCGGCTCGGGTCATGATCGCGCGGTTCGTGGGTTCAAGCCCCACATCGGGCTCACGGCTCTCAGCACAGAGCCTGGAGCCGGCTTCACATCCTCTGTCTTCCTCTCTCTCTGTCCCTCCCCCCACTCACAGTCCTTCTCAAAAATAAATAAACATTTTTGAAAATGCTGCTAAATGTAATTAACCCTGATGGAAATAAGGGAAACAACACTGGATGAAAAAAAAAAGGTGTAGAGGGTTTAAGAAGGGAAATCTTTGGGGGCGCCTGGGTGGCGCCGTCGGTTAAGCGTCCGACTTCAGCCAGGTCCGATCTCGCGGTCCGTGAGTTCGAGCCCCGCGTCGGGCTCCGGGCTGATGGCTCAGAGCCTGGAGCTTGTTTCCGATTCTGTGTCTCCCTCTCTCTCTGCCCCTCGCCTGTTCATGCTCTGTCTCTCTCTCTGTCCCCAAAATAAATAAACGTTGAAAAAAAAAATTAAAAAAAAAAAAAAAAAAGAAGGGAAATCTTTGGAAAGGAATTTTGTATGTGGTCAGGACTAAAGTTGAAATGAATGGATTTTTTTATGTTTATCTATTTTGAGAGAGAGAGAGAGACGCTCCACACTGTCAGCGCAGAGCCCTATGTGGGGCTCAAACTCACAAACTGTCAGATCATGACGTGCGTTGAAACCAAGAGTTGGATTCTCAACCAACTGAGCCACCCAGGCGCCCCATAATGAGGGGATTTTAAAAGCACACTGGTTGGGGCGCCTGGGTGGCGCAGTCGGTTAAGCGTCCGACTTCAGCCAGGTCACGATCTCGAGGTCTGTGAGTTCGAGCCCCGCGTCAGGCTCTGGGCTGATGGCTCGGAGCCTGGAGCCTGTTTCCGATTCTGTGTCTCCCTCTCTCTCTGCCCCTCCCCCGTTCATGCTCAGTCTCTCTGTGTCCCAAAAATAAAAAATAAATAAATAAATAACTTTGTGATGGTAGGTAATCCTATTAAGGCGTGTGCTTTGTAACTTCTTTAAGTCTTTTTAAACAAACTTCCCCAAGATTTAAATTGTAAATAAAGTCTTTTTGACCAATTAGATTTGCTTCTTTGGTACGTTAGGTGACTCAGGAAGCATCATTAAATAAATAATAGGTCTTAGGGCAAATGCTAGAACTATTCTGGAGACTATGCAATTCCTAAAGTGTTTTGTTTTTTTTTTTTAAGTTTATTTTCTTTTTGCACCAGCGAGCTTGAGCAGGGGAGGGTCGAAATCCAGAGTCGACACTCATCCGACCGAAATGACTTAGCCACCCAGGTGCCCCGAAATTCCTGAAGTTTCCGGAATGTCCTATTTGCGAGTGACCTGTGTAGACTCACATATGACCAGACAGCTCTAAGGAACTAAGGTTGACTTTACGAAACACGGAGCCATGGAGCCCCTTGGAAACGTTGGCCGGGTACCTGCTCACACAGCTGCCAGCAGCCTCACCAGGCGAGTACAGGTCACTTCCTGGCAGGTGCAGGAACCCCAGGATATTTGGGGACCTCGTGACCAGGAGTTGGCCCCATTCTACAGGTACAGCAGGCAGGTCTGACGGAAGCACTTGGCTTGGCTTCTGGCCTGGAGGGGCTACGCTTGGCTCAGTTGAGAGATTCCTTACGAAATTTGTTTTGAAAATCTGTATGGCTTATCACTATTCCTGCTGAGGTGATGTAAATAATTAGGCCGAGTTTATAGCACTGGATTCGGTTTACAAACAGATGAGTCTTGACGTGGCTACTTCTCCAAATGAGGGCAATTGCAGGGAAAAATTAGGTTTCAACAACACGTCTTTGTAAATACTATTTTTTTTTTTTTTTTTTTTTTAGTTTTTTGGTTTTGTTTGTTTCTATTTTTACCTCTAGATTGAGAGAGAGAGTTGGGGGGAGGGGGCACAGGGAGAGAGACTGAGAATCCCCTCAGCCCGTGAGTTCGAGCCCCGCGTCGGGCTCGGTGCTGCGACAGCTCAGAGCCTGGAGCCTGTTTTGGATTCTGTGTCTCCCTCCCTCTGACCCTCCCCCATTCATGCTCTGTCTCTCTCGGTCTCAAAAATAAATAAACGTTTTAAAAAAAAAAACCCAAAGATCTAAGAGTCAACATTGTTCAGGGGGGAAAGATGTGGGAAACAAAGGCAGAAATGCGGATTAAGTGTCCTTATAACCTGTGGCCATTGGTGAACTCTTGACACGCTCAGAGTGAAACATCTCTCCAGCAACTCCCTACCCTCTTAAAGTTCACGCGTTGCTAGAGGGCAAATGACCTTAGCTTGACAATATAGCCAGGCCTCCAGCCTCGTTAGCATATGAAATCCTTCTGGAACTTCCGTCCCTTCACCTCCCCCACCTCCCAAGTATCAGTCACCCCTCACAACCCCGTTCCGCCCACAGTCCTGTCCACCCCCCCCCCCCCGCTGTAATAAAAGCACCTGTTTGCACCCAAGACAGCGCAACAATCCTCTCTTTCTTGGCCGTCGGCTCAGAACCCCAACACTTCAAACCGCATCATGTGTATGGGCTTATCTGTACCTCTGTGCATCCGTGCACACATGTACACGTACCCACGTACAGACACGTGCGCACACAGCCACACACGTGTCCATACATGTTACGCGTGCGCACACACACGCTACATGACTTCTGAAGTTCTTCCCTAAGAGCCGAAAGCAAACCTGTGAGCGATAGCGTGTGTGCGAGCCCTGCAGGTGCCATGTGTGACCGACCCACGCTGCTCACCTGGGCGGCCACACCTCTTCATGTGCTCCAGGTAGTGGATGAGCTCCTGGGGTTTCACCTGGTCCCCCCACCAGTAGGGGATCCCAGGCCACAACTCCCTGTGCCGGCTCACGACACTCGCCTCCTCGTAGGACAGAATGACCTGCTGGCCGCGTGTCCACAGCTGGTTCAATGTCGGCACCTCCTGGAGAGGAAGGAGGAGTAGCGGGTACCTGAGAGAGACTGGTCGGGGAGTGTGAGAGACTGATGGTGGAGGATGGGGGTGAGAGACTGATGGTGGAGGATCGGGTGTGAGAGAGAGACCTAATGGTGGAGAGAGGGTGAGAAAGACTGATGGTGGAAGATGGGGGTGAGAGACTGATGGTGGAGGATCGGGGAGTGTGAGAGACTGATGGTGGAGGATGAGGGTGAGAGACTGATGGTGGAGGATGGGGGTGAGAGACTGATGGTGGAGGATTGGGGAGTGTGAGAGACTGATGGTGGAGGATGAGGGTGAGAGACTGATGGTGGAGGATTGGGGAGTGAAACAGACTGGTGGTGGAGAACAGGGTGGGAGAGACTGATGGTGGAGGATCGGGGTGAGAGACTGATGGTGGAGGATGAGGGTGAGAGACTGATGGTGGAGGATGGGGGTGAGAGACTGATGGTGGAGGATTGGGGAGTGAAACAGACTGGTGGTGGAGGATGAGGGTCAGAGACTGATGGTGGAGGATCGGTTGTCTGAGAGAGACTGATGGTGGAGGGTCGGGGTGAGAGACTGATGGTGGAGGATCAAGGTGTATAAGAGACTCATGGTGGAGACAGGGGTAAGAGAGACTGATGGTGGAGGATGAAGGTGAGAAACTGATGGTGGAGGATCGGGTGTCTGAGAGAGAATGATGGTGGAGGATTGGGGTGAGAGACTGATGGTGGAGGATCGGGTGTATGAGAGAGACTAATGGTGGAGAACAGGGTGAGAGAGACTGATGGTGGAGGATTGGGGTGAGAGACTGATGGTGGAGTATCGGGGAGTGTGAAGGACTCATGGTGGAGAGCAGGGTGAGAGAGACTGATGGTGGAGGATCGAGGTGTCTGAGAGCAACGGTGGTCGGTTATCAGGGTGTCTGAGAGACACAGGGATGTGGCATCATTGGGGTGCCTGTAGTAGGGACATGAGGGGGGGGGGGCAGGCAGCATCTACAACTGCTCCTTGACCTCTGAAATGTCTGTGACCCAGACAGAAGTGTTACCAACAGCACCCTGAGCTCACGCTGACCCCCCAGAGGCCCTGCCCATCGAATAGCCAGGTGTGTCAGGAAGGTCAAGCACGTGTTACTACAAGGACCAGTGCTCGAAGGACCAGTGATTTTGTACGTGGACCTCCCACCCTCTTCCGTCTCCCCTCTGTGACGTTCCCTCTGGAGACTCAGCCTGGCGGTCTGTCCCCTAACAGCTGCTCCTGCCACCTTCCCTCAGAAGCCCCAAGCACCTGGGTGCCCTGGATCACAGCAGCCCCACTGTCTTGTTTTGGCCTCAGACCAGGCTCATAGGACGAACTTGGAGAAATGCCCCAACAAAGTGATGTAAAATGGACCCCAAATGGATATGGAGTTAACTTTCCAGCTTCCCGGAGACCCAGGGAGGGTCACTCCAGCCGTCGCCAGCAAATGGCATAAATTATCTGGATCACAAAGACCAGGTGTGTTGTGGGCTCAACCGTGTCCCCTCTGAAATCTTAAGTTGAAGTCCTCACCCCGATACCCCAGAACGTGACTGTATTTGGAGGTGGGGTCTTGAAGTAGATAACGGAGGTAAAATCAGATCATTAGGATGAGCCCTGATCCAATAGGACTGGAGAAGGGCGGATGAAGACACAGACATGCACAGAGGGACGACCACGTGAGGACACAGCGGGAAGACGGGTCTACGTGCCCAGGAGACAGGCCTCGGCCCAGCCTGGACCTCAGACTCCCAGCCTCGTCCCCGCCTGGACCTCGCACTCCCAGGTTGTGTATGTGGCACAGTGGTGCCAGGGGCACTCTGTGGGCAGGGGGTGGGCAGTGGTCTTTCTCCCTCGGCGCATCACAGAGAGCACTCCAGCAGCGCCCCCACCCCCAGCACCGGAACTATCTCACCATCATGCACAGCAGAACCAAGCACGCAGGGGAGTCTACAATCATACTCCTGCCCCCCACCTGCGCCAAAGGGGCCCTTCGTGTCCCCAAGGATGTTGTTGATGAATCGTACTCCTGCCCCCCACCTGCGCCAAAGGGGCCCTTCCTACCCCTCGGGGACACAGCTTGTCCCCAAAGATGTTGTTGATACAGGCCACTAGGTACTCATGCAGGTTGTCCGTCAGGCCATCGAAGTCCCTGCAGGCCAGGATCACTACCTCCTGGGGGTGGCTCTCCAGCCACTCTGAGATCTCTGTGAGGGTGTCCTGCACAAGAGAGAGAGGGGCTCAGTCGGACCGTCCCGAGGGGGGCCAGGAAGCTGAGGACACTCCCACAGGCCCAAGGGCCTTCCGCAAACAGAACCCACTGGGCAAACGGGCCTGGGTCCTGGGCCAACAAATAGCCAATGCAGCCTCACCAATGACCGCCGGGCCGCCAGCCATTATCCTCGGGGAGAAGCATATGCTTGCGTGTGTGTGTGTGTGTGTGGCCATGTGTGTGCACGCTCACTGCACAGGGCACCGTGTGTGCAAAGGGGTGAAGTCTGCAAGTGCAGGGAACACGCAAAGCCCGGCAAGCGGCATGTGGAGTGAGGTCCCCGGAATGGTGTCACCGGCCCCCAGGCGTCCTGGATGGCAGGGGGGAGTTAGGCTGAGCAGGACGGTGACTCATCGTATTCGGACTTCAGAGCCACTCAGGTTGTGGCGGAGGAGACAGTGCAAGACGCCCCAAGCCCCAACCAAAGGCAGGAAGACAAGCAGCCCCAGGTTTGCAAAACCCAGGAGGTCAAGAGTTGTAACCTCTGGACGGCTGGACCCCACAAGGGTGCGCATCACCGCGTGCAGACCTCCCCGCCGCAGCCCGTCCAGCACCCCAGCCCCTCCCTGCGCCAGCCGCCCTGCCCCACCCTGCGACCTCGCACTCCTCCCCTCCCCCCTTCCCCCACGCCCCCCCTCCTCAACCCCGTGACCCCCTGCACCCCCCACACCTCCACCAGCGCAGTGGAGTACACCATCCCCCGCCCCCGCTGCTCCCCCGCCCCCCACCTCCCCCTCCCACTCCCCCCCCACCGCACCTTCCCCTCCCCCTCCGCCCCCCCGCCCCTCCCCCAGCGCAGTCGTGTATACCATCCCCCTCCCCCGCCCCCCATCCCCCCTGCCCCTCCCCCCGCCCCCCCCCGCGCCCCCCATCCCCCTGCCCCTCCCCCCGCACCTCCACCAGCGCAGTCGAGTACACCATGTGCACGAAGTGCAGGTTGTTCTCCGAACCCTCCGGCATGTGCGCGACCCGCAGGTCCAGGTACCGCACCCCGGCGTCCAGCTGCTCCGTGACACCCAGCACCTGTGGACAGAGCTCCGTCGTCGCTGCTGGGGGCCGTGGGGCTCCCGCCTCGGCCCACTGCCCCCCCCCCCCCCCCCCCCCCCCCCGTCCAGGGCTCACGGTCCGGCCGGAGATGCCCCCCTCTGGGCCACGCTGTCTGAGGTCGAATCAAGAGCTGTTCTAGGTGCCGGCTGCGGTCCGGACGCCGCGCACTCCTGGCACTCGGGCACATGCTTTCGGGTGACACTGGCCACGGTGAGCCACAGACGGAGCCTGGGGAGGCCCTGTCCTGCCGTCCACGCCCCCTAGGCGCTGCCCTGCAGGGTCCCGCCTCCCCCTCGCCCGGGGCGGGCACCGGGAAGGAACGCTCTCTGGGCCTCAGCAGCCCTGAGCCAGGCCCCCAGGGCCACACCTGCACCCTTGGCGGTCAGGACGCGCGGAGGAGGGTCAGCGGAGGTGGGCACCGTCCCCACGCCACAAACAGCAGGAGGACAGGCAGGAAGGAATCCAATCCAGACAGGGTAAAGGAGGGAAAGGCCGCACCCTCCCACACAACGTGACAATGGAAAAAGCGAGAGTTAAGTAATTTGTACATCCTTGAGGCTCTGCAGGGAGCCAGGGTCCCTCCTGTGAGCCCCCCTGTGGAAACATGCAGCACTCGGGCTCAGGAGGCTACCTAGAGGCTTTCGTGTCCCCTACTGTGTGTGTGGGGGGCGAGGTCCAGCCAGGTGCGCCCCCTCTCCCCCCACCGTGCAGAACCACCTGCAAGGGGCCTTGCCGCCCAGGTCGACCCTCGCTCAGGGACCCCAAGCTCTCTGCAGGAGCGGACTCCGGGGAGAGGAAAGCACCCAGCTGGCTACTCCCCGGGGCACAGGCTTGTGCCTCAGGTGGGCTGAGGCCGTGGACGGACAGGACTGAGAAGTGCACATTTTCTCCCGTAAAACACCCCTTCACACGCGTATGGCGTCTTTTCAGAACGTAAACTAGGTGCTCGCGGTGTCAGTATTAGTAAAGCCACGGGATCTGACGAGGTCGTCACAGGACGCATGCGCGGTCTGACCGCCCAGGGCGGATCCCTGCCTACACCTGGGGACACATCAGGGGGGCTGCGGCGAGAACCGCCCTGGAGCTGGATGGGGCGTTCCTGCCCCTTCCCCTCGGTGTGTGAGCTACAAACTTAACATGATGCCCTCCCGGGTGCTTCTTCCCCGAACGGTGTGCATTAGCGATGACACCGTGTGACATGCGGCGTTCTGCAGCAAACTCAGGGTGTGTACACCTTCCCGGCTGCGGACGCACCCCATATGCTTTCCTGTGGCCGGTGCTTATGAACAAGCGGTTCTGGTTATTTCCTCAACCGATTCCCTGGAGGCACCCAGACTTTACAACAGCATACCCCCACCCAGACCTCCTCATGGCCCCCAGCACCACGAGACCCCAGCACCACGGGGACCCAGCACCACGAGACCCCAGCACTGTAGGGCCCAGCACAAGGAGACCCCAGCACCGAGAGACCCAGCACTGTGGGGACCCAGCACTGTCCAGGACCCCAGCACCGCTGGGACCCATCACCACTCAGGACCCTAGCACCACGGGACCCCACCGCCATGTAGGACCCAGCTCTGTGGGGACCCAGCACCATGAAACCCCAGCACTGTAAGGCCTAGCACAAGGAGACCCCAGCACTGACAGACCCAGCACTGTGGGGACCCAGTACCGTGGGCCCCCAGCACCGTCCAGGACCCCAGCACTGCTGGGACCCATCGCCACTCAGGACCCTAGCACCACGGGACCCCACCACCACGTAGGACCCAGCACCATGGGGACCCAGCACCATGAGACCCCAGCACTGAGAGACCCAACACTGTGGGGACCCCAGAACCGTGGGACATGGCACTGTGGGGACCCAGCACCAAGGACCCCAGCACTGCATGCCCCCAGCACCGTGGGACCCCAGCACCGTCCAGAACCCCAGCACTGCTGGGACCCATCACCACTCAGGATCCCAGCATCACAGGCCCCCAGCACCATGGGACCCAGAACCACCCAGGACCCCAGCACCGCGGGGACCCAGCTCGGTGGGACCCCAGCATCTTGGGACCCCAGCACCGCGGGACCCCATCTCCGGGACTGCAGCGAACCCGCTGACCCCTCCCGCAGGGCTCTGTGGTGACATTTCAGGCTGGCCAGTGCAAGCACCTCACACAAGTAGGGAATCTGGTTTCTCCACATTCCAGACAGGCAGGTCCCCAGAGGGATTCCTGCTGCCCTCGTGACTTGAATTCCTGCTGCGCAGAGATTACAAAGCACCAGAGCCCGGGACTGGGGCCTCCGGGAACCCGGGGTTTCCAATGCACACGTCCAAGGAACAGAGAATTCGGACCCCTGAGCCCCCCACAAGCGGCGGTGGGGGGCTGGGCTGCTCCCCAGGTGGGTCCTGCGTTGCTGCCAGAACCTGGAACCATCACGTGCCTCTCCTCCCTCACTGACACTGTGCGGTGATGGCCATAAGGCCAGCTGCCTGCCCCTCCCCCACCGGGATGCCCCGGGTCACCCTGGGTCTGCTCTCCCCATTCCCCAGCAGGATGTCATGGGTCACCCTGGGTCTGCTCTCCCCACCCCCCACCGGGACCCTCCGGGTCACCCCACCACCCACCAGGATGCCCTGGGTCTCCCTGAGTCTGCTCTCCCTGCCCCCCACCGGGATGCCCCGGGTCACCCTGGGTCTGCTCAACCCACTCCCCACCGGGAACCTCCAGGTCACCCTGGGTCTGCTCTCCCCACCCCCCCACCAGGACCCTCCGGGTCACCACACCCCCCACCAGGGTGCCCTGGGTCTCCCGGAGTCTGCTCTCCCCACCCCCCACCAGGACGCCATGGGTCACCCTGGGTCTGCTCTCCCCACCCCCCACCGGGACCCTCCGGGTCACCCCACCACCCACCAGGATGCCCTGGGTCTCCCTGAGTCTGCTCTCCCCGCCCCCCACCAGGACACCCCGGGTCACCCTGGGTCTGCTCTCCCCATTCCCCAGCAGGATGTCATGGGTCACCCTGGGTCTGCTCTCCCCACCCCCCACCGGGACCCTCCGGGTCACCCCACCACCCACCAGGATGCCCTGGGTCTCTCTGAGTCTGCTCTCCCTGCCCCCCACCGGGACGCCCCGGGTCACCCTGGGTCTGCTCAACCCACTCCCCACCGGGAACCTCCAGGTCACCCTGGGTCTGCTCTCCCCACCCCCCCACCAGGACCCTCCGGGTCACCACACCCCCCACCAGGGTGCCCTGGGTCTCCCGGAGTCTGCTCTCCCCACCCCCCACCAGGACGCCATGGGTCACCCTGGGTCTGCTCTCCCCACCCTCCACCGGGACCCTCCGGGTCACCCCACCCCCCACTGGGACGCCCCAGGTGACCCTCAGACTGCACATCACCCAGACCTTCCTCTCCATGTACACCCTACCCCAGGACGACCCCCCCACCCCAGTGCTCACAATGCCCTCAGACCCCCAGGAGCAGAGGCCTCGGCAGGGAGTTTGAGCAAACCCCAATCAGACAGGAGAGACTGACCCCTCTCAGGACGTGGGGACCCGGCCCCGCCCGCCCTGTCCCTCCCTGAGCATTCAGGCAGAAACCTGTCATTGTGGGTTCTTTCTCCTCCTTTTCAAACGTGTGCCCGTCTCTAAACAGGCCTCTGGACAACGGCACGGCCCAGAGGAGGTTCCCCAGGACTGGGGGCTCTGAAGTGGGATCCCGTGAGGGCCTGCCTCCAGCCAGCAAAACACCTCACAAAGACATGGGGACGTGCGTTGTTTATGGCTGCTGGGTTGGCCGGACGTCTGTTTTCAATAGTGTTTCCCCTGCCAGAGAGAGCACCCACCCGGCAGATGGCACTGATCGGCCGGCCCCAGGGCCCCGCGCCCCTCACCTGGGTGGTGGACCACTTGAGCACGATGGGGCGTGTGATGCAGGGAAGGACCTTGCCCAGCAGCTGCAGCAGCCGGGACTGGCTTTGTGCAATGGGCGACTTCTTGTCCAAGCAGTACGTCATGGTGTCGTGACTCCCTGCAAGCAAACCCGAGGGGACTTTGCACCCGGGAGCCCCCTCTGCCGGGCACCCTGTGAGCCCCCTCCACCAGGCGCCCCATGCCCGGCGGTGGGTACTGTCCCAAACTCATGCCCACCGTGCCGATGGGACAGGGTCGTCCAGGACCAGGGTGGCCCTAAACCTGGGTGTCCTTTTAAGGGACACAAGAGGAGAGACACAGACACAGAGGAGATGCCACATGACACCACGCGGTTCCTCGCGGGGAACACCGCCCGTGGTTTCGGGGACCTTCCTGTGCCAAGTGATCCTCATCCAGCACAGCCACCAACGTGCCCCCCTGACCTGGAGAAACACCCCCATGTCTGTCCGCACTGACGTCTGTGAAGGTTTTCCAGAAACTCTTGAAGAAGAAAGGGGCACGTTTACTGGGTGCGAACGTTCGCATGTTGTACAGGGACGTCCGTGTAAATAAGCACAAATACGTATGAATAAGCGAAGCTGCCGGAATCGCTGAGACCCGGTGCTGCCAATTCCACAGATCAACGCATCAGAGCGCGGACTTCAAAGACGGACGCAGTTTTGCGCATCTAAGGTGTTATAACGGGGTGTTCTGCTCGCTGGACACAATCAGTGAGCACTGAGATCAGGAGAGATTCCTGGGCCCTGTGTCCCATCCGGCGGAACCCACGATGTTTACAGGCTTAGCTGGAAAAATGAAGCTGTCCTGCTTTGTCGGAATGTGCCAGGAAATCTTTCTGAGGACAATCCCAAACGCAAACGTATGAAAGGAGAAGACGGAGGCTGGAGGCAGCAGAGAAAAGAGAAAGGGATTCCCCCTGGGGCTTCCGGAAGGAGCCGGGCCTGTGGGCACTGAAAGGTCACACCCGTGCAGATTTCTGGCCCCAGAGCTGTGAGTTCACACAGCTGTTTGGAACCACACAGATTGTGGCCCTTTGTTACAGCGGCCCCAGGACACTTTCACAGCCACCTGGACACGGCGCCTTGGGGACTAGGGGCCCTTTCCCCTGTGGTGCTGGGGCATCCCCTACCGCCCACAGCTGCCCCCGCTCCCCGGATCTGACCCCTAAGGAAGCTACTCTCCCACACGCTCCCCAGAGGCCACCTGCTTCTGCGGGGCACGGAGGGGACGGGCCTGAAGAAGGGCATGCCCTGGGCCCTTGGTGGCTGTTCGTCCCAGAAGAGTTCCCTCCCTGCAGATCCCCTGGAACCACCCGGAAACCGCCTCCCACAAGGAAAATGGCCCCAGGGCAAACTGGAAACCCTGTGATTCGGATCACCAGGGAGTGAGAGCACGGTGACACCTCTCTCCTCGAGCACGTGGGTGTGGCCAGGGGTTCCTGACACTGATGACGGGGGCGTGGCCATAGGGCATGACATGAAGGCAGAGGGCAGTGGGAGGGATCCCCTCCCACCACCTGGTCAAGAGTCCAAGACTCAGGATGCGCCTGGAGAAGCTTGCGATGGGGAAGTGGACGGTCCCCACGCCCAGTGACAGTCCTCACTTACATACACTCCTATAGGAATGTCAGCGGAGGGCACACAGCCAGTAAGACGATACTGTGGCTCCATATGTGCTGATACAGAAAATGCAGACAATATTATGCTAAGTGAAAACGTAGATTAAAAATAGTACAGTTGGGCCTTCTTTTCGTTTATAGTATATATCTTTATATATAAAAATGGATTATCCCTATATGTAAATGGATTCACATATATATTATAATATAGAACTATAAACTGCAGGCAAATCTATATACATCACAGAGAAGGTAATTTTTTTTAACTTACACGTTTGCATTTGTCTGCAATTATTATGTATTGGCTATATGAGTTTTTTTGTGGCTCCCTTAACAAAGTGGGAGGCTTCAAAGAACAAAAATTAATTGTATCCCAGCTCTGGCGGCCAGAAGTCTGATATCCAGGCAGGGCAAGACCACTGAGATCCAAGGGGGCGGGACCAAAGTCCCTCCAGAGGCTCCAGCAGACGGTCCTTCCTGCCTCTTCCAGCTTCTGGGGCTCCAGGGGTCCCTGGGCTGGTGGGCCCGTCCTCCTCATCTCTGCCTCTGTCTTCACGTGGCTTCTCCTCTGTGTCTGTGTCTCCCCTTCTGTCTCCTACAAGGACACCTGCCATTGGAGTCAGGGCCACCCTGACCCAGGATGGGCTCATCTCAGATCCTTCACTTACATCGGCAAACACCCTATTTCCACGTAAGGCCCCGTTCTGAGGCTATGAGGGACGTGAATTTGTAGGTACTGGTCAGTGCCTAGAATCGGGTTTGTGTGGTCACCCCTCGGGCCCAGCGGGGACACAAGCCTGACCCCCAGGGACTCTCTCTCGTCTGTGAAGTCATTCGGGTGTTGGGACTCGGGCCACTGTGGGAGTCCAGCTGACAAACAACAGACAGCCATCTGGGAAATAACCAGACTGGGTCCTGCCCCATCAAGAGAAACTGCATTCGAATCAAGGATTTAAACGTTTTTGAGAAGTCTTCGTAAAATCCCAAAGGAAAGCACTAGGACAGGGTGAAAACGTGGCTCAATCTGAAAAACTACAAAAATGTACCCAGGTGAGAAACCTGCTTATTTTTGAGGGAGGATCTCTAGATACCGCACGTGTGCGGACGTGGAGACACGGAGCGGGTCCACTACAGCCCTTCGTTTTTGCAAAAACGAAAGGCTGGTAATGCCCACATGCTCATCAGTGGGGAGCGGCGGCCACTGGTCCCGGGGCCACTGGAGCCGCAAGGGCCCAGACGGAGCCCAGCAGGACTCAGGGCCACCAGGTCGTGCCCCTCGCAGGCCTGGCAGGCGTCCCGGAGAGAGGGGCTCTGTCCCCAGGAGGGGGGGTTCTGTTCCCAGAGGGGGGTTCTGTTCCCAGAGGGGTGGTTCTGTCCCCAGAGGGAGGGTTCTTTTCCTAAAGGGGAGGGTTCTGTCCCCAGAGAGGGGATTCTGTTCTCAGAGGGGAGGGTTCTGTTCCCAGAGGGGGGCTTCTGTTCCCAGAGTGGGGGGGCTCTGTCCCCAGAGGGGGGATTCTGTTCTCAGAAGGGAGGGTTCTGTCCCCAGAGGGGGGGTTCTGTCCCTGCTGCCCCTCTGCCCTCAGCCCCTCTCTCCCTCCCCTGCACTCCCAGCCCTCCTCGACTGGGCCTGACCTGCCAGCCAGCTGCTCTGGCCGCACCATAACTAGGGTCCCACAGGTCCTGTGATAGGGATGGCTCACAGCCAGCTGGCGGCTCGAGGTGCCCCGCAGGAACGCAGTGCTCGGTCCTTACAGCTGAAGGGCTAGCGGGGTCCCTACACAGAGGGACAGACTGGTGGGGGAGCAGTACCCCAAATCCCTATGCCATCACATCTCCCCTCAGCCACACTCCCTGGGACTGTGCACATGCCTGCTGGGCCACATCAGAATGAAGGAGACGGAGAAGGGAAGACGGTCATTTGGTGCATGTGTGTGCATGTGGTGTGTGTGTGCCTGTGTGTCTGTGTGTACATGTGTGTGCATGCGTATGTGTGCCTGTATCAGGTGTACATGTGTCTGTATCGCATCCATGCGTGTGTGTGCCTGTATTGTGTGCACGTGTGTGTATATGTGTGACTGCATTGTGTACGTGTGTGCACATATGCGTGTCTGTATTGTGTGCGTGTGTGCCTATATTGTGTGCACGTGTGTGCCTGTATTGTGTGCATGCATGTGTGTCCATATTGTGTGCATATGCGTGTGCCTGTACTGTGTGCATACATGTGTACACATGTGTCTGTCTTATGTGCACGTGTGTGCACGCATGTGTGTCTGTATCGTGTTCATGCATGTGTGTGCCTGTACTGTCTGCATGTGTGTGCACGCATGTGTGTCCGTATTGTGTGCATGCGTGTGTGTCTGTGTACATGTGTGTGCATGTGTGCACACACGTGCCTGTTTCTGTGCATGTGTATGTGTGTCTATCTTGTGTCCATAGGTGTGTGTGTGCATGTGTGCACGTGTGTGCCTGTATTGTGTGCATGCACGTGTCCATATTGTGTGCATATGCGTGTGCCTGTACTGTGTGCATACATGTGTACACACGTGTGTCTGTCTTGTGTGCATGTGTGTGCAAACATGTGTGTCTGTATCATGTTCCCGCATGCGTGTGCCTGTACTGTCTGCGTGTGTGTGCACGCATGTGTGTCCGTATTGTGTGCATGCGTGCGTGTCTGTGTACATGTGTGTGCACGTGTGCACACGCGTGCCTGTTCCTGTGTGCATGTGTCTGTCTTGTGTCCATACGTGTGTGCGTGCATGTGTGCATGTGTATGTGTGCTGTATTGTGTGCATGTGTGTGTGCCTGTACTGTGTGCATGTGTGTACACGCATGAGTGTCTGTGTTGTGTGCGTGCCTGCGTGCATGCGTGCATGGTTCCTGCAGTTTCCGTGCACTTAGGCCCACCCCATGGCCGGCCGCGCCCCTGGGGGACGCAGAAGCCCTCACCTGGGATGGACAGGTGGTGCAGAGGCACATCCCAGAGCAGGGGGCACAGCGCCGACATCCAGTCTGCATTTGTGCCGCAGCCCTGGAAGTTGCCAGAAGCGCTTACCTGTCCGCCCATCAGGGGCCACTCGGCGCGACCTGAGGAAGGAAACAAAGTTTTGCTGACATAAACCAAAGGGCCCAGAGCCACTCTCCTGGGGGGCGCTGGCAAAGCGTGCATCCTACCCCCTGCTGGTGCCCCCTGCTCCAGTATTGCGCTAATCCCTCCACCACCACCCCCACCCTCGCCGCGCAGAGGGGCTCACACACCAGTCGGCCAGGTCTGTGGGTGTAGGGCTTCAATCCTGGGGGTGGTGGTGCCTTGGGGGCCCAGGTCAGCACCCTGCCCTCTGCCTCCCTGGGTTGGGGTGCTGGGCTGTGGTGCAGGGAATCTGAGATCTGTTTCCACGGAAGCCAGCTCTCCCTTAGAAGCAATGGGGAGACGCCTGGGGCTAGGGGAGAGGAGGGAAGGTCTCCTGGTCCTTAACCTACGGCCCTGGCCGCTGTCTTCCCAGCATCTGCCAGGTGATGAACACGCATGGGGTGTAATTTACTCTGAAGATAAGCCGACGAGGTGGGCACAGGACATTGCCTGCCCAAAAAGGAGCCCCAAAGAAAGGAGCCCATCCTGGTTTGAGCTGTGACCCGCCACCAGATTCCCACGTGGCCCCTTCCCCCAGCACGTCCCCAGCCATGGAAACTGTATGTACAGTGAGGGGGTCAGACTTGGCTTCCCTGGAAATAAGCCATTTCACCCTAAGGGTTATTTTGAGCGGAAGGAGACTGAAGAAAAGCAGAAACAAGAAAAACTCTCCTCCCTCCTCGTCTAACCCTAACCCTAACCCTAACCTCGCCTGCAAGCAGGTATAAATTTCCCTTTGTGCAGCCATCCCCTTCCATCACCTGTACCCGGAAGGGGAGGGCACCCCCCCTAGGTCTGCACAGTAACACTGACCCTGCCTTTAGCCTCCCCCAGCCGGCTACCTTCTTGGGATTTAGGGTCCCTACAACCCCCAGCCCTTTCACTCTGGCTTGTCAATTCCACACAACTTCATCAGCCTTTGGTGAAATGGCAGATAAGGCCTAACGTCCAACTGTCTCCCTGGGTCCACTCCTCTTCTGGGAAGGCCTCTACAAACATTCAGAATAAACTCTGTCCCCTGTCCATCTGTCTTCTGTCATTTTATTTATTTATTTATTTATTTATTTATTTATTTATTTATAACATAAGCTGTGCACCCGACATGGGGCTTGAACCAACGACTCTGGGGTCCAGAGGGCATGCTCCACTGACTGAGCCAGCCAGATGCTCCCCTTTGTGGTCATCTTATCAAATTTTATTTTTAAGTTTATATAATTTATTTATTTTGAGAGAGAGAGAGAGAGAGAGAGACAGAGAGAGACAGAGAGAGAATCACAAGCAGGATTCGCACTGTCAGCGCAGAGCCTGATGCGAGGCTCAAACTCACAAACCAGGAAATCGTGACATAAGCTGATGCTCAATCGACTGAGACACACAGGGGCCCCTCTTTGTCATTTTAAAATATTTTTTTAAAAGCTTTTATTTATTTTTGATGCAGAGAGAGACAGAGCATGAGCAGGGGAGGGGCAGAGAGAGAGGGAGACACAGAATCTGAAGCAAGCTCCAGGCTCTGAGCTGTCAGCACAGAGCCTGACACGGGGCTTGAACTCACAGACTGAGATCATGACCTGAGCTGAAGTCGGATGCTTAACCGACTGAGCCACCCAGGCGCCCCCCTCTTTGTCATTTTAATTTGCAGGTCTTGGTCCCAGAATCTAAGAGGTTAGAAAAAATTTGTTCCTTGTCTACACTGTGTCGAGTGCACCAACAGCCAACAGTACAGTATTGATTCTCATTCTGCCTCGGCAGACAAAAGCCCGATCCCTAACCCTAACCCTACCCCCCGTCCATAAGAGGGTCCTAGAGCTAGCACCCCTGCCATCCATCTTCCCTCATGGTGGGTCCCAGGGCTCTCCCAGCTCACACCCAGTCCATCAGTGTCCCTGCAGGAGTGAGTGTGGGACCCCGGCCCTCCCGCGGGGGGCGGCAAGCATCCAGGTGGTCTGGGGCTGGCCTATGCACACAGGAGACATTCCTCAAGGCACTGTGCCATCCAGGGGCAGATGGGCCACCGCCTGCCCTCCGGCCATGCAGGTGTCTGGAAAGTGGGCAGATCGGGGACCATGTAGCCCCAGCCTCAGGACCCCCTATATGTGTCAGCTGGACGTCATCTGGGAGTGTGGTCAGCCCCAGCTAGGACACACCGAGCAGGGGCTGTGGCTATGCCTCTCCCAGCTGCCACCCAGGGGGCCTTGTCCCGCCCAACTGAGCCCTCCCCAGTCCCATCCCAGCAGGGCCCACGTCTCAATGGCCCCAGGAAGAGGCCTTGGGTAAACCCTGAGATCTGCCAGGGGCTCACCAATTTGCTTCCAAGGAAAACCACTCTGTGAGTTTCAGCTGACAGGTAACTAAACACACCCCCAGAATGTGCCCCTGGGGCATTAGGGTTCCTACCAGCTGGAGGGAGCAACAGACCCCAGAGAAACTGCCCAACGGGGCACTAGTTTGTTGCATGAAGGCAGTTTCCACGTAGACGTGAAATGTCCACCTGAAGAGATGCCTCTGCCCCTGCACCTGGGAGAGCTCCTCGGCACCCCAGCCCCCCGAGTCCCCTCCACCGAGCCCAGCCCCTGGGGAAGGTCGTGGGAGCACCAGCACCCCGAGTCCTCTCTGGAGCCCAGCCCCAGGGGAAGGTCCTGGGAGCACCAAAACTCCCAGTCGCCTCCGCCAAGCCTAGCCCCTGCGAGAGTTCCTGGGAGCACCAGCACCCCGAGCCCCCTCCGCTAAGCCCAGCCCCTGGGAGACATCCTGGGAGCCCCAGCACCCCGAGTCCCCTCCACCGACCCCAGCCCCTAGGAGAAGTCTGGGAGCATCAGCACCCCAAGTCCCCTCTGCCGAGCCCAGCCCCTGGGAGACATCCTGGGCACCTGGCCCCCTGAGTCCTCTCCAAAGGCCAGCCCCTGGGAGAGGTCTGGGATCCCCAGCACCCCGAGTCCCCTTCGCTGAGCCCAGCCCCTGGGAAGGTCCTGGGAGCACCAGCACTCTGAGGCCCCTCAGCCAAGCCCAGTCCCTGGGAAGGTCCTGGGCACCCCAGCACCCCGAATCCTCTCAGCTGAGCCCAGCCCCTGGGAGAGGTCTGAGATCCCCAGCACCCCAAGTCCCCTCTGCTGAGCCCAGCCCCTGGGAAGGTCCTGGGAGCACCAGCACCCCGAGTCCCCTCTGCTGAGCCCAGCCCCTGGGAGAGGTCTGGGATCCCCCACATCCCGAGTCCCTTCCCGTGAGCCCAGCCCCTGGGAAGGTCCTGGGAGCACCAGCACTCTGAATCCCCTCAGCCGAGCCCAGCCCCTGCGAGAGCTCCTGGGCGCCCCAGCACCCCATGTCCTCTCCGGAGCCCCGCCCCTCGACAGCTGGACAGCCTCCACCCTCTCTGATCACATCAAGGCAGGGCTCGGGCGCGCCCTGGGAAGGAGGGGGTTGATTGCACAAAACCGGGTGAGGGCAGGTTTGCAGGCTCCCGGCCCAAGCAGGTGAGACACAGCAGCCTCCCACTCGTGAGCCTTCGGGGAGGTGGCTCCGTGTCCACGCGGCGCATCCGGAGGTGGTGGCTGGCGACAGTCGCACTCAGGAAATAGCTCTTAGGTGAATAAAAGGACGGACGTGCCGCCGGCAAACCCGCGTGACATTCTGTCCCGTTCACGGTCCCCAACGCTCCCCGGCCCGCCTGCGCGCACGCAGGCTTTGCCCCAGCCCCAAGGATCCGCGATGACACCTGGGGCGCTAAGTCCTGCGCCAGCGACAGAGCAGGGTCCGAGGACGCACCGGCATCTGCCGCCCTCACCACCCCGAAGCGGGTCAGCGCTGACCACGGCGAGTTCCCGCGGCCGCGGAGCCCGGAGTCGAGCCTGTGGCGGCCCCTCCTGCTAACCCTTCCCGTCCGGTCCGGAGGACGTGCCGTGCCCCGCCCGAGCCCCAGGCCGGGGACCCCCCCCCCCGCTGTCCCCACCTGTCCCCACTGTCTCCGCAGGGACCCGCGACCCGCCCGGAGGCGCTCACCGCGCGCCTCAGACTCGCCAGCGGACTTTCCGGCGAGGCCTGAGCCCAGGACGCGCCCCGCCCGAGCCCCAGGCCGGGACCCCCCACCCCGTCCCCACCTGTCCCCACTGTCCCCGCAGGGACGCGCGACTCGCCCAGAGGCGCTCACCGCGCGCCGCAGACTGTCCAGCGGACTTTCCGGCGAGGCCTGAGTACAAGACGCGCCCCGCCCGAACCCCAGGCCGGGACCCCCCACCCCGTCCCCACCTGTCCCCACTGTCCCCGCAGGGACCCGCCACCCGCCCGGAGGCACTCACCGCGCCGCAGACTCGCCAGCAGACTTTCCGGCGAGGCGCCTTCCCCCAGCAGCCGAGTCTAGCACTTCCTAAAATGCTCTGGCCTCGCCATTGGACGCCAGGAACCCCCGCCCCCGCGAGGAGGAGGGGCCGCCTCCAGACAGTCACGCCCAACCCTACACGGGCCCCAGGCTGCACCCCCCACGTCCTAGCAGGACCCGAGCGGGGAGAGCAGGGCGCGGTGGGAGGGGGGCGTGCCCCATACGTCCCGGGCAGCCCCACCTGCAGGGACCAGACCCTCCCAGAGGACGGGAAGGTGTCCTGAGGGGACCCGCGGGGTCAGCGGTCAGTGGTCAGGGACAGGAGGGTGTCCTGAGTGTGACCACGGGGTCAGCGTCAGGGGACAGGATGGGAGGACATCCTGAGAGCCTGGCCGTGCTTTGGCTGCTGTTCCGGTCGCTCTGGACCCCAGGCCCAGAGCAAACAGGACTTTCATCAGAGCTCGGATGGCCTCATGTCCTCGGCGCCTGTGATCTCTGAGGACGTTGGTCTGAAATCCGACCGCGGCCTTTACTGAAGTGTGTGGCCCTCCGGCCTGAGTGGCTCTTGTCCCGGTCCCAGCCGGGCCAGGGCGTGTGGCCTCCGTCCGCGTCGGCGGAGGCGCATTCCAGGGCACGTGCACACCTGCACACCCACCCACCCTGACGCTGACCCCGGTGACCCGGAGCCTCGGAGCCTCGTCCCGTCGGCTCCTGGGCGCTGGGCGCTCCGCACGTGCGCCTTGTGCGGGCTCTGCCCTGCCTGCCCGAGGCCAGCCGGGACCCAGAGCGCGCACAGGACAGCCCAACGTGTGCGGCGGAACCCCGCGCGACTGCCCCCTGCGCCCTCCGCCCGCAGCGCAGTCCGGCTACTGGGACCGGGGGGGGGGGGGGGGGGGGGGGGGAGGGGGCGTGCCGGGCGCTGCCTCGGGGGCTCCCCGCCCAGCAGCCCCGCGGCGCCTCTTCCCGCGCCCGCGGTCCCTGCCTCCTCCTCCTGCCCCCCTCCCCCTTCTTTCCCCTCCTCCCTCCGCCCTCTCTTCTCCCCTCCCCTCCCTCCCCCTCCCTCCCTTCGCCTCCCTCATCTTCCCCTCCCCCCTCCTCTCTCTCTTCCCCCCTCCCCCTCCTTCTCGTCCCTCCTCCTTTCTTCCCCCCTTCCCTCCTCTCCCTTCTCTCCCCTCCTCCTCCCTTCCCCTCCTCCACTTTCTCCCTTCCTCCCTCCTTGGAGACCCAGCTCCTGGCCGGCAGCTCCCTGACTGGCCCCCTGTGCCCCGCCCTCCACAGCCCGGGGCCCCACGTACCGCCTGTGAAATGGGGCTCTGAGCTCCTGGGGCCTGGGCAGCGGCCGCCACTGGGGTCCCCCGCTGCCTGCGGAACACACCCTCCCTCCCCGTCTGTCTGTCCGGGCTTCCTGAGGCTGGCCTCCACGCGCCTTCCTGCCTCAGGTGGGGAGACCCAGGGCCCCGAAGTTGTCCAGATCCCCAGAACCTGTGACTGTCAGGCTCCACTGCGGACGGGACTCCAGGTCGCTGCACAGCTGAGCGCAAAGCAGGGGGCGGGTGTGCGTGCAGTCCCAAGGGCTGTGCTGGGCCCGCGGGCCCAGGACTGGGCGGGACCCTCGACAAGCACTCCAGCCTGGCTGGCTTTGCCGGAGTTGGGGGGGAGTTCGCAAGGGAACCCAACACCGGCGCATTCGCACCCCAGTGTGGATGTGCCTACTATCTGAGCCTGGACCCCACTGTGGACATACCTGCGTCCGGGTCCCGAGTCCCCCCCCCCAGCCCCCGACCCCACTTGGACGTCCCTGCACCCGGGTCCCCCCCCACCCCACTGTGGACGTCCCTGCACCCTGATGTCCTATAGCCAGACAGGCCAGGGGGACATTCATCACTGGAATAGGCGCCCCCCTCCCCACGTCCCTGTGTCCAAAAAAGATCCCTTCCACAGACTCTGGGGGTCAGGACATGGCCACGTCTCTGTGGGGACACTGCCAGCAAGAGGCGTACTAGGGGACGGTGTGTTCGCAACACAGGAGCAGAAGTGAGTGATGCTGGGCTGGGTCTCAGCCAACACTATGGGTAGATGCACCAAGGCCCCTTGGAGGGGACACAGGCAGGTCCACCCCAAGAGTGCTGCCCACTGGGGATGCAGCACCTTGTGCTCTGTCAAGTTGGGGTCACCCCCTCCCCCAGAGGCCACCCCTCACACACACCTGTGCTCAGCCAGGTTGGGGTCACCCCCTCCCCCAGAGGCCACCCCCACCCTCACACCTGTGCTCAGCCAGGACCCGCAGTCCCCGTCCCCTGTGTCTGCACCCTCCCTAAGACCCTCAAACAATGTGTGGGACCCACACCTGCCAGGAGGTGAAGAACAGACTATGTGCTGGGGCAGTTGCTGTGGGCTGGTGGCCACAGGGTCCTCGTGTGCAGCCCCGTCCACCTCCAGACGCAGAGGACGGCAGCGTGGGCCACACCCCGTGTCTACAGTGGCCGTGTGTGCACGGCGGGGGGGGGGCGGTGGTCAGGTGCTCCCTGTGGGGAGCTCCCGCTGTTCAGCCTCCGGGGCACCAGCACCTCTGGGACCACCTGTCCCCACAGGAAACACCAGGACACCTGAAAGTGACAGTATGAGAACCTGTCCGGACTCCCTTCTCCCACTGTTGTGCACACACACACTCGTGTTCACATGCGCGTGCGCCCACACATGCGTTCACACCCATTTCAGTTTCTACCTCCTGTTGGACCACAACTGGAAGTTCCACACGGTTAGCAAAATACACACAACCTAAAATTGACCACCGGGGACATTTACACATTCACTGTTGTGCAGTCACCACCTGTGCAGTTGCAGAACGTTCTCAGTCACCAGAGGACACCCCACGCATCAGTGTCCCTGCCCATCTCCCCAGTTCCGTGATCCCCCAGCCCTGTGACCCCCAGCCCATGACGTCACCCCCAACCCCGTGACACCCACCATGTGACCTCCACCCTGTGACCCCCAGCCCTTTGTGACCCAGCCCTGTGACACCCACCCTGTGACCCCCAGCCCATGACGTCACCCCCAACCCCGTGACACCCACCATGTGACCTCCACCCTGTGACCCCCAGCCCTTTGTGACCCAGCCCTGTGACACCCACCCTGTGACCCCCAGCCCATGACGTCACCCCCAACCCCGTGACACCCACCATGTGACCTCCACCCTGTGACCCCCAGCCCATGACATCCACCATATGACCTCTACCCCCTAACCCCCACTGAATGACCCCCAGCCTCATGACACTCCCAGCCCTGTGCCCTGACCTTGTGACATCCCCCCCAGCCCTGTGCCCCCCACCTTGTAATATCACCTCCATACTGAGACCCTCACCCAGTGACCCCCACCCCATGACATCACCCCCAGCCCCGTGACATCCACCATGTGACCTCTGCCCCATAACCCCCACTCAATGACCCCCAGCCTCATGATACCCCCAGCCCGATGCGCCCCATCATGGGACATCTCCCCCCATCCCGGGTCCCCAGCCCCCAGCGCTGTAACCCCTCTCCCCCTCCGTCTGCTCTGTGTGTAGGATTTTCATAAAGACCATGTTGTGCACACAGCCGACCCTCCCAGGGGTTAAACCTGTGGATATAAGACGCGTCTCTGGCGCCAGGTCACCGCGAACTTTTCCCTCAGGTACTTTTCCTGACGCGCACACACTTTCTAGCAAGAACATACGGTAAAGACACAAGTTACAACACTTGTAAACCGTTGTTTGCTCATTTGACAGATTTCTCGGCATTCTTCCGTACGAATCCTTCAGGTAACAACTTATTCTTGAATCCCTGCAAACGACACTCACGGGCTGGGTTCCAGGACGTCCGCCCAATGGCAGGGGCCCCGTTCCCAGTATTCCAGGAATTCCAGACTGTCCACCGGGAGGTACAGGAAGTTCCTCATGACCTCCTCACCCTGGCTCCTGTCCCCTGTCCCCCACCCCCACTGCTCTCTGGGGTCTGTCCCCTGTCCTCCCCGCTCTGGGATTTGTCCCTGTGCCCCTCTCTCTGGGGTCTGTCCCCTGGTCCCCCTCTCTTTGGGGTCTGTCCCCTGTCCTCCCTACTCTGGGGTCTGTCCCTGTCCCCCTATCTTTGGGGTTTGTCCCTGGCCCCCTCTCTTTGAGGTCTGTCCCCTGTCCTCCCCACTCTGGGGTCTGTCCCTGTGCCCCTCTCTCTGGGGTCTGTCCCCTGGCCCCCCTCTCTTTGGGGTCTGTCCCCTGTCCTCCCCCCTATGGGGTCTGTCCCTGTCCCCCTCTGTCTGGGGTCTGTCCCCTGGCCCCCATCTCTTTAGGGTCAGTCCCCTGTCCTCCCCATTCTGGGGTCTGTCCCTGTCCCCCTCTCTCCAGGCTCTGTCCCCTGTGCCCCTCTCTCCAGGCTCTGTCCCCTGTCCTCCCCCCTATGGGGTCTGTCCCTGTCCCCCTCTGTCTGGGGTCTGTCCCCTGGCCCTCCTGTGTCTCCCAGTCACTGTCCCATATTGCTACCTTTCCTCCACACCTTTTCAGGGTGTCATCTGTCGTATTAAAGGCTCCTGCTCAGGTCACTTCTTCCGGCCGTCAACGTCCTTCGTCTGCCCGTGCGGTGAGAACTTCAGCCACCCTGTGTGTTTGTGCTCCTGTCCTGGGTCTGGGTCCTCATCTGTTTGTGTCTTGGGCTCAGCAGAGACACCGAGAGGCCGAGAGCTGAGTCCCCTAGGAGCCTGATGAGAGAATGTGAGTATCAGTGTCCATCCTGGGGCTCACTGTGGTTGCTGTTCTCCCATGTGTGGATCTCACACGGCGACCCCCAACCAGCGCTGCTGGGGCCAGGCTGCTGTGGTTCCCACACCTGGACGGGCTCCCCCATTCTGGACAAAGAACAGTGAGATCAGTTTGCTTGGTTTCGAAATGGCCTCGTGCAAAATATCTGAGATCCAATCATTATTTTATTGTTTTAATATTTATTTTTTACTTTAGAGAAAGAGAGAGAGAGAGAGGGAGGGAGGGAGGGAGAGAGAATGAGCGAGGGAGGGGCAAAGAGAGAGGGAGACGCAGAATCCGAAGCAGGCTCCAGGCTCCAAGTTGTCAGCACAGAGCCCCACGCGGGGCTCGAACCCGTGAACCGCGAGACCATGCCCTGAGCCAAAGTGACACGTTTGACCGACTGAGTCACCCAGGCGCCCCATTTATTTATTTGTTTGTTTGTTTATTTTCATCATTTTTTTTAAGAGACAGAGAGAGAGAGAGAGAGTCGTGAGTGGGGGAGGGACAGAGAGAGAGAATTCCAAGCAGGCTCCACAGTGAGCGCAAAGCCTGCACTCATGAACCTTGAGATTATGACTTGAGCAGAAATCAAGAGTCAGACACTTAACCCATTGAGCAACGCAGGTGCCCCAGTATTTTTTATTTTTTAGAAACCAATTAGTTTATTTTTTAAGAACTTTTTAATGTTTGTTTCTTTTTGAGAGAGACAGAGCGTGAGCGGGGGAGGGGCAGAGAGCGAGGGAGACGCAGAATCCGAAACAGGCTCCGGGCTCCGAGCTGTCAGCACAGAGCCTGATGCAGGGGTTGGCCCCACGAACCTTGAGATCGTGACTGGAACTGAAGTCGGACACTCCAGCGGCTGAGTCCCCGGGCGCCCCGAGACCAGTTACTTTAACCCCTCCTCACAGAGCATGTGGGGGCTCCAGGTATGCATATTTCAGACTCTGCAGCACAACCTTGTCTCCCCTTGTGCTCCAGACCGGTCCAACTCCAGCCACCTGCCCCAGGAATTGCCCTCCCTGAGGGCAGAGCCTGCCTCATCCTGTCTCCTCACTGCCCGGATGGATGGGTGCCCACAGGTCCCTCCCTGTTGGTGTCTGTCTCTGTCTCTCTTCTCTCTGTGTGTCTCTGTCTCATCTGTATCTCTCTGTCTCTTACAGGTGCACAACCAGGAACAGGACTCACACCCCATCCCCCACTCCTGGGTCATGATCCCGGGTCTTCAGATCCAGACGGACCCCAGTGTGCAGGGATGGCAGCCCTCCAGCACCACCTGTGATCCAAACCCAGAGCTCTGGGACTGCAAGAGTTGAGCAGAGAGGGAACAGGCTTGGGGCAGAAGCCACGAGCACCCCAGCAGTGTGGGATGTCACCTCAGCCTGTGCTCCTGGGAAACCACAGGGATTAAACAAATCTGCAGATGAAAGCCCTGAATGGAGACAGGAAACCATCCAAACCCTAGAGGAGAAAGCAGGAAAAGACCTCTCTGACCTCAGCCGTAGCAGTCTCTTACTCGACACATCTCCAAAGGCAAGGGAATTAAAAGCAAAAATGAACTATTGGGACCTCATGAAGAGAAAAAGCTTCTGCACTACAAAGGAAACAACCAACAAAACTAAAAGGCAACCGACGGAATGGGAAAAGATATTTGCAAATGACATATCGGACAAAGGGCTAGTATCCAAAATCTATAAAGAGCTCACCAAACTCCACACCCGAAAAACAAATAATCCAGTGAAGAAATGGGCAGAAAACATGAATAGACACTTCCCTAAAGAAGACATCCGGATGGCCAACAGGCACATGAAAAGATGCTCAACGTCGCTCCTCCTCAGGGAAATACAAATCAAAACCACACTCAGATATCACCTCACGCCAGTCAGAGTGGCCAAAATGAACAAATCAGGAGACTATAGATGCTGGAGAGGATGTGGAGAAATGGGAACCCTCTTGCCCTGTTGGTGGGAATGCAAATTGGTGCAGCCGCTCTGGAAAGCAGTGTGGCGGTTCCTCTGAAAATTAAAAATAGACCTACCCTATGACCCAGCAATAGCACTGCTAGGAATTTATCCAAGGGATACAGGAGTACTGATGCGTAGGGCCACTTGTACCCCAATGTTTATAGCAGCACTCTCAACAATAAGCAAATTGTGGAAAGAGCCTAAATGTCCACCAACTGATGAATGGATAAAGAAATTGTGGTTTATATACACAATGGAATACTACGTGGCAATGAGAAAGAATGAAATATGGCCTTTTGTAGCAACGTGGATGGAACTGGAGAGTGTTATGCTAAGTGAAATAATTCATGCAGAGAAAAGACAGATACCATATGTTTTCACTCTTATGTGGATCCTGAGAAACTTAGCAGAAGACCATGGGGGAGGGGAAGAAAAAAAAAGGTAGAGAGGGAGGGAGCCAAACCATAAGAGACTCTTAAAGACTGAGAATAAACTGAGGGTTGATGGGGGGTTAGAGGAGAGGGTAGGTGATGGGCATGGAAGAGGGCACCTGCTGGGATGAGCCCTGGGTGTTGTATGGAAACCAAGTTGACAATAAATTATATTCATTAAAAAAAAAAAAAAAAAGGAATCTCCAGAAAACATCTTTACTGTGGGTGGAAAGGACACTGGAGTCTGAAAACCCAGGACTTTGCACTGTGACCTTACGTGGAGACAGGGTCTGCACAGAGGCAATCACGTGAAGTGAGGTCATTAGGTTGGACCATAATTCAACAGCACTGGTGTCCCTGTAGAAAGGGGGAATTCGCACGCACACACACACTAGACACACGTAGAACGTCGTGTGAAGATGTGACTGAACCCACAGCAGTGAAGTTGTCTCCCCGCAGGGAGGACACCCGTGACTGGAGTTGCCACAGGCCAGGTTCCAGAAGGGGACCCAGACTTGCAACCCCAGAACAGGCCACCACTTGGGCATAAGTTCTCCGCCCTCCTACTCTGCCTAAAAGCAGGATACACGTTTCCCTTTGTGAGGTTCGCGTGGACGTCCGCACCCTGTCCTGTGCTGGGACGAGGAGAGAGACCCTTATCACACAGAGGGGCCACTGACACCGAGAGGACACTGCATAAAGGGACCTCACTAGAATAACGTGTACCTGCCATTGAGTTCCCCATTTATTTCCTAGTCACGTCCCCACAGTCTATCTCTCCTTAAAGCCCAAACCCTGTTTTCTTTGTTAAAAGGATACATAACCCCCTGAGTGTAACTACTTCTTTGAGTATCAGTTCTCGTCTGTGGAGACCTCTCTGCATGTCAGTATTCTTTCAAATTACGTTATTTTTTTCCTCTTAATCTATTTTTTTTTCTTTAATTCACAGGCCTCCATGACAGAACATAACAGGGCAGAAGGAAAGTCTTTCCTCTCCAATATGTCCACAAAGCGTTGAGAGGGAGTCAGGCCCTGCCGACGACTTGATGTGGGACTCCTGGCCCCCGGAACTGAGGGACGACAGACACATTTTTGATGTTTCAGCTACCTGTTTGTGTTTATTAATTTTGGCAGCCTCAGTGAAGTCACGCCACTGTCCTCAAAGACTCAGATGAGACCCCTGAAGACGCTGTTTCCTCGGACAACACTGCTGGGCCCTCCGCTTCTCTCCTCCGTCCCATCGGTGGCCCGCTGAAGTGTGCGTCCCCAGTGATCCTTCAGGATAAGTGCTAGTCAGCTTGCCTCCTGTCATTGGGCCTCTGGACTTTGCCTGCATCCACCTGAGCCCCCAGACGGCCCTCCTTTGGGCCCATCCAGAGAACCGGCTACAGGCAAGGACAGACGTTCCTTGGCTGGCTGTCGGGCGCACGGCACACTCTCCCCACCCAGGCGGTCCAGCTCTTTTGCTCCTAACGCTGGAGATGCCTGCACACCAGTGGCCCCAGCATGCTGCCTGTCCCTCTGTTCTGTGTGTACTGGATGGACCTTCACACGTCAAACATCACTGCACTGATCTCATCCCTGTGTCATCCATTCAAACACCCAGGAAATCACAGTGAGGCTCTGTGGCTCGTTCTGAGGCACCATGGGTGCACAGTCAGATGGTCACCCGCTTGGGTCACGTCACCTGCCTGGATCACGTCACCTGCCTGGATCATGGTCACTCACCTGGAACTTAATCCCATCTGCAAAGACCCTTTTCCAAATAAGGTCCTGAACCACAGCTTCCAGAATTAGCAGGTGCACACATATTTCGGGGTGTGGGGTCACTGTTCAAGACACTTCAACACCTAAAAAGGTGTGTATTTTACTTTTTGCAACTTGTGAAAGGATTTACGGTTTATGTAATCTTTTGGAACTTACTTTTCCCTTGAAGTTGCCTTCCTAAGATTCATCCTTTTTTTTTTTTTAAGTTTATTTATTTATTTTGAGAGAGAGAGAGAGAGAGAGAGAGAGAGAGCAAGGAGGGGAGGGGCAGAGAGAGAGGGAGGCAGAGAATCCCAAGCAGACTCCATACTGTCAGCATGGAGCTCGACGAAGGGCTTGATTGCACGAACTGTGAGATCATGACCTGACTCGAAATCAAGAGTCAAATGCTTAACCAGCCGAGCCCCCCAGGTGCCCCCTCAGATTCGTCCTTCTTGTGAGGCATCAGCAGGGCATTCGCTCTGACTGGGGCACACTCACCATGCGACCTGTCTGCCAGGTCTCCACGTTACAAAAAAGAAAAAAAAAAAAATTCCTGGGCTCTCCGGTAGCTAAGTCTGTCAAGTGACTGACTCTTGATTTCAGCTCAGGTCATGATGTCATGGTTCGTGAGGTTGAGCCCCGCATCAAGCTCTGCACTGGCAGCACGGAACCTGCTTGGGATTGTCTCTCTGCCCTTTCCCCGCTTGTGCACGCACCCCTCCCAAAATACATAAATAAACTTAAAACACGACTGATTAAAAAAAAATTCTCCCCTCAACGTATAAAATATAGAGATCCGTATTTTCTTCATTTTTGTATTATGTATATATATTTCTGTATTGAACGTGTGTATATACAATATACAATGTATGTGTATACTATATATATATATATTTCTGCATTGTATGTGTGTATTTACGATATACAATGCATGTATACATATATATGTTTCTGTATTGTACGTGTGTGTATATACAATATACAATGCAGGGGCACCTGGGTGGCTCAGTCGGTTGGGCGGCCGACTTCGGCTCAGGTCATGATCTCGCGGTCCGTGAGTTCGAGCCCCGCGTCGGGCTCTGTGCTGACAGCTCAGAGCCTGGAGCCTGTTTCAGATTCTGTCTCCCTCTCTCTGACCCTCCCCCGTTCATGCTCTCTCTCTGTCTCAAAAATAAATAAATGTTATACAATATACAATGCAGGTATACGTATATATATTTCTGAATTATATGTGTGCGTATATACAATATACAATGCATGTATATATATATATATATATATTTCTGTATTGTATGTGTGTTTATATATAATATACAATGCATATATACATATATATTTCTGTATTGTACGTGTGTATACCCAATCTCTACATGGTCGGCACTTAATTCCTGTGGAGCTGATTTCTCCCTAGAGGGAGCTGGAGAAGTCCACTTTGATCCTCTTTTTTATGAATAATATGCTGCCTCTCCCTCCCCCTGTTATACAATTAACACCTTTATTGTTTGTAGCAGTTTTAGGTTTGAAGAAAAATTGGACAGGAAGCCCACAGAGTTCCTGTGACGTCCCCAACCGTCCCAGTGACCTCCCAACCTCCCCCTTCTCAGTCCCGGGATCCCAAACGTCACATTGGGCAGAGCCTTTGTTACACCCTATAAGGTGATGTTGCTACAATGTTATTAACTGGACTCCACCCAGTGTAGGCGGGCTCATCCTGGTGGGTTTACACACATTTACACGGACGGGACTCTGCCACCACAGGACAGAGCAGAGCAGGGTCTTGGTTCTGCCTCCCCTCTGCCTCCCACCCTGGCCCCACCATGACAGTTCTGTCCCTTCCATGGTCATTTGTGCATTTGACAGCGGGTCATGTTGCCGGGGCCACACGGAGGGGCAGCCTTCCAGAGTGGTTTCCTCCTATTCTGTTTCCACTTGAAACTATATTTTCATTCCTCACCGCTCAGAGATTGTTAGATACTCTTTTTTTCCTGCAGACTTTTATGCCTAAAAGTCTTTTATTGGTCACGCCAGCATCCCCATGCTTACAAACGGTTAAAATTTTCTTGTATGTATTACAACCATAAAGCTCTAAGGTCTACCTTTTCCCCTGAATTAGCATCAGAATTATGAGTAGTTGCAACATGTTAACACAGTAGTAAATATGTTTTGGTATGTCACATACTGTTTATACCAGTAGATAAAATGTATCTGAACTGCATCTTTGTATAGGACGAATGAAACGCCCCCTTTCTTCCCACATGTATATGAAGGACGACCACAATTTATTGCTAGAAATAGAAAAGGCTTGGGGGCACCTGGCTAGCTGAGTCACAGGAGCATGTGACTCCTGATCTCAAGTATGTGAGTTCAAGCCCCACGTGGGGGTATAGATTTCTTCAATGAATAAATAAAATGAAAAAACAAACAAACAAACATGGGGGGCCTAGGTGGCTTAGTCGCTTGAGTATCTGACTCTTGATTTCAGGTCAGGTCACAATCCCGGGGTTGTGGGATCGAGTCCCACGCCGGGTTCCATGCTCAGTGTGCATGCAGCCTGCTTGGGATTCTCTCTTTCCCTCTGTCTCTCCCTTGCTCTCTTTTCAAAAAAAAAAAAAAAAAAAAAAAAACTAGAAAAAAACAGAAAAGATTCAATAATAGATATATTCATACTTTTTATTTATTTAAAGCTTATTTATTTTGAGAGAGAGACAGACAGACACAGAGCGTGCAAGGGAGGGGAGGAGACGGAAGGAGAGAGAATCCCAAGCAGACCAATGCGATGCCAGCAGGGACCCCGACGCCGGGCTGGATCTCACGAACGGAACCGTGGGACCGTGACCTGAGCTGAAATCAAGTCCGCTGAGCCCCGCAGGTGCCTTCCTAGTTTCTACTTTTGGCCATTAGTATTGAGCCCTGTGTTTACATGAGAGTAGAAGTTTTGTTATAAAAGTATTAGTTACTCTTTGAAGTCCCCCCTACTCACAAGCCCAGGTGTTACACAAAAGGTTGGGTAATCAGTCCGCTGAGTGATCGGCTTCTCTGCCAGTTGTGTTGAAAGTAAACAATGGCAAACGTTCAAAAGGATGTGGGATTCACTCAGAGAAGGGTCCCCTTTCCGAGGGTCTGGGAAGCCGGCCAGCGGGCTTCCTCGGTGCTTAGCAACTGAGAAGCTGGGTTTCGCCAGCCAGTCTAGGACCTAGACATTCTTTTGCCTGTGCCATCTTTAAAAATAATCTCTACACCCACGGTGGGGCTCGAGCTCCCAACCCTGAGATCGAGTCACCAGCCAGGAGCCCCTAGAAATGCTTGTGTCCTGATGTGTTCAAAAGACTCGGGAGATTGGGGTACGGCCCATGTTATTCTGCCTTTGCTCCTGTGGTATTTTACTTTCATAAAGGCTCCTACCGGTGAGATCTGAGATCCACGTGTCTGGGTCATTCTGCTTCTGGAAAACCGGTGTATCCGCCCCTCCCTCCCAGCCCCTGCAACCAGCCCGGTCAGGCCCCCTGACAGCCACAGGCCCGGTTCAGTTTTTGCTGCAAGAAAAGTGTGTGCTATTGTGGCAAAGGCAAGCTCACGGCACCAAGAGAGGTGACCTTCAGGACAGTTTCTAGAAGCCCGCCGGCGAGATCCAAAGGGGAGAAAACGAGTATCAGAATAACTCTCTGCATGTGCAATGCTGTGTCACTACCTGCAACTCTTTGAACAGCAACTTCCGAGCACACTTCAAGCCCGCAGCTTGATACGTGTTGAAATGTGCGCACACCGGGGAACGGTTCCTGCCATCGAGATAAGGACCTACCCCTCATCCGAAGACAAGCCTCCGGCCCCTGCCCTCGCTCATCTGCAGACAACTGCTTTCTCCCACACACATGCCTGCGCACCTGGTAAATGCATATCACTTACCAGTGTGTCTGGAGCTGGGCTCTTCAGAGTCCGGGATAAGTGATAAGAACACGTAACAATTACAAACGTTTTCACCGGGTTTATCACAACAGAAGCTGTGCCCTGGGGGTGAGGGCAGGGATGGCCTGGAGCAGCAGGCAGAATATACCGTATTTACCGCGAAACGTGCCGACACCGTGTTAATAGGAAAAGCACGAACACTTTGCAAGATTCTGTGAGGCTCAGCTACACCCGGATCGGCATTTTAGGGCAGGAGCAGGTCCGAGAAGCTCTGCCCTAACAAAGCCGGTCTGTCGGCCAGGGGCACAGCAAGCTCACCGTCACTCTGTCACCACCTGCAGCCCCGTGGGTGTGGCTGTTGACAGCCCGTTTCTGTCCCGACCCTCTCGAGGCTCCTTCCGCCCAGCTCAGGAAGCACACGAAGATGAGCGGTGTGGGAAGCCGAACAGAATCGCTGTGTTTAAGGCTGTGAAATGCTGCATGGCTAAGACACATTTCAGATGTGCTGCTCACGTGGGGTCTCGCCCGGACGCAGTGACTCCTGGCGTTGCCGGAGGGCGGTCGCCGTCTTGGGTCCCACGTACAGCTGAGTTCATGATGAACCATGAACACCACCTGCTCTCGTTTTTGTTTTAATGTTTATTTATTTTTGAGACAGAGAGACAGACAGTGTGCCCGAGGGGACAGGGCAAGAGCGAAAAGGGGACGCAGGGTCCCAAGCAGGCTCTGCGCTGACAGCCGTGAGCCTGACGCAGGGCTCAAACCCACAAACCACGAGATCGCTGAGCCCCCCTCGCGTCTCTCTGCTCTAACCCTTAACAGAAACAGGCCCAGGCTGGGTAAGGCAGGAAACCTTTTCTTATGGACTGAATTGTGTCCCCTGAATGTCTGTATGTTCAAGTCCTCAGCCCCAGGACCCCAGAAGGTCCTTGAAAGAGATAACTTAGCTTAAATAGTCAGTAGGGGGTCCCCAACCCAACATGACTTGGGTGCTTCGTTCTGAATAATTCACAATGACCACACTTTCTGCCTTGTGGAGAAAAGATTATTTCTCTTACTAATTATAAGGGAGCGGGAACACACGGAAGGAAACGATTACAGTAAACGTAAAGAGAGAGAGTATCGAGAAGAACAGAGAAGGGTTAATCCACCAAATCGGGTGCTCACGACATCCGACCTCTCGGCTGGGGAAGCCCCACAGCGAACAGCCAGCTGGAGTCCCGATTCGGTGTCCTGGCAGGCTGTCCCCCCTCGGATGAGGCCTCCCACCACCTCTTCCCGCCAGGGCAACACATACACCCGGCTCGTGTGATCCACGGTTAGTCATCAAGTCGGCCTCGGTGCGGTCCCGAGCGAGCTGGTTTTTCTGTCTCTCGAATGGTACTCACAATCTTAGGGACGGGCGCCTGCACAGTCCTCTCCCCTCCCTGATCCATCCCAGGGGGCCAGCCTGGTCTGGCTCAAGGAGGAACGTGAGTCGCTGTAATGCCTCTTGGTGTCAGGAACAGAAGGGCCGTTCTGATTGTGAGGCCAGAGACGGAGCACAAGCCAGCTAAGCCCCCGTGAGGGTGTGTGGGCAGCTCTGGGCAGAAATGCTTAACAGGTCACACGAACAAGCTCTACACAGAGCATCCTTATAAGCAGATCAGGACACAGACACGCGCAGAGGGCCAGCCACATGAGGACACAGGGAGAAGATGGGGTCTACTTGGCCACTTGGCATGTGGGGCTTTGTTATAGTGCAGCCCGAGCAGAGACGTCTTCCATTTATGGCATCTTGAGGACTTCAAGTCTGTAGGGAAGAGGGCTGCATGGGGGGGGGGTTTGCTCTGCAAATGAGCTGCCAGGCAGGCCACTTTCAGGAGCACCCAAGAATTGGAGGGTCTGTGCAGGGATTCCCTCCAAACCACTACCCTCTCCTGCGCCTTGGACAGAGGACACGGGAGTCCCAGTTTGGAGACCTCTGGTCCCAGCTGCGTTCTCTACATGGAATTGCAGATCCTGGGTCCACACCAAAGTTGGGTGTTCTGCTCGTGAAGCACGCTGGTGCCCTGAGCTGCCAGGCATCCTGGGGTAGAGAGAGCCCTGTGCTCGCGAGCCCTGTCGAGTTCACCTTTCCTGGGAAAGGACCAGCACACAATTCTGGGCAACAATCTAACTTTGATCTACTGATGAACACATGATTTCTGAATGGCTTTAAGATGCGCTTAATTTTGCAGGTATGTAACCACGGTGTGATTCTAGGAACGGTTGTTCTCATTTTTATTCAGAACCTTATTGAGAACATTTTGGAAAATCATGTCTCCAGTGATTACGTGGCTCGGAGGTTTTGAATTGCCAGTGAATGCACCAGGATTGCTGTAACCATGGTGATTTAGATTGTATACAGACATGCCCATTTGTCCTTGTTTAAAAGCATCATAAAGGTTGATGGGGCACCCGGGTGGCTCAGTCGGTTGAGCGTCTGACTCTTGGTTTCGGCTCAGGTCAGGGTCTCTCAGTTCATGGGATCAAGTCCCGACTTGGGCTCTGCACTGACAGCATAGAGCCTGCTTGGGGTTCTCTCTCTCTCTGCCCCTTCCCGCCTCGTAGGCTCACTCTCTCTCAGATAAATAAACATAAAAAAAAATGTTGAATCAAGTTGAAGCCTATCTCTTTTCTTAAGTTTAAGCATGCGATTGATCACTGGTTACGTCTTTAGTGTAGTGGAGGGCAAGCTCTGACATATTAAATTACAGGTTATTTTATTAAAATGTATTTACCTTTCATTCTCCTTTATAGTATAATTGTAGCTGCATAATAGACACACATTATAAAGTGAGTTACACACGCAGAGACACTATGTTACCTCTACATTTGATTTCAGAAAGGGAGGGGAGGGTTACAAAATATTTGATACAAAGGGGGTGCGAATCTGTTGACAGACCCACAATGAGACACCGCGCCACGCCCACCGAGGAATCAGAAACAGGCAATAACCAGGTGCGAAATGGAACCTTCAAACAAGGCTGGTGGGAATGCAAAATGGTATAGCCATTTTGGAAAACAGTCTGGAAGTCCCTCCAGACGCCAACCAGGGAGCCACCCCGTGGACCAGCGATTCCAGTCTCCCGTACGTGCCCGCTTGTTCACGGCAGCACGGTTCACGAGCACCAGAAAAGTGAAAACCGCCCACATGACCATCAACGGGTGAACGGATAACAAACAGAATGTGGTGTGTGCACACTGGACTATCACTCAGCCACAAACGGGAGTGAAGCGTTGACACCTGGTGCCACGTGGGTGGACCTTGAAAGTGCGCTTGGTGAGACAAGCCAGATGAGGACATCAGATGGAAACCCTTCCCATGGAGGAGGTCACACGATTCCCTTTACATCTAGAGCGACAGTGGAAACCAGTGGGTGCCGAGGGCCGGGGGAAGGAGGGATGGGGAGACGCTGTTTAATGGGCACAGGTTTCCTTCTGGGGTGAACGCGATGTTCTAAAACGGACCCTGGGGATGGTGGTTGCGACCCTACCGATGTCGTGACCACACTGACAACCACCGTCTTGTACCCTGGGTGGTCTGCATGGTGTGTGAATGCATCTCAATAAAGCTGTTCGCAAGAAGAGAATCTGGTGGGTAGAGAAGCACGGTCTCAGGTGATCCTAGGAATTCTAGCTTCTGTGCCAGAATTGGGTTTGGCCGCCATCTTGGCCAGTAGGTCGTGGAGACATTCTGCGGGGACCCCCACGGGAAGGGTTTCCACAGAGAAATTAAGATTCACAGGAGGTTCGGACTTTGCTATGCTACAACATGAGGCTGCTAATATAGATGACCACACGGATGTATTGTCACATAAATACATATAAATATCAATGTATTAATACGCTGGCCAACACAGACACTGGTTTAGAAATATCGTATCGTGTGAAAGAAAAAAAGGTTCACAGGAGGAAACAGACTGAACAAGCATCAGTGTTGTCCACGGTGTGTGATGCCTGGAGCTGCAGCAGCCACTTAGGGACCCTGAGGAGACTAGGCTGGGATAAAGCTCCACTGACCGCAGAAGGAAGACGAAAGAGGAAGGAGCCTGAACCTTCCACACTGTTATCCAGAGGCCAGGCTAACAGCTCGGCCTTCACACCTGCCGCGTGTCTGTACACAGAGCCAGGAAAGTCCCCTCTTTTGTCACTGGCAGCCCCAGAGTAAGGCCCATGTCACCTGAGAGGATGTGTACGCCTGGAAAAGGAGACGCGGAGGTGAGCCCCCTGGACGACTCCAGTGTTCATCTCGGAGCAGGTGCCTGGGCGGGGGAACGGGCCACAGAGCAGCCTCAGGAGCTGGTGTTCTCCCACCAGCCCCCCCCCCCCCCCCCGCCCCCTGCCCCTGACGCCCACTCAGTCCCCACCCCCACCCGTCCCTGACCCCCGATCAGTCCCCACCCCCACCTGATCCCTGAACCCCCCCTCAGTCCCCACCCCCACCTGGTCCCTCACCCCCCACCCCCACCCCCCTCGCTCAGTCCCCATCCCCACCTGCCCCTGACCCCCGTTCAGTCCCCATCCCCACCTGGTCCCTGACCCCGCCCCCACCTCCCCAACGTTGCCCCCTCCTGTCCCCCCCCCCCCCGCCCCCGCCCCCAGGCCATCCGGCCCGGGCCTCCAGGTGTGGTCTTTGTCCCCCCCAGGAAGCTAACCCAGCCGGGACGGAGTCTTCTAACCCAGATCGGAGTCAGAAACTCTTGCAACCGGCCGAGGAGCTGTGCTGACACTGTTTGCAACCGAACCGTGTGGTTCGGCCAAGACATCCGCGTTCCTCCTGGGCGCCGGGAGCCGAGGGGCGCCAAGCGGCATGCCCAAGTGACCAGCTTCCAGCCCAGGCTCCGCGTCTCTGAGGGGGGAAGCCCACCTGTTTTCACCCTTCCTTGCGGGGGGAGGGGCAGGCTCTGCGAGACCCCCGGGGAAGGAGGGAGCATTAGGGCACCAGCACCCGGATTCCTCCCGGTCCCAAAGTCGGATCCGGCCACGCGTCCGCGGCGCGCACGGACTCACGCATGCAGCCCTCTACCGAGTCCTGGGATCCTGCCAGCACGGCTCCGCCGGGGGTGGGGGGGAAGGGGGGGGTGTTGTGTGACCTCGGGGACCCCCGCACGCCTCCTCTCTCTCTCTGCTAGATGCAGGAACCACTTCCCCTTGCCGTCTGGGGAGCATTTCCAGTGTTTGAAGGCTAAGCCCCTGTCTCGATGTCCCCACCCCCCACCCAGAACATGCAAACCACCCAGAACTGGTTGGTCCCCAGGCCTGGAATCCTTCCCTTCCCCATGTCCTAAGGAAGGAACTGGAAGTTTGCACAGCAGAGGTCTCAGCACTCGGCTCCGCTCTCCCCACGCGGTCACGTCTGCCATGGAAAACATGCTTGTGAGCTCTCCTGGCCCCCTCTGCCCCCCGTGTGGACGGCCCTTCCCACCTGCCGGCCGCGGGCCCCGCTGCTGGAGGCCACTGGGTTCCAGGGCTGGTCCACGCAACGCCCCCGCGGGGTGGCTGAGGCCTCACAAAGGCACACACTGAGCCACGGCTGTGCTGCTAGCTGGAGCCCGAGAGCTAAAACGGGGAGAAGAGACGGGGCTTTGGAAGCAGTACGTTGGCCACAGTGGGCCCCCTGGCCCGTGTCCTGGCGTCGCTGTTCACGGACACACGCTTCCTCGTCGTCTCTTCCCACACAGGACGTCCCCCATCCTGTGCTTCGCCCTGGCCACGCCCCAGGCGTCAGGGACGCCATAGGCTGCGAAGGAGGCCTACGGTGGTGGAGGCCGGGCTGGTCGCCCCGCTCCCAGGAGCCCAGACACAGCGCACGAGGGGGGCCCGCGCAGTGAGATCCTGAGGGTTCCAGGTCCGGGATGCTCACGCCAGCAAAATCTGCCACTGCTCACTGGAGTCTCACCCAGTGCGAGACCCGGCACCCACACTGCAGCCTGAGGTCTGCAGGGGACGCCCGCTGTGGTTCCTGAAAAGTCTGCTCAGCACTCGTTTTGGCCCTGTGCTCAGCAAGGGACAGTTGCCAATGCCCGCCGTCACGGCCCCACGCCCAGGCTGGGAGACACTAATAACACATACACAGCACACAGCAGGGCCTTGGTGCGGTTCGCACCTGGGGGCTGGGGGCTGGCGGGAGTGGGCCTGGCCCTCTGCGCCCCTCCCCACCCCCTCTGACTGCCCCTCGGCAAAACCTGACTCTCAGGACTTACTTTGCACACACCTTCCCTTGGGGCATCTGGGTGGCTCTGTTGGTTACCGACCTTGGTTGAGGTCATGATCTCGCTGCTGCTCGTGGGGTCAGGCCCAGCGTCAGGCTCTCTGCTGTCACCACAGGGCCTGCTGTGGATCTTCCGTCCCCTCTCTCTGTCCCTCCCGGGCTTGCGCTCTCTCCCTCTCAAAATAAATAAACATAAAAGAAAAAAAGAAAAAAAGAAAAAGAAAAAGGCCTTCCTTCAACGGGACTCGGTGTTCAATCCTACCATCGGGGTCGCCCTGCAGCAGGTTCTGTATTTCCCATCACCAGGAGCTGCTCTGGGGCACGACTCGGGGAGGCCCCACTGGGCCCCCGCAAGGCCCCCAGCTGCTCCTGCATGAGCCCGCCACGGCCGTGGTGCAGAGGGCTTTGCACTGTGCGGCTTTCCTCCTCCGGCAGGTGCACAGACCTGCACTGCATAGAGAGGGGCCGCTCTGGGCTGCCGTGCCTGCTGCCCCCAGGGGCTCCGGGGCGTGTGGCTCTGCCCACCACCCCTCCTCCCCTCTTCCTTACTCCTCGTGAGGACTGGGTCTTCTCGAAGCGCCCTCTGACTCCCCAGCTGGCTGAAATGATTCAGAAAACGAACCAGAGAAGCCTCCCCCCTCTGTCCCGATGCCCCACACCCGTTCCTGGCTGGGGCAGGAAGGCCCATTTCTCCGCCTGCGACCCCTGATTGGCCTACCGGGGCGGCGAGAATTGGAGAACTGGCCTACGGGGCAGCCTCCCCCAGCCAAGACAGCCTTCCTGGGAGTGGGGCACAGGTGTCCCTGCAAAAGAGGTTTGTATAAATACCCCCTTCAAAGTAAGGGCACCTGTAGGCACGCCTGATCTGGCCGGTGGCTTCAGGGCTGGGCTGCTGGGAGAGAACGAGGGGTCACGGCCCGGCAGTTTGTCTGGTCTGAGTGGCCTTTGCCGGATGGAATCTTCTATCAAATTGCTGGGTGGCAGCCTGCCAAGGAAGAGACTGTGTGGCACGACCCACTGTGTGAAATTCACGCCAGGTAGAGGTGAGGAAGCAGGAAAATAAGGCCCTGGGGTGAGGAAGGAGGGGCCGACTCGGGTAAATCAAAAGCTTGCAGAAGGGCGTGTGCACGAAACCAGGCCCTGTGGCCTCAAGGTGCCAAACTAGGCTGGTTTGCTTGTGCTCACTGATTTGGTTTTGTGTGACTTTTTGGTTACGTGTTTCCCCATATTTAAGGTCGTCGCACGTAATCTGTGTGGTGTGGCCCGTGGAGTGGGGAGCTGTGGCTGGGCAGACGGCACTGGGCTCAGCTACCAGCCAGGCGGCCCCCGGGGGTGCCCAGCAGCTTTCCGGCGGGGACGCTCCCTGCCTGGGTGCCTGCTGGCCTCACGTGAGGCAGTCCCCTCCCTCACGCCGTTCGTCCACCTCCAATCAGCTTCTGACAGCGTGGCAGGCGTCCCAGTGGGGTTTTGTCACTGGGACGACCGGACCCTTGGTTACCACTGAGATCGGGGGCATGGAAGGTGTTGAACCAGGAGATGGTCTGCGATGCTTCGGACCCCACACGTACAGGGCGCCAAAACCTCGGGAGGCCAGTAGGCAGTCTGCACACTTAGGGGCCCAGGGCTCCAGACTTGACCCTTCCGCAGCCTGGAGTCCAGCCCCTGCTGTGGGACCTGTGGGGGCCCACTGCTGACTCTGCGGCTTCCATAGTCCATCTGCCTTTCAGGGGACCCATGCCCCCGGGAGCCTACAGAGCAGGGGCCGTGTGTGTGAGTTTCCCTGCAGCTTACTGTAACAAGGTCCACAAGCTGGTGTTGAAAACAACAGAAAGGTAACCTCTCTCAGCCCTGGGGCCGGAAGTCTGAGATCCAGGCGGAGCAGGGCCGTTCTCCCTCTGGCGGCTCCGGAGGGTGGGGGTGGGGGTCCGTCCAGCCTCTCCAGCTTCTGGTGGTTGCTGGCAACCCTTGGCTTGTAGACCTCGCTCCAGTCTCTGGCTCCGCCGTCCCATCGGCTTTGTCCCCGCAGGCTCTCTTTTCCCCTCTTCCCCTTCTTACAAAGCACACCTGTCACCGAATACTCCAGCAGGACCTCAACTTGGTCACATCGGCAAGGACCCTAACCCAAATGAGGACATGTTCACAGGTACTGGGAGTTAGGGCGTGCGCATATCTTTTGGGGGGAATACAATGCAACCCCACACGGGGTCTGTGAAGTCCTTGGCATGCGTCCGCAAAGGTATGGTGCGGAATTGGCTCTGAGAGTCGCTGTTAGGACACCGTGGCCTCCGACGCTACATCGTACCTTCTCTCTGCGATCTCCTGGCAAGTTCTCCTGGTTACCAAGGACAGTTCGCAGTCACTCCTGAAGCCAGGTGACTTCCCACGAGGCCCCTTCACAGCCTCAGCGAAACCCTCCTTGACTTGAGCTCGTGAGCTGCAGAATCCGGGGCGGACTTGCCTTGTGTCCTTTGGGAGGCGGGCTGTGGGCTGACACAACGGTATGTTCGAGGTGTCCCATGCGGCCGCAATCTGAGGGACGACCATGTTTTTAACGTTCTAGTCGTAGCGTGCACGTGGGAACGACGCGGGGGGCGGGAAGATGTCTTAGGCCATAAAGTGTAGAATTGTGGAGCCGGGAGTGGCCTCAGGAAGTGTCCACTTGAACTGTATGCAAGTTCTTTCTGATCAGGGACCTGTATGCTATGGTTTTTTTCCACCAGGGACCCTGTATTTTGAAGTGTTGTGAATTTATTAAAGTTTTTAATTCTAGTGTCCATATTTATTAGTGAAGAACAAAGCTAACCTGCCTTAAAAACTTTTAAAAAGCGTCTATTTTTGAGGCAGAGAGAGAGAGAGAGAGAGAGAGAGAGAGAGAGAGATCCCAAGCGGGGGAGGGGCAGAGGGAGAGGGAGACACAGAATCGGAAGCAGGCTCCAGGTCCCAAGCTGTATGCAGAGAACCCAGTGCTGGGCTCACACCCATGGACTGTGACATCGTGACCTGAGCCAAGGTCGGATGCTTAAACGATTGCACCACGCAGGCACCCCCCCAAAATTATTTTTAATTGTAGTAAAGAACACAGAATACAAAAATTATCCTCTGAACAATTTTTCAGCCTACGGTTCAGGAGTGAGTAACTGTATTCCATTTTGTGTAACGGATCTCTAGGACTTTTTCATCTTGCAAAACTGAAACTCGGTGCCTGTTCAACAACTCCCCCCCCCCCCCGAGCCTGGCACCCATCTTTCTACTCTCCTTCCCGTGAATTCCATGTAAACGGAGTCATGGTGTTTGTCCTTTTGTGACTCCCTTCATTCACTCATCATGTCCTCAAGGGTCATCCATGTTGTAACATGACAGGATTTCTTCTTTTTTTAATTTTATTTTTTTTAATTTACATCCAAATTAGACTACAGTGCAACAATGATTTCAGGAGTAGATTCCTTACCCATTTAGCCCATCCCCCCCTCCCACAACCCCTCCAGTAACCCTCAGTTTGTTCTCTATATTTTGAGCCTCTTCTGTTTTGTCCCCCTCCCCGTTTTTATATTTTTGTTTCCCTTCCCTTAAGTTCATCTGTTTTGTCCCTTAAAGTCCTCATATGAGTGAAGTCATAGGATTTTTGTCTTTCTCTAATTTCACTTAGCATAATACCCTCCGGTTCCATCCACGTAGTTGCAAATAGCAAGATTTCTTTCTTTTTTTTTTTTTTTTGATTGCCGGTGACACTCCATTGTACATATGTACCACATCTTTATCCATTCATCCGTCGACGGACATTTGGGCTCTTTCCATACTTTGGCTATCGTGGATAGTGCTGCTATAAACATGGGGGTGCGCGTGTCCCTTTGAAAGAGCACACCTGTATCCCGTGGATAATTGCCTAGTAGTGCAGTTGCTGGGTCATAGGGTAGTTCTATTTTTAGTTTTTTGGAGGAACCTCCATACTGTTTTCCAGAGAGGCTGCACCAGCTTGCGTTCCCATGGATTTCTTTCTTTTTTGCGACTGAATAATACTTCATTGTATGTATGTGCCACATCTTCTGTGCCCATTTTCCCCAGAGACATCTTGTTGCATCCACACGACTCCTGAAACGGAATGCCATGGACACCAGTGACAGTCACAACAAAGCTTATTGCAATGAGAGGCAAGGCAAACCGACCTATCGGGACGACACTCTTCATCAGAGTGCCGTCTCGAACAGCTGGGGTACAGTCTTTATAGCCGACCATTATCACCTGGGAGCAGAACAAAGGAATAGTTCCCAGGTGGAAACAGTTCAAACAAGCCCTTGCCCCAATCCAATCAAACACTAAGCCATCCCTTGATTGATAGGCTAAGGCTGTTGTCTCTTAACCTATAGTGTTAAAGCTGTTCTTTCTTAAGGCTATGGGTTAGCCCTACACTACAATTTAACCCTTACAATCTGGGCTGTGTCCACCTCTCGGCTGTTGTGAATGATGTTGCCGTGAGCACAGGCATCCAAATATCTAAGATCCTCCTTTCAATTCTTTTGGCTGTGTGCACAGAAGTGAGATCGCTGGGTCAAAGGGTAGTTCTATTTTTAGTTTATCAAGGAACCTCCATACTGTTTTCCATGGTGGCTGCATCGATTTCTCCACATCCTCATCAATGCTTCTTGTTTTCTGTGTTGATAGTGGCCTTCCTAATGGGCGTGAGGCGGTAGCTCCTTGTGCTTCCCATGTGTGTTTAATGACCAGAGATGCTGAGCATCTTTTCATATGTCTGTTGGCCATCTTTGTGTTGTCTTGGAGAAATGTCTGTTCAGGTCTACCTATTAAGTAGCTCACTCACTTTTATTGTAGGAGTTCTCTGTATATTCTGAATACCAACCCTTATCAGAAGTAGGATTTGGGATTAGTTTTTACTCCAGGTCTCCTTTTCACTCTGTGGATTCCTTTGTGCAGAAGCTTTTAAGTTGGTAGTCCCATGTGTGTATTTTTGCTTTTGTTGCCTGCGCTTATGTGGCCTTTGAATAACTTGAGACAAAGAGCAGGTGTTCTTGCACCAGTCCATCAAGTTCCTCCCAGAGCAAAGGCACAGACATATTAGTGAGCAGAGAATGTCTCCGAAGCAAGCATAAACATAAGAGTTCTGTCGAGAAGTTTCAATGTTTGGACACAATGACAGACTTCCCAAAAGGCAACAATATGGTACAAAGAATTCCCGTATAATGTGCATTCACAGTGCCCAAATGTTAGCGTTTACGTGAGCTGCGTCCAGGATCCGAGCAAAGAGGACGGAACACACTTTTTGTGGGAATTAGTTTCCTATGGTTGCGGTCACAAAGGAAATCAGCTGGTTGGCTTACAACTACAGAAGTCTACCCTCCTCCAGTTCTGGAGACCAGAAGGCTGAGATCCAGGAGGGGCAGGACCACACTCCCTCCAGAGGCTCCAGGAGAGGGTCCTTCCTGCCTCTTGCAGCTTCTGTGGCTCCTGGGCTTGTGGCCGTGTCCCTTCCAACTCTACCTCTGTCTTCACGTGGCTTCTCAGGAGCATGTCCCCTCCTCTGTATCCGTGTCTCCTCCTCTGTCTCTTCTAAGGACACCTGTCACTGGACTTAGAGCCACCCTGACCCAGGATAGTGTCAGCTCAAAATCCTTCACTGCAAAGAACCCTTTCCCAAATAAGGTGCTGTTCACATGTTCTGGGAGAAACCCCTTCTGGAGGTCACCACTCAGTCCACTACCTGTGTTAAGATAATTCTTTCATCCTGGATGAGTCAGGTCTTCTATGGACTGGTGTTGACAGCAGTATTATTGGGGTGTGGGTATAGGGACACTGAAAAATCTCTGATGGAAGGAACCCAAGTCCTGGCTCCATCACAAGGCGGGCTCTTCGACCATGAGAACAGTTACCCCATCCTTTTCATGGGTGCCGAGTGCAGAATTAGTCACCTTGTAACGCTGGTTCCTACGGGATTTTATGATTAATAACCTCACGTAGCCAATAATTGCAGGTTTGGAGTAATTGATCGCTGGAACATAATGACAGCACTGTCACTGTAGGCTCTGCAAGACTGAAATAGGAATGCTGTTAATGGGGAAGGCTTGGGCAATTCAGAAAGTTGGTTGCCAAGGGAACCGAGCAGGTTTGTCAGGGTTGTCAAGGAAACTTCTCCTCCTCGGGGAAGGCGGAGGTGGGCGGGACCTGAACTCAGGGATTAGCCTTTCAAAGGGGCCCCTGCTTTCAAGCCCCATTTACCTGAGTGAGGCTCTCTGAGTACCCTTCTAGTGTGGGCTGTGGCTTGGGGAAGTGAGTTCCATTAAGCCTTATTTTTTTGTCACAGTCGTGGAGGGGTTTGCAAAGCACCTTTGTGTTTAGGGCAACAGATGTTACCACAGCAGAGCGTCCCAACACATCAGGGATGAAAGATTCAGGCCATGTCTTCGTCATGTGAATCTCAGGCCGGTCAAGCCTTGTCCGTGTGGTTTCTCCCTCCTCCTTCTGGATGGAGGGTTCCCGCCAGTAGTGGGTGGGGCTGTTTGGGTGACCCTGCAGGAGCCAGACCCCTTGTCCTAAGACCCTCACGGATCCGACTACACCCAGAGACGTGGAGTCCACACCGCATGGTGGGGATAGGCTGGGAAGCGCAGTGCCGATATGAGCAGGAAAACGGTAGGAAGACGGCTTCTGGCAAGGAGCCTCTGCCACAGTGGAGTTGCCAGGCTCCTGGTTCACAGTCTCTGGGTCGTATACTATGTGAATTACACGTTACTATGGACTCTGCTGTTTCCTTGTTTTGGAAGCCCCATAGGAGGTGGCTCACATCACTTGTTAAGCTATGGACGCAGTCACAGCAAAGTTCTGTGGTTCAGTCTGGAGGTGCCGATGTAGGCGCAGAAAATTGGCAAGAACGAAACCACCTTGTGGGAACGTGGATAGGGTGCATTAAACCTGAATGTGGTTGTGTTATGCCTAAAATCTCTTCTATTGCTTTTTTTTTTTTTTTTTAAATACCTATTACAAGCTTTTGTGCGTTATTAGAGAATTCAACTAACGCAATTACTGTGGGGCCCTTGCTGGGCTTTGCAGATGCTGGAGTAGCAGGTAACTTGGTACATGTCCCTCGTGTTTGTGCCCCAGAGGAGCACAGTCACCCCTCAGTGTGTATTTAGGGTACTCGTAACGTTGCTGCCTTGAAATGTGCGCTCAGGTGAACATATTTAAAAAATATTTTTTTTTAAGTTTATTTGAGAGAGAGAGAGAAGGAGAGGAGAAGCAGAGAGAATCCCAAGCATTCTCTGCACTGTCAGCACAGAGCCCGATGCGGGGCTCAAAGCCGTGAACCGTGAGACCGTGAACTGAGCCTAAATCAAGAGTTGAGGGGCGCCTGGGTGGCTCAGTCAGTTGAGCGCCCGACTTTAGCTCAGGTAATGATCTCGTGGTCTGGGAGTTCGAGCCCCGCGTCGGGCTCTGTGCTGACAGCTCGGAGCCTGAATCCTGCTTCGGATTCTGTGTCTCCCTCTCTCTCTGCTCCTCCCCAGCTCATGCTCTGTCTCTCTCTCTCTCTCTCTGTCAAAAATAAATAAACATTAAAAAAATTAAAAAGAGTTGGATGGTTACTTGACTGAGCCCCCCAGGTGCCCCTCAGGTGAACATGTATGTAATGAGAGCTTTCTCAGTGACTGGGAGTGAACCTGGTGACGTGTTTGTTGCTCTGGTGATTCTCGCCTCTGCGTCTCCAAGATGCTGTGAGTAGAGCAGCCATGTTCACATCCAGACGGTGTCATTTAAAAAATACAAGCAGGGGCGCCTGGGTGGCTTACTCGGTTAAGCGTCCGACTTCGGCTCAGGTCATGATCTCACGCTTTGTGACCTCGAGCTCCGCATAGAGCTTTGTGCTGACAGCTCAGAGCCTGGAGCCTGCTTCAGATTCTGTGTTTGCCTCTCTTCCTGCCCCTCCCCCACTCACGCTCTGTCTCTCTCAAAAATAAACGTTAAAAAATTAAAAAAAAAAATACTAACAAGCAAATCCACTGTAATCACAGATGCCTGGTAGGGAATGGCCAATCCTGCATCTGACATGAGCCGCACACTTACGGTTCCAAAGTGCCGGTGAGTGTTGGTAACAAGGGGACGTGCTCCCACTGTGGTCCGAGTGACGTTAAATGCCCTCAGTGCCACCTAGAGATACTATGGTGTCACCTCTGTGTTCTCCAGCCGCCTTGGAGCCAGGGGCCACAAGATGTGACGAATCCTTTACAAACACCCCTTTGTGCAGCATGGGCTCGCCACGACCCAGCTCTAAATGATGCAGCAAAGTCGGCCTCTGCCTTCACTCTTCCTGGGGACGTTGGTGAGACCAAAAGGTGCGGACAACCCCCAGGTGGCACTTCAGGGCCTGGTCCCCAAAGGGAGAGTCCTGGTCAGGGTGGTCGGGGAGGGGGGACGACAGTGGCCACTCAGGGGCGGGGCGCTCACTTGGACTCAGATGTACAATGTGTCTGGACGTCCCTGGTGGGTACAGGGCAGGGACCGGCTCCTGGTGCCTGGGAGGCCAGAAAGGGTGTTTGAAATGAATGAATGTGGAAGATAATCCAGAGCACAAGGGGAGGGCGCTGTGGTGGCCGGGAGGCATGGCCCGACAAGGCAGAGAAGTCCGTGCCGCTTACGCACCAGGCTTTTTCTGATTGCCACTCTTGAGCCCGTCTGGCAGCCCAGCACCTCGTCCCCACGGACCACTGCCCCTGGGGAAACAAGATTTTCCTTGCTCGAAGGCTGAAACCATTCTGCCTCACGTACAGATGGCACAGGGCGTTTGAGTCCGCGTGCAGACGCGGTTGGGAGTCTGGTTTTGCCATTTACCAGCGTGTGATGCAGGGCACCCACTTCCCTCTTGGGGCCTCAGTTGCTACACCATGAGCAAACAGTGTAGTCCAAGGACTGCTGTGACGCTCCCATGTGACCACTGACGCAAAGGACCTGCTACATAGAAGGTGCTCCCGGCGTCAGGCAGATGCTGCATCCAGACCATGAGGGTCCGGAGCCAGGTCCCTGCGTCCCTCAACGATCCTGTCCCTGGGGTCCCTGTGACTTGTGTACCAGGGGAACAAGTGGCAGGTTCTGTCAGTTCTGAGACCTGATATTTTCATGGCATGCTCGCGCTGCCATAGCAAATACCCCAGACTGGGCGGCTTAGACCATAGGTATTCATTTCTCAGGGTTCTGGGGGCTGGGAGTCTGAGGTCCAGGCAGGGCTGAGGCTGGTTCCTGCAGAGCCCCTTCTCCTGGGTGTGTAGATATCCTCTTTATCCCGGTCCTCTTGTGGTTGTCCCTCTGCGTAGGTCTGTCTCCTCACGTTCTAGGACTCTAGTCCTTTGGGTTCAGGGCCGATCCTAATGACCTCATTTTGATTTAATTACCTCTTTGAAGACCCTATATCCAAATACATCCGCATTCTGAGGTGCTGGGGGTGGGGGTAGGACTTGAACATCTGGATTTTGAGGGACATCATTTAGCCTGTAACATCCTGCCTAGAAACACGTGCTCTGGTCCCTCCTTCCATCAAGTCCCATGGGCGTGATGCAGTGGCCAAGGGAAACCCCACACGGGCAGTGGTTTGATCCCAGCTGGGGAACCTGTCTTTGAACTCTTTGCAGCATAGGAGCCAGCCCCCTGCTGGGGCGAGTAGTTTGAGGTGTCAGTCTGTGTCATCTGACCACTGGAATGCCCAGGTGACCCGCCCCAGGAAGTGCTCCCTTTTGGGAAACCTGGGAGTCAACAGCCTCAGTTGAGGGTGTCGGGGGCTCTCAGGAGCAGGTGCCTCTTCCAAAAGACACCCCAGCAAGTATTGAGAAACCTTTGGGTGGAGTTACAGGTGGACAAGTGTCATGGTGTCATTTGTGTTCCAGAAAGATCCCCTCGGGGGTAGATGTGAGCTGCGCCGAGGAGCAGGGAACCTCGTCTGGGCCCCATGCAGGAGTCGGGCCCAAGACTGGGGCTTGGGGCAGGGCTGTGCTGCATGTGGGAATTAGTGTCGGGACTGGAGACCGACTTGGGGCGTAGAGCTGCAGATGTTACTGGGACACAAGGAGAGTGGGGAGACTCGGATGGCCCCGTGTATTTGGACTCAGCAGCTAGCGTGCAGAGCGCATCCGAGATCAGTCCTGGGAGCTGGCCGTTTGTCTGAAGTCGAGACTGTGATTCTTGGTTGGATAGATGTAGCCATCTGGGGGGGGGGGGCAGAAAGGTCATGTCGGAGGCGCCAGGGCGATGACGTTCTGGTGGGGGCAGGCGTGTCAGGAGCGGACCCTGTGTGGCTGACTGTAGGCCTGATGGAAGCAGCTGTGAGGCACAGACGCGAACAGCTGTCCGTTGCTGCAGCTTTATGATCTAGCCAGAAAGCCCAGGTCCCCGAGCACAGCCCCCCTGTCGTCTGGTCGGGGTGGGCGAGCAGTCTATTGTCAACGCGTTTCCCATCAGGGACTGATTAGCTGCAGCGGGAGGTCTGCGCAGTGTGCAATCCCCACACCGGCTGCGGGCGCCATGGTTACGGCATCGGACCCCGTGACTGCTTCCGAGAAGGCCCGCTGCTCACTGCGGCTAACAGGAGGGGCTCCGGGGGCCCCAGCTGAGCCCGGCCCCCTGTCCACCCTCCGCCAGGCCAGTTCTTTGCACACGGCCTGCTTCCGTGTCCCCCAAAGTAACCAGCACGTTCGCCCCTCTTTCCCAGGTGCAGCGAGGCCTCTGGCAAGGGTTGGGGAGAATCCTAGACTTCAGACGCAGGACTGCTGGGAGTCCGTGTCCTGTCCTACCCCCAACCCCCCCTCCCCCCCGCGAGGACCCCTGTGGGACAGACGAGTCAGGGCTGTTTTCGGGGTGCTGCGTGGAGGTCCTTAGGGGGAACACTTAGGGCCCCTTTTCCAGAAAGATGGCAGAAGGGGGGACTGCTGTGAGTGCGTGATGGGAGACAGAAATGTTGGCGCCACCCACACAAAGGGTGGGCTTTCAAGCACAGACTCCCCCTCCCCCGGGGGTGTGCGGGAGCTGGAGCCCCGAGCTGGAGCAGGACTGTCCCCGGGCGGCTGTAGCACCGACCCGCGCCGGGGCCTCCCCGTCACGTCCGCTCTGCATGCGGCCTCTCCGGGGTGCACACTGGCTTCCTGTCGCTCGGCGCTCCGCGGTCTTCCATCGCCAGCCTGGGCACCTGCCACTCCATCCCTCTGCGTCACTTCCTGTCCTGTTGCTAGGCGCTCCGCGGTCTTCCATCGCCAGCCTGGGCACCTGTCACTCCATTCCTCTGCGTCACTTCCCGTCCTATCGCTCGGCGCTCCGCGGTCTTCCGTCACCAGCTTCGGCACCAGTCGTCCATCTTCGCTCGCTCTCGTCACTGCGTCACTTCCCGTCCTGTCCCTCGGCGCTCTGCAGCCTTCCGTCACTAGCTTCGGCACCTGTCATTCCACTCCTCTGCGTCACTTCCTGTCCTGTTGCTAGGCGCTCCGCGGTCTTCCATCAGCAGCCTGGGCACCTGTCACTCCATTGCTCTGCGTCACTTCCTGTCCTGTCGCTATCGGCATCTGTCGCTCCGTCCCTCTGCGTCACTTCCGTCCTATCGATCGGCGATCTTCCATCACCAACCTCGGCACCTGTCGTGCATCTCCGTCTGTTCCCGTGTCTCCGTTCGTTGCGCTGCGTCACTTCCTGTCCGTCTCCCTTCAAGTTGCCCGATCTCGTCCGGCGGCCCTTTGGCGCCCTCCGTCCGGGCTTGGACCGCTCGGCGCCACGTATCCCCGCCCACCACCGCTCGGCACCGCCCGTCACCACTCGGGTCCCTCCGTCCGCGGTTTGTGTGTGTGTGTGTCTCTGTCTCTCTCTCTCTCTCTCTCTCTCTGTGTCTCTGTCTCTCTCTCTGTCCTTGGTCCCTGGCGCCTCCCTCTGGCCCTTCATCCAGGCTTGGCTCCCTCCGTGCGCACTTCGGGTGGCCTTGGCCCTTGTTCTCCGTGACTGCGCTGTCCTGCCAGCTCTCCTCCCTGGGCACGTGGGTGTTGTCGCGGGTGTGCACGGACTCCCGCACATGCGTGGCACGCGGCCACCCCGCCTTCCTGCCCCCTGTGCGTGCACGCAGGCAGCGGGGCAGGAGTGGGCCGGGGCTTGCGGCACCGTCCCTGAAGCAGGGCCGGTCAGCCTGCGCAGTCTCACGGAGCACCGTGTCCCGCGTCACTTCTTGACTCAGGGTCCCCTTGGAAAGGTCTTTCCCACCACGACGGTGTAAACCTTGGTGCCCTCCACCTCTTGGACAACTGCTACTGTTCTTTCTTGTACACCTGCAGTCCTGCCGCAGAGCGTATACGCGTGATATACGCAGTTGTACATCCGCGGCTCTGATGGGGCGTGTGTACACGTGATACACGGGGTTGTACATCTGCGGTCCCGCACGAGTGTGTGTGCATGCGAGATACCCTGCTAACCTGTGGTTGTACACTTGCGGTCCTGCCAGAGCGCGTGTACACGTGACCTATGCGGTTGTCCATCTACGGTCCTGCTGGAGCGCGTGCACATGGGAGATACCCGGTTGTACATCCACAGTCCTGGTGGAACGCGTGTAACGTGAGACCCACCACTAACCTGTGGTTGTAGATCCGTGGTTCGGCCGGAGCTCGTGTACGAGGCTCACCTGTGGTTGTACATCCGCGGTCCTGCTGGAGTGAGAGAGGCCGGCTACGCAGCTCACCTCCCTAATTTTCTCTCTGGCATTCTTAGATCTCTCTTCCTATTTGCAATATTATCTCATTTTTATGCTAAAACCATTCATGTTTTTAGCTCTGTCTGCTGTATTTTCCTTCTGTGAATCTGTGGATACTATGCCGAGGCAAGTGGTTTCTCACACTTGTGAGCTGTCGGTCCTGATCCATCTGACAAGTCCTAGGTTAACTGGTGGCGATTTCTTAGCGGCACACGAACCCTGCAATGCATGGTGGTGTCCTGGATGCAGTGAGGTGCTCTTTACTGTGGTTGTAAATTTTCTTTACTGCCTGCGAGGCCTCGTCACATCTCACTGCCCATTTTTTGTTCCTGCCATTCCTTTGGGTGTTTCCTAGGTATTATTATTCATTTTTCTCTGAAATTACGATCAAATTACTGCATTCTGAAAATAAGTCTGACTGCGGTTTTTATTAACATTGCGTTAACCTAATTAAGAAGTGACATTTATATGAAATCTTACCATGAAAAACACTGTCTTCACAAGGATACAATGTGTGTATGTGTGTTCCTTCAGAGGGTGTTAAGGAAACTGTCCTTTCTACTTGTTCTGTACATATTTACTGGACATCTACTATGGGGCAGGCCCTGTCCTCGCACTGGGGATACAGGATAAACCTAGCAGACAAGATATCTGCACTCAGATCTTTGCCTACCTTCACAGCATAAAGCCACTGTTCTCCTGTTGTCTGCTGGCTGGTTTTACCTTTCACGTTTATTTAAGTTGATTTACTTATTCAGAGAGAGAACGAATGGGGAAGGGGCAGAAAGGGAGACCGAGAATCCCAAGGAGGCTCCACGCTGTCGGTGCAGACCCCGACGTGGGGCTCGATCCCACAAACCAGGAGATCGTGACTGCAGCCAAAACCAGGAGTTGGTCGCTCAATTGACTGAACCACCCAGGCAGCCCTACCTTTCGCATTTAGATCCACAAATCACATTTTTATTAATCATTTTACTCCATGTAGATGGTCAGTTGATTAAACACCACTTACTAAAAAAGCTACTTTTCTTCAGTGCTCAACAGTGGTTAACACTGTAATAAATCAAGTGCTCATATATGTTTGGTTCTAGACCTATTTCAACAGTAGATCAGCTTTACTTTCCCTCAGACTCGATCAGGAGTTGGTGACAAGGAAGGGAGCCAAGAATGACTCCACAGTTTGATCCTGAGAAACGAGTGGCAGGTGTCCATAGGGAGGAAGGCACTGGCAGGAACAGATTGGAGGCTTAAGCTAGACTTGGGGGACTTGAGGCATCTCTCAGACACCAAGGTGAAGAGGTCGGGTAGGCAGGTGCATATAACACAATCAAATTCTATCTCTGAGAACCATTACCTTTACGAAATCTCTATGTAATGTTTTGCTTTGCGTTCTTTTGTCGAATAACCACATCACTGTTTCTTTTCATGTCCTTGATAATAGTTGGCAATTTAATCCATTTTAAGTGTCTAATTTTGTGGCATTAATTACGTTCGTAGTGTTTTATAGCCTTCACCACTATTTCCAAAACTTTTTCACTGCCCCAAGCAAAACTGTCCCTATTAAGCAATTACTCTCAAGTCCTCCCTCCCCAACCCCTGGCCACCTCTGATGTCCTTTCTGTCTCCATGAAGTAGCTTTTCCTAGATATTTCATATAAATTGAATCGTATAATCCGTTACGTGTCTGGCTTCTCTCACTGAGTATGTTTGTCAGGTTTATCCATGTATGTATCTCATACCTTCATCATTCTTTCGGGCTGAATAATTGTCCACTGCATGTACATAGCACAACTTGTTTATCCATTCACGTACTGTGAACACTGGGTGAATCACAATGCTCTGAATGTTCACATACAAGTATCTACTTGAGTTCCTGTTTGCAATCCTTGTGGGTACATCCCCAGGAATGTAACTGCAAGGTCGTGTGGAGAATCCAACTTTTTGAGGAAAACCCAAACTGTTTTCCACACTGCCTGCATCATTTTACCTTGTTACTAGGAATGTATATGGTTTCAGTTTCTCCATATTCCAATACAGGTTTATTCTCTCCAAACTCATTTTATATTTTTGTTGACATTTTTGAAACTATAGTCCTTTTGTCACTGTTTTCCTTTGACTGATGACCAATGATAAGCATCTTTATGTGCTTATTGGCCCTTTGTATAGATCTTCTTTGAAGAAATGTCTGTTGGTGTTTTGCCCAGTTTCATATTGAATTGTCTTTTGGGGCACCTGGGTGGCTCAGTCGGTTAAGCATCCAACTGAGGTCATGATCTCACGGTTCATGAGTTCAAGCCCCGTGTCAGGCTCTCTGCTGTCAGTGAGGACTCCACTTCAGATTCTGTGTCCCCCTCTCTCTGCCCCTCCCCCGCTTGGGTACGTGTGCTCTCTAAAATATTAATAAAATAACATAGGGGCGCCTGGGTAGTTCAGTTGGTTAAGCGTCCGACTTCGGCTCAGGTCATGATCTTGTGGTTCGTGACTTTGGGCCCGCGTCATGCTCTGAGCTGACAGCTCAGAGCCTGGAGCCTGCTTCAGATTCTGTGTCCCGCTCTCTCTCTCTGCCCCTCCCCTGCTTGTGCTCTCTCTTTCTCTCTGAAAAGTAAATAAGCATTAAAAAATTTTTTTGTTGTTGTAGGCGTTTTTATATATTCTGGACATGTTCCGTATCTGCCTTATCAGATAATGTCCAAATATTTCTCCCTGTTTTTTCTTTTTGAGATTAAAAAAAAAATTTAAATTTTTTATTTTTTTCAGTTTATTTTTGAGAGAGAGGGAGGGGGGAAAGCAGGGGAGGGGCAGAGAGAATCCTGCACTGTCAGCACAGAACCCTGTGTGGGGCTCGAACTTACAAACCGAGAGATCATGACCTGAGCCAAAAATCAAGACTGAGCTTAACCAACTGAGCCACCTGGGGCCCCAAGATTTTCTTCTGGAGGAATCTCTACACCCAACATGGGGCTCGAACTCACAACCCTGAGATCAAGAGTCCTACGCTCCACCAACTGAGCCAGCCATGTGCTGCTTTGTATTGCTTAAATCTCCTGACCGTGTCCTTTGTAGCAAAGTATTTAATTTTAGTAAGTTGAATCTACTTTTCCTTTTGCTGCCTCTGCGTTTGGTGCCATATTTAAGAAAGCTGCCCAATTCAAGGTCATGAAGGTCTTTCCTATGCTTTCTTCTCACGGTTTTGTAGTTGTGGCTCTGAAATGTAGGTCTTTGATACATTTTGAGGTGTAAATTGTCAGAACCAACTGGCCATAACTCGAGGTTTTTTTTTTTTTTTTTTTTCTGGGCTGTCAATTCTCTATTTTAATAAGTTGGGGGCACCTGGGGGGGCTCAGTTGGTTGAGCCTCTGACTTCGGCTCAGGTCATGATCTCACGGTTTGTGGGTTCAAGCCCCGCGTCAGGCTCTGTGCTGACAGCTCAGAGCCTGGAGCCTGCTTTGGATTCTGTGTCTCCCTCTCTGTCTGCTCCTCCCTCGCTCATCCTCTGTCTCTCTCTGTCTCTCTCTCTCTCAAAAATAACATAAAAAAATAATAAAAAAAGAACTTGGTTGAACCATAATCTACATACAATATACATAATTTAAGTGCCCAGTTTTGATATCTGACCAATTTTTTTTTAAAGCTTAAGATTTTTATTTTGAGAGAGACACAGAGCAGGTGGGGAGAGACGGAGAGAGTGGGAGAGAGAGATTGCCAAGCGGGCCCCGTGCTGCCAGCACAGAACCTGATGCAGGGCTCAAACTCCCGAACCTGTGAGATCATGACCTGAGCTGCAACCAAGAGTCAGCTGCTCAGCCGACTGAGCCCCCCCCCCCTGGCACCCCGATATCTGAAAAATACAACTACAATGAAAATACAGAATACTTCTGTCACCACAGTCTTCTCCCCCCACCCCCCCCGACCCTGACCTTCCCAATGATCGCCAGCATCACCGGGCAAACAGCGATCTGTTTTCTGTCACTGAAGGTTCGATTTATCTTAAGCAGAGTTTCATACATGTTGAATTATATGTATTCTTTTCTGTCTGGCTTTGGCACAACATATCAATTCTGATATTCGTGGATATTGTGTGTGTCAGAAGTCCATTTTTAATAGATGTGTAATATTACACTGTAGAGATATATTAGTTGATGTTTGTGGTTTTTTTCCCAAGTTTGGCTATTATGAATAAAACTGCTGTAAACATTTACGTACACATGCATGTGCACATATATTTCATTTGTTTTGGCAACCCTAAAAGTAGGATTGCGAGTTCATTTCCTTTTTTAACTTTCATTTTTTCATGAGAGAGGGAGGGCACGCGTGCGTCTGTGCATGCACGAGCAGGGGAGGGGCAGAGCCAGAATCCCAAGTAGGCCCTGTGCTGTCAGCGTAGAGCCCGACGCGGGGCTCGATCTCCCAAATCACGAATCAGGACCCGAATCGAAACAAAGAGTCAGACACTTAACCAACTGGGCCATCCGGGCACCCCCTGTATTTTAACTTTTAAAAGAAACTGATGAAAGTAGTTTTGCAAAGTGTGATCACCGCTCCCGTGAGCAGCGTAGGAGAGTCCCCACTGCTCCAAAGCCTCGCCAAGTGGCACGTCTGTCTTTTTCACTGTAGTCATTCACGTGGGTGTTCAGTGGGATCTCGTGGTTTTAATTTAGATTTCTCCGGCGACTAATACGTTGAGCATTTGTGTGTGCTTACTGGGCAACCGTGTATTTTTTGGGAAGTGTCTTCCCATCTTGGGGACTTGTTTGTGTTATTGTGGAAACAGTTCTGTGTATATTCCGTATTAAGTTGTGAAGTATGCGTCTCCACTGCGTGCACATCCGGACACACACAGGGCACGTTTTACCCCACGTTTCTCCTACATGTTTGATTCTATGATTATGTACGTGACCCATTTGGAATTTATGTCGTGCACCATGTGAAGCAAGGATCAACGTTATTTTTTTGGCCATACGGACGTCCACTTTCCCCATCACTTTCTGTTGAAAGGACCATGTTTTCCCACATCGGACTGTCCTGGAGCCTTCGTCAAACAGGAGTTGATCCTGTAAGTGTGGGTCAGTCCCAGATTCTCTGTCCGTCTCCACTGATCTGTGTAGGGCACTCGAGTGGCTCTGCACCATGTCCACAAAGGGCAGGCCGAAGTGGAGTCGGAGACAAATCTTGGCATAATGCGTGGCGGTCCTTCTAGAAGGTGACCCACCTACTCTAGACAGGTGGCCCAGTGCGGAGCTCGGACATCGTTCCCCCTGTCTGTTTCGCAGAAGGCTCGCTGTCCTGGGGAGGCTGATGAGTCTGTGTGTCATCCGCCTCCCTAGGACGGGACCTCCCACGGAGCACCCACCCCTTCGCTGCAGTGCTGTCTCTAGTAAGGGGCGGGCTTGAAACCTGCTGTCCAAATGGTGCCTTAGTTGCTGGTCAGAGTCCACTTGGTGAGGCTGAGTGCAAGTGCATTAAAACAGACGGTGAGTTCGGGGCGCCTGGGTGGCTCAGTTGGTTAGGCGACCGACTTCGGCTCAGGTCATGATCTCCCAGTTTGTGAGTTCGAGCTCCGCGTGGGGCTCTGTGCTGACAGTTCGGAGCCTGGAGCCTGCTTTGGATTCTGTGTCTCCCTCTCTCCCTGCCCCTCTCCGGCTCACACTCTGTGTCTGTCTCTCAATGATAAATGTTAAAACAAAACAAAAAACCGTGCAGACCGGCACGTGTGGTGTGGGCTCCCTCTCTGTGCTCCAATGTCTCCGTCTCCCTCAGCCTCGGACGCCCCAGGAGGGGGTGTCCTGCTGCTGTACCTGACCCTGCACAGGGAGCTGCCCCTCTGACACTGCCCTGCACTGGCTGTGTTCCCAGCCGAGCAGGAAAGCTCTAGTAGCCGCCACCGTGATGCCTCAAGTGCATATGGTGAACGTGTTCTTTTTGTAATTTTTTGGGTAAAGAGCATTTGAATCCAGCTTTAACTCATGGTCTAGAACTAGCAATAAGGAGACGAAGTTAATATGAACTCGTGAGGCCTCTGAGCTGGCCCAGTGCAGTGCTGTGGAGACACAGACCGGAAACGGTGCGTCCACGTCTAGGTGGGGAGTGCCCACGTGGTGCCATGGGAGTCTGTCCCGTCTGTGGCCTGAAGCCGTGTCCCCTACAGCGTTCCCAGGTTTTCACTCTGGGCGTGTGGCCTGGGCGCCATCCCTGCTAAACACCCTACAGGCCCAAGCGTCCTGCTGGTCGTACACGAGAGGGACACAGCCTCCAGCGCCGGCACAGCCAGTCCCACCTTGCAGGGTGACCTACTGCTCACGACTGTTCCAGACTCTTCCAGTGCAAGAGGCACGTGCACCAGCGGAGCTCGGCTCCCCAGGGAGCACATTCAGGATGGGGACTCGGGGCTCTCCCACAGCGGTTCCCCAGAAGGGGCCTTCCCGTTGGGAGAGAATGTGTGTGACGCTGGGGAGGGGACAAGGAACTCTGGCGTGGCTTTAGGAATCCAAACTCGGGGCCTGGGGGGCTCCGTCGGCAGGCGTCTGACTCTGGATGTCAACTCAGGTCATGATCTCCTAGTCTGTGGGTTCGAGTCCCGTGACGGAGTCTAAGGTGACAGCACAGAGCCTGCTTGGTTCTCCGCCACCCTGAACCCATGTGTCTCTCTCTCTAACAAAACAAAACAAACATTTAGAAGAAATAACAAACTCTGCAATCAATTAACCTGTGTCAAGCTCTGTGCCACAGCGTCCCGAGAAGGTGGGTGTCTGCAGCCCACAGTCAACAGACCATGCAGGGGTGGGAGAGTAAGCAGGCGCTTCCCTTACCTCCTGTGAATCCCTGCTGCGTCTGTGCGGTCCTGGACACTGAGGGCGGCGGTCATGGTATCTGTGCCTCAGCCAGTGGACGGGGTATGTTGTAGGAGGGGATAAGGTGGCCCCCCCCCCCCCCCAGGGTCTCCTGAGCACAGGGGACTCGGGACTCGGGACCCTGGTTAGTGGCAGGACGTGAGAAAAGGGTAAAGTGGTTGGTACGCGGTCATCGTGTGACTGGCAGAACAAACAGTTGACACGTGGGGGTGAGTGCTGGGGACAGGGCCGTGATCCTCACCTGCCTTTCACCTGTGGGACACCTGGCCCAACCTATCCTCCCAGGATTTTCTAGCATCCTCGTCAGCTTCCTGGAACCCTTTCTGTACAGATCACAGTACAACAAAGGGGGCCAGACGTCAAGCTGGGTGCACGGCCGTGTACTTTGCTGCTTCAGCCCAAGAGTGCAGTCTTTTCTGGCCTGCAGCTGCCCCCCGGGGAGCAGGAAGCCCCGGACGTGACCCGACCGAGACAGGTGGACGGGCGGCCGGTCTCTGCAGGGGCAGCTGAGCACGTGCTTCTGAGCAGCCCCCCCAAGCCTGCCTTTCTTGCTGTGCTGGGACCCTGTGTGCCCTCCCGACCCCCAGGCTCGGGCAGCTGCGATCCAGCCTTGTCTCTGTGGTCTGCAAGGTTCTCCGGGTGCCCGGTTGCCACGAGGGGCTTGGCCATGGCCTCAGGGACACTTCCCTGCGCAGCACGGGGTCGTGTATCAGGGTACAGTAACACCGTACTTTCCATCCTGTGGACGTTGGGCTTCACAACAGCCGCTCCGTCCTCGGTGTCCCGCCGTCCTCGGTGTCCCGCCGTCCTCGGTGTCCCGCCGTCCTCGGTGTCCCGCGTGTCCGGGCCTGTGAGTGTGGAGCAGTAGACAGGTCAGCAGGGTTGGCAGTGCAGCCAGAAGACAGGAGGGTCTGGACGCTGGCAACCTCCAGTTGAGGGGGAGAGGAGAGGGGCCAGGGGCCTGGGAACGATGCTGCACCTTGACGGCACGGCCACCGTGAAAGAGAATGTGCTGTCTCCCTCATCCACGCTTCTGTCCCGTGTCCTGGCCACGGAACTGGACTTTGATCTCACCTGACCTGTTCCTAGCTGCCCCTGCGGGGGGCGGGTGTGTGTGTGTGTGTGTGTCACGTGGACCTGGCCCCTCAGCCCCTCCTCGCAATCCCGACCTGTCTTCTGCACCTCCCCCAACACCACCCCTGCACACGACCCCAACCTGTCTCCTCCCCCTCTCACTATACCGCCCCTGGCCGGTCAACTGTCCCCATTCTCAGATACAGGGATGGGGCTCAGACAACAACCAGCTCCAGACACCAGCAGCCGGAGGCAGTGTAGACCCTGTACCCAGGCTCCCGGCCTGTTGCCGCAAGCCAGTGCGGAAATGAGCTGGGGTGTGAGCAGCCGGGCCTCCCTGGGCCCTGTGACCCTGCTAACGCAGGAGAGCCGAGCATTCCAACCTGAGAACAAATGCACCGTCCCGGTGGCCAGCACGTACCCAGCCCGGTCCTGCCAGGGCACAGGTCCGAGGTCCAGGTGCACCAGGCGGGAGGAGGTGCCCCCCACGTGCACCTGCCAACTGCAGCCCCCTGCAGACACTCCTTTTCTGTCCCTTGACCTACCACCTTCCGATGCTTGTCCACGGGGCCCTTGTCACCTGTAGCGTCACTTCTGCTCAGGTGCTCGTCCCTGCGGCCCACCCACCCCGCACAGACTGCGTACCAGCAGCCCTTACGATGCCTCGCGTCGCAGGTGTCCTAAGAAAGAAACCAACCCTCCCTTGCCCAGGAGCCCTCGGGTGCTGCTGGCCTCTGCACTGGGGACTTGCCTGCTAGGCCGGCTTCCTCTGTGATGCTCCAGGGACATGGTGCCGGTGCCTCACGAGCTCCTACGGCCTCCAGTGCCGTGTCTGTGTCCAGAACAGCACCCCTACCTCGGTCTGCCTTTCAGTGGAGGGTCCCTGCTCACCGGGGAGCCACCCAGGTGCGCCTGGGTGTCCGATTAGGGTCTCTGAACAAGAGCCCTCTTCTCTCCAACCCCGTGCGTTTGGTACCCCTGCGGCCCTGGGAAGTCAGCCCGCCGTGCTGGCCGCTCCTTCAGAGTCTCTGCCCGCAGGCCTCCCACAGCCAAAGTGACCGTTTCTGGTCATGGGCAGTCCATGCTGTTCCCTCCAACTTTTGCAGGTACTTCCCTCTTTCTGGAATATTCTCCCGTCTGTGCCTCTCCCACTTCATCAAACTCCCAAACGGCAGTCCGATCTCCGCTTTCCCAGGGGCCTTTGCACGCAGTTGTTACTTTACCATTGTCACTGTGCGCCACAACCCCAGTGTGTCCCCGGTCACCCCCTGCTACACCCACTGGCTCTCTCTTCCTTCTAAGGGGACAGGCTGCCTTTCCGGTTACTTCCAAGGAGGCATCTTGCTCCTCAGCTCCTCAGCTGCTTTGCAGGACAGGCTGCTGGAGGAGGACTCGGGGGCCCCCCGAGCAGGCTGCCAGGGATGTCGACAGTCGGAACTGCACACTCCTCACAGGGCTGGCCTGGCCCAGGCGACTCCGCTCCTCACAGGGCCCTGTGTGCCACACAGAAAGGGGACGCAGCCCCTGCACGGTGCCTGGGCCAGCTTACTAACGGGGCTCTTGCACACTGGCCCAGAGTGGAAATTCCCATCAACACCGTCAAGAAGAGGGCGGCGGGTCTAAGGGATCCTACTGGCCCAGCACGCTGCCCTGGAAACAGAGACGCCGAGAGTCCCACGCAGACTGTTCCAATCCCTGCTGCCTGTACTGAAGCCGATGGGAGAGGTGGCATCCCCGACCGACCGCTGCTCCTCCCATTAGACCCGGTCGCTGGGTACATGCCTGCCCGGCACGCGCTCAGCCTGTGTCACTCGTGGGGAGCGGGAGGGGTCTGGTTGGACCAGGACGGTGGTCAGAGGGCAGGGGAAGGGTGTGCACTGCGGTGTCACTGCCCGGGGGACCTGGAACAGGGCTGTCTTCACCTGCAGAGGCTGAATCCTCACGGTGGGGGGTGAGAGGCTAACATCAGGCCTGGGAGCCCCACCTGATGTCCACTGGGTATAGGGGGCACCGTCAGAGCTTCCTCACGGCCACGACACAACAGGTCTGTGAATGAGGCCGAGGGGAAGTCTGCCAGCCAGATGAGAAGCTGAACTGGTGCCGCCAGGAGCCCTCAGGGTCCGCAGGGTCAAGAGAACAAGGTCAAAATGGCAGGAGGTATGAGCCGTGGGGCCTGAGTCTTTGTCGACATTCAGGCACAACCTGGCTGTGAGTTCTTGGGGCAAGTGACCTAGGAACGGAGGATTCATCCGCGCATTGTGCGATGTGACCCTCAGAACAGTGCCGGGCGGTGGGCAGGAAGCCCCCGGCCCCAGATCTGTGCATACGTGCGTGTGTAGACAGGCCTGATGCATCTACATAACATACAGTTGATTAAACCCTAACCCCCCTCCCCACACCTCCCACCTGTCCTGACCGCAGGGACCTCCGCGGCTGTTTCCAACAAGGCAATACACGTCAGCTGCTGTGCACACAGACCATGCGCCCCGCGCCCCTCTGCACACGGGCGGACCGTGTGCCCCTGCGCCCCTCCACAGACGGAGAAGGAGCCCGTGTTAGGAGGGCGGGGATGTGTCCTTTCACACTAGAAGGGACAAGAAATGGGTCGAGCTCAAAGACGTCTGTGTGACACGCGGCTCCCACCTTGAGCCTGGTGTTTCCAGGAGCCGCAGGCCTCGGGGACTTGCTGGGGACGGCCTCCATTCCAAACGGGGAGTCCAGATCCGGTGTCCTGCAGGTTCCCCCATCCTGCAGCCCTGCCGTTTCCAGGCGGCCTGGACACCTGCCTCCCATCCTGGACTGCAAGGCTGCTTCTGTGGGCGGGACCCAGTGGTGCGTGGGGACCGCAAGGATGGGAGCCTGCATTGTAGGGTTAGCACCGGGGCAGGATTTAAGTCTAAGGTGGGAGCTTAGGGTTCGGGTTCGGCCCTGCGTAAACTCCAGGTCTGGGTTTGTGGTTAAGGCAGGTCTCGGGTCAGGGGCCAGGGGTTTATAAAGCTCATGAGGCTGACAGTGTTGTATGGGTTGCAACTTCTGTGGATCTTCGGCTGTTCAGGGTGAGGATAGGAGTTATGAGTGAGGGCTAGGGCCATGGGAAAGTAATGGAGGTCAGCGTCAAAGTCAGAACCACGGTCAGAGCTCAGTGTCCCTGAGATGCTAGGGCTGGCATGGCTTGCGCCCCCTGCGACACGTCTCTTCCCAAACGTTGTAAAAGACCCACTAAGGAGGGTCTCACGTGGACATGACCTTGTGTTGCAGGGCTACCCTGAACGGGATCAGGTGCCATCTGCAGTCCTACCGAGGACACACTGTGACCTACCTGCAGATCTTCTCCTCTGGATGGAGCACCGACCCACGGGAGAGACCAGGGCCTGGTGGCACTACCCACCCCTCCCAGCACCTCTCCTGGCATCGGACCGTGGACACTGGCCTGCTATACCCACTATGTGGTCGCCGAGACTAGGTGGGTCACAGTGGGGTCCCTAAAGTCACCCCAAAGGATCCCTTCACTCTGCCCCTCCTGAGTCTCTGGCTAGGACATTTCTGTCCCATGACTCTGCCCTTCTCTCCTCCTCTGACCTCACTCTCCCCACGCCGGAGCCCCTGTTTCAGTGATGGCACCACTGAGTCTGGGGGCAGTGACCTGCCCACAGGATGTCCGAAATGCTCTCCCTGGACTGCTATTTCTAGGAGCCCAGGGCACACGAACCTGTAAACCCCAGGGTGGGAGAGGGCTGGGGGAGGCGAGACACCATGGTCACCTGCTCTGCTCACTCACAAAAGTGCAGCTTTGTTCCCTCGGTGAAGCTCCACTTTGGGGTTTCTTGGGGGGGGGGTGCTATAATCCTGCCTCAGACACCGAGGACACCACTGCTCTGTATTCTCGGCTTCTCCCGCTTGGTACCCATTAGTCTGGGGCCCATCCAGCCAGACACGGTTGTCACAGGGGGTGGGCTGCAGGCTGAGGGCAGCTGAGAGGTGAGGCTCCCAAGAAGAAACTAGGCCGACAGTGTCAGCAGGGACTAGGACAACAGGGACCATGTGAGGATGACCCATCACCCACACAAACACACACTTGTACCAGAGAATCGACAAGAATTTTTGCAGCTAGTGCTAGAATGACCAAATATACTCCTTGGGGCCACACTGTGGCAATGTGTCAGAGGGCACATCCAGGCCTTGGGCAGAGGACAGAAAACCTGAGTCTGCCTCCCTGCGGGTGGGAGTGGGGCATGCCTACCGATCAGGACTGCATCTTCCGGGGGCGGGGGGGGCATGCCTACCGATCAGGACCGCATCTTCCGGGGGGGGGGGGGCATGCCTACCGATCAGGACCGCATCTTCCGGGGGGGCATGCCTACCGATCAGGACCGCATCTTCCGGGGGGTGGGGGGCATGTCTACATATCAGGACTGCATCTTTGGGGCTGCCTCCAGGGCCACTGGGGTGCCAGCTGTCACAGCCGCTCCTTCCCCTTCCTTGTAGAGCGCAAGTCCCTGGGGCCAGCCCCGCACACGCCACGTGGTCACCCGACTGAGTGGGGCAGAAAGGCTGTGTGGGCTTCTGGGGAGGATGAGGGGGCCGGCAGCCCCTTCACGGCCAGGTGGTGCTGCTGCTGCTGGTGTGTAAACCCCGACCTGGGGGTTCCCCCTTTTGCACCGCAAGGGCCTGACTTCAGCACTGATGGCCGCGCACGCGGCCAGCCACGAGCCCAGCCGGGACAGATGCAGGCGCCGCTCCACAAGGGGGCTCCTCTGTTTAGAGCGCTCGGGGGATTTCCAAGACGGACCGTTTGGGCTGTGTGGTCTCGCTCCTGCCGCACTTCAAATCTCTGTGTGTTTCACACGTTTATTCTTTTTTTTTTTCCCTGAAGTACAGTCGAATGCTTTGCTGGGCCAGCCAGGTGCCCCAGTAAGTGTATTTCAAGTAGAGGCGGATGCTCTGTGGACTGAGCCCACCAGGCACCCCAGATTCCTGGATGTAAAGAGTGAAACTCTACGCCTGCGCCCCTGCGGCCGATAAAAGCAGAATCCCAGGCAGGTGAAGCCGCTGTCTCCAGCTGTGTGGCCCCAGGTGTGCCGTGTAACCCACGCTTCCTACAAGTGATAAGCTTTTCTCCCCCCTTCAATGTTTCCTGAGGGCCGTTTCTGAAAGGCGTGTTGGGATCACGAATCAGTACAAGGGCTGGTCCAGCCACAACACTGGTGGTTACAAATCTCTGAAAGTCTCATCAAAATACTTCCACTCTCGGGGCGCCTGCGTGGCTCAGTCGGTTAAGCGTCCGACTGCGGCTCAGGTCACGATCTCACCGTTGGTCAGTGTGAATCCCCAGTCGGGCTTCTGCTAACAGCGTGGAGCCCACTTTGGATCCTCTGTCTCCCTGTCTTTCTGCCCCTCCCCCGGTCGTGCACTCTCCCTCAAAAGTAAATGAACATTAAAATAAATACTTCCCCCTTTTAAGACTTCTGAAAACATGGAAAACGCCTGAAAAAGCTTATATTTTATCACTTTTTTCCTCGCAAATTCTTAAGGCGTCCTCATCATTTAGCAAGACCGTGAGATAACCTAGACGTCTTCTGTCTATGAAATTGCTTCAAAGAACAGATTACACTACTTTTAAAAATTCGGCTTGAGAGGCTGGCAAGTAGAATTTCATGCCTAACCGTTCAGGAACTTGACTTGGACTTATACTTACGTCCGCTTTATTTGGAGAAACCTAGAGGAAAACACTGAATGTGTGGAGCGGGTATTTGCCCTGTTTTACCGTGTGCACGCCCTGACTGCCCTGACGGCTGGCACAAGCGGGAACAGGACTCAAAGCACCACTGTTGGCTCAGTACCTCACACAGGTCTCCCCCTCCTGCGGGGAATGCGGGTACCCTCCTCGGTTAGGGAGACGGTGACAGGTCCTCACTAAAGAGGACGGGGGTGGGGGGCTGCAAGAGGGAGCCATCACTCTCCGTGCTCATTGCAGTGGGAGGGCTCAATTAGGGACCCCAGATGCAAGTCTCAACAGGAAGACTCATCCCTTACAGATCCCAGCAGGGGAAGGGGCACCCTGCACCTACCAGGAGGAACCCCCACCCCTGCAAGTCAACCAGGCAGAAAGTACCATCTCAAGTCTTGATTCTGTCCAAAGTTTCTTCCAGAACAACCCCTGCCAACTTACTGCTTCTCCACACAGCAGAACCCTTGTTTGTTGGGCTTGTCCACAGTTTTGCTTCCTTGTCCCAAGTCACAGTTCTCTTACTCCCAGATAAACCCTTTTTTGCTGGTAAAATAACTTTTTTTTTTAAATTTTTTTTTTCAACGTTTATTTTTGGGACAGAGAGAGAGCATGAACGGGGGAGGGTCAGAGAGAGAGGGAGACACAGAATCAGAAACAGGCTCCAGGCTCTGAGCCATCAGCCCAGAGCCGACGCGGGGCTCGAACTCACAGACCGCGAGATCGTGACCTGGCTGAAGTCGGACGCTTAACCGACTGCGCCACCCAGGCGCCCCTAAAATAACTGATTTTAAAGGTTAACGTTAGTGTATTAAATCAGGGGTTTTTGTTTTGGGTTAAAGACTGTTATAAAAGGATTATAAAACTGTAAGTAAAAGGATTCCTATAGTTCAGATACGTCCTGTCTTACACGAAAATGTTTAGAATATTTGTTTGAATGCGAACTGCCAAGAAGTGAACGCCACCCCCTGTCCCATGCAGGCGTACTTTGCACAAGGTTCTGCTTGAAATCGGCTAGACGGCTGGTGACGCCTAAGAATGTATGCAATGGGGTCAAAGTGGGCATTTCTGGTCCTTCCAAAGGGTGCGCAGAGTCACAGGTGGTCCCGTTCAGCATCCTGACACCTGTGGGCACCGCTCTGCCAGGCCATCGTCACCTGGTGGGGCCAGGCTTCCTACTTGTCACGCCTGGGGACCCGGTCTGGCTGTTTGGTTAGGCTTGGAACTCTGGGCTTCTGACATGAGAGAGCGCAGGGCATGGGGGGGGGGGTTACTCTCAGACATTAGAGTGAGCACTGGGGAGTTACTCTCAGATGGTAGAGCGAGCACCCGGTTGGGGGGGGGCGGTTACTCACAGATGTTACAGCGAGGCCAGACTGGGAGAGGGGGTTACTCTCAGACATTAGACCGAGCGCCGGGCTGGGGGTGTTAATCTCATACTTTAGAGCGAGTGCTGGGTGGGGGGCGGTTACTCTCAGACGTTAGAAGGAATGCAGGGCTGGGGGAGGGATTAAAGATGTTACAGTGAGCGCTGGGCTGGGGGGGGGTTATTCACAGACGTTAGAGCAAGTGCCAGGATGGGGGGGGGGTTACTCTCAGATGTTAGACTGAGTGCAGGGCTGGGAGGGGTTACTCTCAGATGTTAGCGCGAGAGAGCACCAGGTGGTGGTGGGGGGTTTCTTCTCAGATGTTAGAGCGAGCACCAGGTTGGGGGGGATTACTCTCAGATGCTAGAGTGAGCGCTGGGTGGGGGGGGTTACTCTCAGACGTTAGAGTGAGTGCCGGTTTGGGGGGGTTACTCTCAGATGTTAGAGCAAATGCCAGGGTGGGGGGGGTTACACACATTACAGCGAGCGCCGGGCTGGGGGGGGGTGTTACTCTCAGACGTTAGAGTGAGTGCCAGGGAGTTACTCTCAGATGTTAGAGCGAGCACCGGGTTGGGGGGGGGTTACTCTCAGAGAGGTTAGAGTGAGCGCCAGTGGAGTTACTCTCAGACATTAGAGCAAGCACCGGGGAGTTACTCTCAGATGTTAGAGCACCAGGTTGGGGGAGGTTACTCTCAGATGTTAGAGCAAGCGCCGGGTTGGGGGTGTTACTCTGACATTAGAGCGAGTGCAGGGCTGGGGGGGGGGTTACTCTCAGACGTTAGAGTGAGCACGGGGTTGGGGGGGGTTAGTCTCAGAGGTTAGAGTGAGCACCGGGGGAGTTACTCTCAGATGTTAGAGTGAGCACCGGGTAGGGGGAGGTTACTCACAGATGTTAGAGCGAGCGCGGGGGGAGTTACTCTCAGATATTAGAGCGAGTGCTGGGGGAGTTACTCTCAGAGGTTAGAGTGAGCACTGGGCTGGGGGCGGTTACTCTCAGATGTTAGAGTGAGCGCCAGGCTGGGGGGGGCGGTTACAGATGTTACAGGGAGCGCGGGCTGGGGGGGGGGTTACTCTCAGATGTTAGAGCGAGCACCGGGTTCAGGGGCATTACTCTCAGATGTTAGAGCGCCAGGGGAGTTACTCTCAGACATTAGAGTGAGTGCAGGGCTGGGGGGATGTTACTCTCAGATGTTAGCGCTTGTTAGCGCAAGCCAGTGCTGGTGGTGGTGGGGGGTTTACTCTCAGATGTTAAGTGAGCTCCGGGCTGGGGGGGGGTTACCCTCAGATGTTAGAGCAAGCGCTGGGGGAGTTACTCTCAGACATTAGAGCGAGTGCCGGGGAGTTACTCTCAGATGTTAGAGCGAGCACCGGGGGAGTTACTTTAGGACATTAGAGCGAGCGCCGGGGAGTTACTCTCAGATGTTAGAGTAAGCACCGGGCTGGGGGGCGGTTACTCTCAGATGTTAGAGCGAGCGCCGGGTTCGGGGGGGGGGGTTAGTCTCAGATGTTAGAGTGAGCACCGGGGGAGTTACTTTCAGACATTAGAGCGAGCGCCGGGGAGTTAGAGTGAGCACTGGGCTGGGGGGCGGTCACTCTCAGATGTTAGAGCGAGCGCCGGGGAGTTACTCTCAGATGTTAGAGTGAGCACCGGGCTGGGGGGGCGGTTACTCTCAGATGTTAGAGCGAGCGCCGGGTTCGGGGGGGGGGTTAGTCTCAGATGTTAGAGTGAGCACCGGGCTGGGGGGCGGTTACTCTCAGATGTTAGAGAGAGCGCCGGGTTCGGGGGGGGGTTAGTCTCAGATGTTAGAGCGAGCGCCGGGGGAGTTACTCTCAGATGTTAGAGTGAGCACCGGGCTGGGGGGGCGGTTACTCTCAGATGTTAGAGCGAGCGCCGGGTTCGGGGGGGGGGGTTAGTCTCAAATGTTAGAGTGAGCACCGGGCTGGGGGGGCGGTTACTCTCAGATGTTAGAGCGAGCGCCGGGTTCGGGGTGGGGGGTTAGTCTCAGATGTTAGAGTGAGCAGCACCAGGCTGGGGGGGCGGTTACTCTCAGATGTTAGAGCGAGCGCCGGGTTCGGGGGGGGGGGTTAGTCTCAGATGTTAGAGTGAGCACCGGGGGAGTTACTTTCAGACATTAGAGCGAGCGCCGGGGAGTTACTCTCAGATGTTAGAGTGAGCACCGGGCTGGGGGGGCGGTTACTCTCAGATGTTAGAGACGCCGGGTTCGGGGGGGGGGGTTAGTCTCAGATGTTAGAGCAAGCGCCGGGGGAGTTACTCTCAGATGTTAGAGTGAGCACTGGGCTGGGGGGCGGTTACTCTCAGATGTTAGAGAGAGCGCCGGGTTCGGGGGGGGGGAGTTAGTCTCAGATGTTAGAGCGAGCACCGGGGGGGAGGTTACTTTCAGACATTAGAGCGAGCGTCGGGGAGTTAGAGTGAGCACTGGGCTGGGGGGCGGTCACTCTCAGATGTTAGAGCGAGCGCCGGGGGAGTTACTCTCAGATGTTAGAGTGAGCACCGGGCTGGGGGGCGGTTACTCTCAGATGTTAGAGTGAGCGCCGGGTTCGGGGGGGGGGGGGTTAGTCTCAGATGTTAGAGTGAGCACCGGGCTGGGGGGGCGGTTACTCTCAGATGTTAGAGAGAGCGCCGGGTTCGGGGGGGGGTTAGTCTCAGATGTTAGAGCGAGCGCCGGGGGAGTTACTCTCAGATGTTAGAGTGAGCACCGGGCTGGGGGGGCGGTTACTCTCAGATGTTAGAGCGAGCGCCGGGTTCGGGGGGGGGGTTAGTCTCAAATGTTAGAGTGAGCACCGGGCTGGGGGGGCGGTTACTCTCAGATGTTAGAGCGAGCGCCGGGTTCGGGGTGGGGGGTTAGTCTCAGATGTTAGAGTGAGCAGCACCAGGCTGGGGGGCGGTTACTCTCAGATGTTAGAGCGAGCGCCGGGTTCGGGGGGGGGGGTTAGTCTCAGATGTTAGAGTGAGCACCGGGGGAGTTACTTTCAGACATTAGAGCGAGCGCCGGGGAGTTACTCTCAGATGTTAGAGTGAGCACCGGGCTGGGGGGGCGGTTACTCTCAGATGTTAGAGCGCCGGGTTCGGGGGGGGGGGTTAGTCTCAGATGTTAGAGCAAGCGCCGGGGGAGTTACTCTCAGATGTTAGAGTGAGCACTGGGCTGGGGGGCGGTTACTCTCAGATGTTAGAGAGAGCGCCGGGTTCGGGGGGGGGGGGTTAGTCTCAGATGTTAGAGTGAGCACCGGGGGAGTTACTTTCAGACATTAGAGCGAGCGCCGGGGAGTTAGAGTGAGCACTGGGCTGGGGGGCGGTCACTCTCAGATGTTAGAGCGAGCGCCGGGGAGTTACTCTCAGATGTTAGAGTGAGCACCGGGCTGGGGGGGCGGTTACTCTCAGATGTTAGAGCGAGCGCCGGGTTCGGGGGGGGGGGTTAGTCTCAGATGTTAGAGTGAGCACCGGGCTGGGGGGGCGGTTACTCTCAGATGTTAGAGAGAGCGCCGGGTTCGGGGGGGGGGGTTAGTCTCAGATGTTAGAGCGAGCGCCGGGGGAGTTACTCTCAGATGTTAGAGTGAGCACCGGGCTGGGGGGCGGTTACTCTCAGATGTTAGAGCGAGCGCCGGGTTCGGGGGGGGTTAGTCTCAAATGTTAGAGTGAGCACCGGGCTGGGGGGGCGGTTACTCTCAGATGTTAGAGCGAGCGCCGGGTTCGGGGTGGGGGGTTAGTCTCAGATGTTAGAGTGAGCAGCACCAGGCTGGGGGGGCGGTTACTCTCAGATGTTAGAGCGAGCGCCGGGTTCGGGGGGGGGGGTTAGTCTCAGATGTTAGAGTGAGCACCGGGGGAGTTACTTTCAGACATTAGAGCGAGCGCCGGGGAGTTACTCTCAGATGTTAGAGTGAGCACCGGGCTGGGGGGCGGTTACTCTCAGATGTTAGAGCGCCGGGTTCGGGGGGGGGGGTTAGTCTCAGATGTTAGAGCAAGCGCCGGGGGAGTTACTCTCAGATGTTAGAGTGAGCACTGGGCTGGGGGGCGGTTACTCTCAGATGTTAGAGAGAGCGCCGGGTTCGGGGGGGGGTTAGTCTCAGATGTTAGAGCGAGCACCGGGGGAGTTACTTTCAGACATTAGAGCGAGCGCCGGGGAGTTAGAGTGAGCACTGGGCTGGGGGGCGGTCACTCTCAGATGTTAGAGCGAGCGCCGGGGAGTTACTCTCAGATGTTAGAGTGAGCACCGGGCTGGGGGGCGGTTACTCTCAGATGTTAGAGAGAGCGCCGGGTTCGGGGGGGGGGTTAGTCTCAGATGTTAGAGCGAGCGCCGGGGGAGTTACTCTCAGATGTTAGAGTGAGCACCGGGCTGGGGGGCGGTTACTCTCAGATGTTAGAGCGAGCGCCGGGTTCGGGGGGGGGGGGGTTAGTCTCAGATGTTAGAGCAAGCGCCGGGGGAGTTAGTCTCAGATGTTAGAGTGAGCACCGGGGGAGTTACTTTCAGACATTAGAGCGAGCGCCGGGGAGTTACTTTCAGATGTTAGAGTGAGCACTGGGCTGGGGGGCGGTTACTCTCAGATGTTAGAGAGAGCGCCGGGTTCGGGGGGGGGGGGTTAGTCTCAGATGTTAGAGCGAGCACCGGGCTGGGGGGGGGCGGTTACAGACGTTACAGCGAGCGCCAGGCTGGGGGGTGGGTTCCTCTCAGATGTTAGAGCGACCGCCGGGTTGGGGGGGGCGGTTACTCTCAGACGGAAGGATCTGGGGGACAGCTTAAGCCCATGCAACTTTGACCCGCCTGTTTCGACAATTACGCAGGACAGACTGTTAAGGATCTGCTGAAACCCCAAAAGAGAAGTGGGGTGCACCCCGCGCAGCAAACCCGCTGTCCTCCCCAAAAAGGAATCAGTGACTGCGGCACAGCCTGCTCCCACTGCCACTCTGTGGAAAGTGCTTTGCGCAACCAGACAAGGCAGCTGAGGAGCGAAGGCACCTCAGTGTCCAAACAAAGGCCGTTCCCCCCAGGACACCTGCAGCCAGCAAGAAACCAATAACAAACGAACTGACCTTCCTGTGAGCCGAGACTGCGCCACGCGCTGCCACGCTGGCAGGTGTCGGTGGGCTCCCGCGCCCGCGGGTGTCAGGCGCCATGAGGCCTGAGCCCCTGACCCTGCGCCAGGGTCCCGAATGACGGCCCGGCCCACGTCCCGTGTCCCCAGTCGTGCCCGTGAACCCACAACCCTGGCGTGGCCCGCACCTTCCCTGGGCCGGGCCTGATGCAGGTCGGGAATAGGGCATCTGAGCTTCGAGTCCCTAAAGACACCTCTGGGGAGTTCAACGTGCCCTGTGGGGCCCTGGCTCCAGGGACCCGCCACCGCCCGCGTCCTGGACCCGCATCGTGCTGCCCAGGGTCCCAGTAGACTCTGGGAAGGAGACCCCAGCCTCCCACACCACCCCAGACCCTCCATTCCAGCCCATCCCCGTCTAAGGCCCCACGGCCCTCCCACGGCGCCCCCACAGCCGGTTCGAGCCCTGACCCCAGCTAAAGACCCCGGCTACCCGCCCCCCCCCCCCCAACCTTCACTCCTCCCAACTGAGGATCCTGGGCCTCCCTCTGTCCCTCCCGCGGCGCTCCCGGATTGTCCATTCCTGCCCCGCCCCTATTTAAGGACCGCCGGCCGCCAGCTCCCCCGCCCCTCCCCCTGCTCACCGGTCCCTCCTAGCTGGTGCCCCACCCCCACCACAACCGCGGGCGGGCGTCTCCCCAGCCAACCCAGTTCTTGGCCTGCCCCCAGTCGCCCCCTTCCCGATCACCCCTGGAGGTTGCACTAAAGTCCTGGTCCGACCTACCGCCGCTCTCGGCGCGGCCGGCTCGCTCCCATTGCGTCCCGCCGCTGGGTCCTCAGCCTCGGCTCCCCGACTGGGTCTACGCGCCGAGTGGCCCTCGAGCCCAACCTTGGGCCTTCGGATTCTTCCGTCAGTTTTCGGCCACCATCGCTCGACATCGGCTCAGCTTCGGCTCTTTCCGCTCAGTCTCCGCCCTTTCCATCCTCCCTCGTCGCTGCCCGCCGCCACTCGGCTGTCCCCGTCGATGATCGGCACCGCGCACGGCCTCGGCCCTATTCCCCATCCCGCGGTCTTTCGGTCGCGCGCCCATTCTTGGTCTTGACCCAGGGACCCCCCTCTCTTTCAGTGCGGGGGATCTGCGCAGGCGCTCTGCGGTTTCTCCCATCTGGGGTGAATTCTCACATTCTCGGAAGATGCTGTCTCAGGAAGCTACACCATCATGGTCTCAAGCGAGGGGTCAGGGCAGAGGGGTAGGGGTGATACCACGAACAACAAGGGTCAGATAGGGAAGGGGTTGGGTTTAGGCTATAAGCTTTAGGCTTAGGTTTTAGGTGCACGTTTTGGGTTGGGTTAGGATTCAGATCGTTTTAGGTTGGGGTTTGGAGTTATGGGGTACGGGGTGGAGGTTAGGGTTTGAATGAGGATTAGGGTTCCAGGTTACAGTTCTGGGTTGAGGGTTAGCGTTAGGATTAGGACTAGGAATAGGGCCTGGGCACCGTCTACCCCAATCCTCCTGAAGTGATGGGATTTTCCATAGCGCTGATATCAGGGCTCAGTGAAGAGTGTGTTAGGGTTAGCGTCTGTTTTTATTGAAAAAAAAAATTTTATGTGTATTTATTTTTAAGACAGAGTGACAGGGGGCGCCTGGGTGGCGCAGTCGGTTAAGCGTCCGACTTCAGCCAGGTCACGATCTCGAGGTCCGTGAGTTTGAGCCCCGCCTCAGGCTCTGGGCTGACGGCTCGGAGCCTGGAGCCTGCTTCCGATTTTGTGTCTCCTTCTCTCTCTGCCCTTCCCCCATTCATGCTCTGTCTCTCTCTGTCTCAAAAAGAAATAAAATGTTAGAAAAAAAAAATTAAAAAAAAAAAGAGAGACAGAGCATGAACGGGGGGTAGGGTCAGAGTGAGAGGGAGACACAGAATCCGAAGCAGGCTCCACGCTCCGAGGTGTCAACACAGAGCCTGACGCGGGGCTCGAACTCACGGACCGTGAGATCAGGACCTGAGCCGAAGTCAGACGCTCAACCGACCGAGCCACCCAGGCACCCCAGGGTTAGCGTTCTGATTCAGGGTCTGACCGAGTTGTGAGCCTGCCTTATGTCGGGGTCAGGATCCCCTCCTTTAGCTCCACCCAGGCACTGAATATGTTTTCCACAATTTCAACATCCTTGCTTAAGAATCCTGCACTGGTTATGGGCCCCAAATCTATTCTTTGCTTTGTACAGCCAGGTGGGGCTTCTTGGAGCCAGAGTCCCGCTACGGTATGGTTAGGCCTATGGAGGGTCAGCGTTACAGATAGGCTAGGGTTAGGCGTTAGGGTTAAGTCGTTGGCGGCTCCAGTCCCTAAACCCACAGTGGTGCAGTTGTCTCCCCCAAGGGCTGAGTGGATTGCAGAAATGAGGGTGCTGGTAACGATTAGTCTTTGGTTTCCAAAACCAGACCACTGTATGGGCCACACTTTGGATAGGCCTCAGCAGTCCTCTCGTGCAGCTGCAGTCCTGCTTTGGAAGTGACATGGTGATGTTCCACTTTCCATGCGGAGTTTTTCTGTAGCGATTCTCGAACCCGTGTGCATGCTGTTGTCAGATTTTGGAATTAGGACCCCATGGGGAGAGAGCCTTAGTCAGGGTTAGAGTTCGGTCCAGGGATGTCACCAGGGCTGAAGTGATAACCAGTATTGTGAATTCCATGGAGGGCTGAAGTGAGAGCACATGTGCGGCTGTGGGACTGGTGTAAACTTAGTGAGACAGAGAGGGTTAGGTGTAGGGTGAGGGTTATGTCTAGGTTTAGGTCTGAGGAGGCTCGCCAGGGCCGTTGCAACTCCAATGTCGTGATCTCCCTCGAGGGCTGAATTGAGAGCCCATGAAAGGGTGCAGGCCAAGTGTAGTGTTAGAGTTAGAGATAGGGTTAGGTGTAGTTGAGAGTTAGGGTTAGGGTTATGGGTAGGGTTAGGGTTAGGTCCCAGGAGGCTCCAGGCACTGACCCCATGGCAGAGATGTTGGATCCAAGAAGGGCTGAGTGGAGAGCACCATGGAGGGTGCCAGTCAGGATAAGTTTTTGGGTTACAAGGCCAGTCAACTCTATCGATGCTCGTCGCGTAGTCATCAGAAATCCTCTATTGTAGCAGCAGTCAGACTTTGGAAGAGACATGGTGATGTTCCAGATTCTAGGCAGAGTATTTCTGCACCTATTCTCGAAACTTTGTGTGTGCTCTTTTCAGACGTTGGAATAGCGTCCCCATGGGGAGAGAGCTTTAGCCAGCGTGAGGCTGTTTCCAGGCATATTTCCAGGGCAGAAACGACACCAGTCTTCTGAATTAGTTGGAAGCCTTTTGTCAGGGCACAAATGCGACTGGAGTCTTGTGTGGAGTTAAGGAGATGTATAGTGTTATGTGTAGGTTGAGGATTACGACTAGGGTGAGAGTTAAGTTTAGGATTAGTCCCCAGTAGGCTCCAGGCACTGAACAAACAGTAGAATAATGACTCCCAGAAGGACTGAGTGGAGTATTATACATGGGAGGGTACCGGGCATGATTAGTCTTTGGGTTCAAAGGCGAGTCAATTCTGTGGGCCAGTGGTTGGGTAGGCCTCAGGAATCCTCTTGGGCAGCTGCAGCCGGGCCTGGAAACGACATGGTGAGCTTCCAGGTTCCATGCCGAGTGAGCCTGCACCGCTTCTGGACCCCAGGTGCATGGTGTTGTCAGACATTGGATTGGGTCCCCATGGGGAGAGAGCCTTAGCTAGGGTTACAGTTCGGTCCAGGGACGTCGCCAGGGCCGTAGTGAAGCTGGTCTCGTGATCTCCCTCGAGGGCTGAAGTGAGGGCCCATGCCAGAAGGCGGTTCAATTGCAGGTTTAGGGTTCCAGGCAGGCTTAGGTTTCGGTGGAGGGACCCGGTTCGGGGTAGGGTTAGGATTAGGGTTTGGTCCCAGGAGGCTCCAGGCGCCGACCCCACAGCAGGGCAGTGAACTCCCTGAAAGGCTGAGTTGAGGACACAAGGGAGGTTGCCGGTCAGGATCCATCTTTGGCTGCCAAGGCCACACACGTCGATGGGCTCCTGGTCAAGGAGGCCTCCGGAATCGTCTCGGGAGCTGCAGCCCGGCCTGGGAAACGACATGGTGAGCTTCCAGGTTCCATGCCGGGTGAGCCTGCACCGCTTCTGGACCCCAGGCGCGTGGTGTTGTCAGACGTTGGAATTGGGTCCCCATGGGGTGAGAGCCTTAGTTAGGGTTAGGGTTTGGTCCAGGGACGTCGCCAGGGAGGTGGCTTAGGGGGATGGGTTAAATGGGTGATGGGCTAAGGAGGGCATTAGTAGTGAGGATCACTGGGTGTTGTATGTAAGTGATGGACGACTACATTCTATACCTGAAGCTGACATTACACTGTATGTTAACCAACTGGAATTTAAATAAAAATTTGACAAAATAGGGGCGCCTGGGTGGCGCAGTCGGTTGAGCGTCCGACTTCAGCCAGGTCACGATCTCACGGTCCGTGAGTTCGAGCCCCGCGTCGGGCTCTGGGCTGGTGGCTCAGAGCCTGGAGCCTGTTTCCGATTCTGTGTCTCCCTCTCTCTCTCTGCCCCTCCCCCGTTCATGCTCTGTCTCTCTCTGTCTCAAAAATAAATAAACATTAAAAAAAAACTTGACAAAATAAATACTAAAGAAATACCTAAATACATTTAAACTAAACTAAATAAATACATGTTAACCCTAACCCTTTCAAACACCCTAGTCTTCTCTTACATGAAATTCAAAGACATTTTCTTGACCCAGCTTTCTTTTAATGCTGAAGAGATGGCAATTAGTAATTGAAGGCATAATAGTCCTATAGGAAATTGACCTATATGACTGATGGACATTATTTCATCCATCCGTATCCCTAAAGCACATTTCATTGGAAATATTAGCCAAGGATACACACTGTAAATTCACAATAGATGTGTAGCTCCCTGTAAGTTGCATTCTGACCTTGTCACATATGTGTCATCAAAGATATTATTCGTGACTTTTCAGATAAGCTTTCAACACCAAGAAGGTGATGTTAGAGAATCTGGTATAAATGGAATTTGCAGATTCTAAATGAGGAATGATTTTTCATTTTTAATGTTTCTTTTTTTTGAGAGAACCCGAGCTGGGGAGGGGGATAGAGTGGGAGACACCGAATCTGAGGCAGGCTCAAGTCTCTGAGGTCTCAGAACAGAGCCTGATGCGGGGCTCAAACTCGTGGACTGCAAAATCATGACTTGACTCAAAGTCGGACGCTTAACCGACTAAGCCACCCAAGCGCCCCAGGAAGGATAGTTTAGTGGCAAAGAAGAAGATATTAAAGATAGTGTAAAGGATGTCTATTTTTAATTGAAATATTGTTCACACATTCGTTGTGTTTTAGGCATACATTGTAGTCATTCCATATGTCTTTACATTATGTTGTACTCAACCACAAGTGTAGCTATCCTGTGAAAGCATGCAACAATATTGTTACAGGATTGACTCCATTCCATTGGCTGTCCCTTGTATCCCTAGGACTCATTCACTCCATAGCTGGACGCTGGTATCTCTCTCTCTCAAAGGTGTCCATTCTTTGTCTAACCTAAGTATTTTGGTGGTAAACAAAATCACCTCTTGTTCAGCATGTGTAAATCGGTGGTCTATTTTTCTGTGAATATTGCTTAAAACATTACAAATGATGTCGTTACGTTAATAAATTCGGTTTCATTCTTCACTCACAAGAAAGAGAAGGGAAAGATTTTGTGTCCCAGGCCCTGTCGCTAAAACCTTCCCAACGAGGAGAACAGGCTTAGTTGCCCAGAGCACCTTCGGTCTCTCAGCTGAGCAACCAGGGCCTTCAACATTGAAGGAATTCCCATGGTGGCCAGCAGAGAGAGCTCAAGAACCACAGACCCCCGAGGGGCGGGTTCCTCTGCTGGGCAGTGATAGCCAGCAGAGGGCGCACCATCTGCTTTTCTGACCCAGGGCACCTCAGAGCAGGAAGGGCTTTGACTGCTCTCAGAGGACTCAGGCCTCTGCTGGTGCCTGAGTACAGAGAGCAGAGCTGCATTTCCAGCAGGTTCTGCCACCCGCCCCAGGGGAGACCTTGGGAGCTTAGCAGCAACTTGGCATCTCCTGAGTCGCCAGAGAGAAGCTGCCTTGTTGTACTGAGTGCTGAGGAGGGGGCCCCAGGTGGCTTCCCTGGTCAAGCTGGTCGCTGAGCTGCACAGGCCTTTGCATTTTCTGGGCTGTTCCCGTGTTTCATTCCACCCCTTCCCGGACAGTGTTTGAACAAGACGTATTTTGCTAAAGGACTTGTGGATTGCGGGGTCCCACGACATCACCTCATAGATGCAGTCGATGGTTTGTTCCAGATCCAGGCTTGTTTCCGGGAAGGAACCCGAACAGAAATTCAGAAGCACGGGAGCTGCATTCTATTAGGACGTGGATCCATGAAATGCTCGTCTCACGACCTTCTAGAAGAAGGAGCTGGGACCCATGTTCCGAGTCCTGCTGGACCCAGAGACCAAGGTAAGGGCACAAACTGTCCCACACATCATACATGCTTTTTAAAAGATTTCATGGTTATTTTTCCAACCTAGTGAAGTGATTGAACACTACCGAAAACCCGGTAGGTAAGTCTCATTAACCTTATGTTATCTTTTAATTTAAATTCCACTGAGTGAAGACACAGTGTAATATTAGTTTCAGGTGTCCAATATAGAGCAACACTTCCACACGTCACCCGGTGCTCATCCCAGGTGCACTTCTTAATCCCCATCAGCTGTTTCACCCATTCCCTCACCTCGCTGTGGAACTCCTCAGTTTGTTTCCTAGTTAAGAGTCCGTTTGTCTCCTCCCCCCGCCCCTTTGTGTTGTTTTCTTGCCATGTGTTAGTGAAATCATTGGGTATTTGTCTTTCTCCGACAGGCTTATTTCACCCAGCATAACATTCTCTCTCTCCATCCACCTCGTGGCAAATGGCAAGATTTCACGTTTTTACGGCTAAATCATATTACATTCCATAGACCACATCTCAATTTATTCATCAGTTGATGGGTGCTTGGAGAGTTTCTGTCATTTGGCTTTTGTAGAAAATGCTGCTGTAACCATCACGGTGCATGTATCCCTTTGAAGATTTTGTATTCTTTGTGGAAATACCTTGTACTGAAGTTGCTGGATTGTAAGGTACTTCTATTTCCAGTTTTGTTTTGTTTTTGACATCTCCATGTGGTTTTCCAGAGTGGCTGCACTAGTTTGCATTCCTACCCACAGTGCAAGAGAGTTATTCTTTCCCCACATCCTCGGCAACACCCGCTGTGTCATCCTTCATTGATTTTAGTCATTGTGACAGATGTGATGTGTTCTCTCATTGTACTTTCAAATTGTATCTCCCTGAAGATCAGTATTGTTGAGCATTTTTTCATGTGTCTCTTGGCCATGTATATGTCTTCCTTCGGGAAATGTCCACTCGTGTCTTCTGCCCATTTTTAATCCGATTTCTCATTTTTTGCATGCTGTATAACTGTATATATTTTGGACACTAACCCTTTATCCGATGTCGTTTGCAAATATCATTCTGTTGATGTTTTAGTTTTGTTGATTATTTCCTTGGTGACGGAAGGTTTTAATTTTTATAAAGTCTCATTATTTTTGCTTGCGTTTCCCTTACCTCTAGAGATATATCTACAAAGACGTTTGTACAGGCAATGTCAAGTAAGATACTACCCGTGTTATCCTCTGGGATTTTTATGGTTTCAGGTTTCACATATAGGTCTTTGTCCATGTTGGATTTATTTTTGTGTATGTTGTAAGACAGTGGTCCGTTGTTTTTGTTTTGTTTTGCAGATTGCTGTCCAGTTTTTCCAAAACCATATGTTGAGGAGCCTTTTTTTAAATTTATGTATTTAGTTTTGAGAGAGAGAGAGAGAGAGAGAGAGAGCGAGCGAGCAAGCAGAAGAGGGGCAGAGAGATATGGAGAGAGAGAATCCCACACATGCTCTGCACTGCCCTGAGATCATGACCTGAGCTGAACCCACCATCACACGCTTTCGTGACTGGGCCACCCATGTGTCCCAAGACTATCTTTTTTTTCCATTGGATGTTCTTTCCTTGCTTTGTTGAGAATTAATTGACCATAGAGGTGTGAGTTTATTTCTGGGTGTCCATGCTATTGATCTATGCGTATGAGTTTGTTGTTGTTGTTATGTTTTGTTGTTGTTTTGTCAGTACTGTTCAGGACAGACATACTGATCATACTGTTCTGATCAGTATAGCTTTGTAATATAACCTAAAGTCTGGAATTGTGATGTCTCCAGCTTTGCTTTTCTTCTACAAGTTTGTGTTGGCTGTTTGGGGACTTTTGTCATTCCATACACATTTTGAGATTATTTGTTCTTGTTCTGTGACAAATGTTTTTGTGAGTGTGATATCCCTATCATACTTCATTTCATTATATGTGTAGATTGCTTTGAGGAGTGTAGACATTTTAACAGTATTTTGTGCTTCCCATCCATGAACATGAAATGTATGTCCATTTCTTTGTGTCCTCTTCCAGTTCTTTCATCAGTGTTTCATAGCCTTTAGAGTACAGGTCTTTCACCTCTTTGGTTAGGTTTATTCCTGGTTTCTTGTGGTATTTGTGAGCCTGTCAATGGGATTGATCCCTTACTTTCTCTCTGTGTTAATTCATGATTTGTGTTAGAAATTCAATACATCTGTGTTCCTTGATTTCTGTAGATTGTGACCTGTCGAATTCATATATCGATTCTAGCAATTTTTAAGGCAACCTTTCATGTTTTTATAGAACCTATCATGTCAGTTCCAAACAGCGAAAGTGCTACTTCTTCCTTGCCGATTTGGATGCCTCTTATTTCTTTTTGTTGTCTGAGTGCTGTGGTTAGGGTTTCCCGTACTATGTGGGATAACAGTGGTGAGAGGGGTCATTCCTATCTTGTCCTTGACTTTGGAAGAAAAACTTTCAATTTTTACCCATTGAGGATGAGATGAGCTGTGGGTTTTTCATAGACGACCTTTATTATGTGCAGGTAGGTTGAGTCTCAATGTACTTTGCTGAGGGTTTTTATCATGAATGGATGTGACATTTTATCAAATAGTTTTCCTGCATCTGTTGAAAGCATCCTATTGTTCTTATCCTTTCTTCTATTACTGTGGTGCATCATGTTGATTGATATGTGAATGTACAACCATGCTTGCAGCCCAGGGAATATATCCCACTTGATTATGGTAAATGATTCTATCAATGTATTGTTGACTTTATCCTCCCCCTCTCACCCCCTCCCCCCCCAATTGACTTTAATTTGAAGGTATTTTAATGAGAATTTCGGCATACATAGTCATCAGGCTATTGCTCTGCAGTTTTATTTAAAATTTTTTAAACATCTTTTTAAAATGCTTATTATTTTCTTTCCTTAGATAGAGTACATAAAAGTGAGGGAGGGGCAGAGAGACAGGGAGAGAGAGAGTCCTGGCCATGCCCCACACTGTTATGGCAGGGCCCAACGTGGGACTCGAACCCACGTACCGCAAAATAATGTCCTAATTCAAAATTAAGAGTTGGACAGTAAACCGACCGACCCACACAGGCGCCGCTGCAGTTTTCGGTTTTAGTGGAGGCTTCATCTCGTTTTGGTATCAGGGTAATGATGGCCTCATACGATGAATTTGTAAGTTTTCCTTCTTTTTTTTATTTTTTGCAATAATTCGAGGAGAATACATATTACCTCTTCCTTGAATGGATGGTAGAATTCATCAATGAAGACATCTGGCCATGAACTCCTGTGTTGGGGGGAGATTTTTTTTAATTACTGATGGGGTATCTTTCTGTTTTCAGATTTTAGGTATCTTCCTGTTTCAGTTTTGGTAGTGTGTGTGTTTCTAGGAATTTGTCCATTTTTCTCAGAGTGTCCAATTTGTTGCATATAGTTGTTCATAATATTATCTTCTAATTGTATTTTTGTGGTGTTGACTGTCATTTCTCCTTTCTTATTTGTGATTTCATTTGTTTGAGTCCTTTCTGTCTTCTTTGTGAAGAGTCTGCCTAGGAGGTTTTCAAGTTGATTACTGCTTTCAATGAACCAGCCCCTGGTTTCATTGATTTGGTCTAGTGTCTTTTTGATTTCTATATTCCTTATTTCTGCCCTAAACTCTATTATTTCCTTTCTTCTGCTGCTCTTTTTCTCATTCCTTCAGGTGTAAGTTAGGATTCTTTGAGATTTTTCTTGCTCTTTAAGGTAGGCTTGTATTGCTATATACTTCCATCATAGACTGCTTTTGCCGCATTCCAAAGGGTTTTACCAGTGTATTTTCATTTTCATTTGTTTCAGTGTATTTTCTCATTGATTTCCTGTGTGACCCATTCATTTAGTAGCATGTTACTTAACCTCCCTTTATTTGTGGCCTTCCCACCCTCCCCCCCCCGCCCTCTTTTTGTGGTTGACTTCAAGTTTCCTAGCTTTGTGGTTAGAAAAGATGCTTGGTCTGATCTCTGTCGTTGGGTACCTCTTGAGGCCTGATTTGTGACCTAGAATGTGATCAGTTCTGGAGAAGGCCCCGGGTATGCTTGAAAAGAATGTGTACTCTGCCATTTTAGTATGGAGTGTTCTGAATATATCTGTTAAACCCTTCTGGTCCAGTGTGTCATTCAAAGCCATTGTTTCCTTGTTGACTTTCTGTTTATAGGTTCTGTCCATTGATGTGAGTGATGTGTTAAAGTCCTCTACTATCATCATATTATTATAAATGAGTTCCTTTACGGTTGTTGCTAAATGTTTTGTATACTTGGTGATCGCATGTTGGGTACATCAAAATTTACAATCATTGGATCTTCTTGTTTGGCTGTCCCCTTTAGTATGAGATCGTGTCTGTCTTCATCTCTTGTTATAGCTTTATGTATGTATGTATGTATTTATGTATTTTAATTTAAGTCTTAGTTGACATACAGTGCATTCTCGGGTTTAGGAGTAGAATTCGGTGATTCATCCTTTACATACAACACCCAGTGCTCATCACAACAAGTGCTCTCCTTAATACTCGTCCTCCATCTAGCCCAGCGCTGACCCATCTCCCTCCATCAACTTTCACTTTTTTTTTCTCTAACATTAAGAGACTCATGTGGTTTGTTACCACGCTTCTCTTTTCCTGGCTCCTTCCTTAGTTTTCATGTGTGTTGTTTCTTAACTTCCACATGAGTGAAATCATATATGTGTCTTTCTCTGATTGACATATTTCACGTAGCATAATACATTCGAGCTCCATCCACATCGTTGCAAATGGCAAGATTTCATTCTTCTTGAAGCTGAGTTATATTTCATTGTATATACGTATGTATGTATATATGAACATACACATATGTCCATATGCATATACATACGTATACATACACACACCACAACTTCTTTACACCTTCATCAGTTGATGGATACTTGGGCTTTCTCCATAGTTGGGCTACTGTTGATAATTCTGCTATAAATATTGGGTGCATGCAATGTCACTATTAGGTATTTACCCAAAGGGTACCAAAATAGAGTCTCAGTTTTTTTTTTTTTCTAAATTTTTTTTTCAACGTTTATTTATTTTTGGGACAGAGAGAGACAGGACATGAACAGGGGAGGGGCAGAGAGAGAGGGAGACACAGAATCGGAAACAGGCTCCAGGCTCTGAGCCATCAGCCCAGAGCCCGACGCGGGACTCGAACTCACGGACCGCGAGATCGTGACCTGGCTGAAGTCAGACGCCCAACCGACTGCGCCACCCAGGCGCCCCTCAGTTTTAAAGTTTATTTTGCCTGATATAAGTATGGCTACTGGCTTTCTTTTGACATTATTGGCATGATAAATATTTCTTCATTCCCTCACTTCAAATCTGCAGGAGACTTGGGGCGCCTGGGTGGCTCAGTCGGTTAAGGGGCCGACTTCGGCTCAGGTCATGATCTCGTGGTCCGTGAGGTCGAGCCCCGTGTCGGGCTCTGTGCTGACAGCTCAGAGCCTGGAGCCTGTTTCAGATTCTGTGTCTCCCTCTCTCTGACCCTCCCCCGTTCATGCTCGGTCTCTCTCTGTCTCAAACATAAATAAACATTAAAAAAAATTAAAAAAATAACAAATCTGCAGGAGACTTAAGTCCAAATAAGGCTTTGTAGGCAGCATCTAGATAGACATTTGTTTTTGTTTGCTTGTTTGTTTGTTGGTTGTGTCCATTCTGACGCCCTATCCAATGTCTTTGGATTGGAGCATTTAGTCCATTTATAGTCAGAGTGATTATTGCTAGGTATATATTTAGTCCCATTCTACTAGTTGTTTTGTCATTGTTTCTTGATGTTTTCTCTGATCCTTTCTTGTCTGTAACACTTTTAGTCTTTCCTTTCCACTCAAGGCCCGATTTAAATATTCTTTTCTTTTGACTGGTGGTACATTTCTTTACTTATTTTTAATATTTCTTCTTTTTAAAATTTAAGCCCAAGTTAGTTACCTTATAGAGGAATACAGTTTCAGCAGTAGAATTTAGTGATCCATCAAGTACAAAATATACCCAATACTCATCCCAAGGTCCACCCCTAATGCCCATCACCCATTTAGCCCATACCCCTATTCAGTAACCCTCCAGGAACCCTGAGGTTCTTCCCTCTATTTAACAGTCTCTTATCATTTGACTCCCTCTCTGTGTGTATCTTCTTTTTGCTTTCCTTGCACTATGTTCATCAGTTTTATTAAATTCGACAGATGAGAGAAATCATAGGATGTGTGTCGTTCTCTGACATATTTTGCTTAGCTTAAGAAAGTCCGGTTCCATCCACGTTGTTGCAAAGAGCGAGATTTCATTCTTTTTGGTCGCCGAGTAATAGTCCATTGTATGAATATACCATATCTTCTTTATCCATTCATCTGTCAGTGGTCATTTGGGCTCTTTGCATAACTTAGCTATTGTTGATAATGCTGCTAGAAATATTGGAGTACACGTGCCACTTCGAGTCAGCGTTAGTGTATCTTTTGGATAAATACCTAGTAGTGCAATTGCTGGGTCCTAGTGTAGTTCTATTTTTTGTTTTGGTGACGAATCTCCATACTATTGTCCAGAATGGCTACACCACTTTGCATTCGCACCAGCATTGCAAAAGGGTTCCCTTTCCCTGCATCCTTGCTAACATCTGTAATTTCCGGAGATGCTAATTTTAGCCATTCTGATAGGTGTGAGGGGATATCTCATTGTGGGTTTCATTTGTATTTCAGTGATGACCAGTGAGATTGAGCATCTTTTCATGTGTGACCAATCTGGATGTCATCTTTCTTAAAGTGTCTCTTCATGTCTTTTGCCCATTTCTTCACTGGATTCTTTGGTTTCTGGGTGTTGAGTGTGATCAGTTTTTTATAGATTTTGGATACTAACCCTTTATCTGATATGTCACCTGCAAATATCTTCTCCCATTTCATTCAGTTGCCTTTTAGTTTGGCTGATTGTGTCCCCTGCTGTGCAGAAGCTTTTGATCTTCAGGACCCAATAGTTCATTGTGCTTTTTATTGCCCTTGCTTCTGGAGACATGACAAGCGAGAAGTTGCTGCGGCCAGGATCAAGGAGGTACATTGCCTGTTATCTCCTCTAGGATTTTGAATGTTCCTGACTTACATTTAGATAATTCATCCATTATGAGGTGTGTGTGTGTGTGTGTGTGTGTGTGTGTGTGTGTGTGTGTGAGAGAGAGAGAGAGAGAGAGAGAGAGAGTGTGTGTGTGTGTGTGTGTGTGTGTGTGTGTGTGTGTGTGTGTCTCGATTAAGGACAGTGTCCAGGTTCATCATTCTCACTGTCCAGTATTCCGAATACCATTTGCTGAAGAGGCTCTGATTCCATTGGATATTCTTTCTGTGTTAACAAAGATTACTCACCATATATTTGAGGGTATATTTCTGGGTTCCATATTCTGTTCCATTGACGTCTGTCTCCATTTCTGTGCCTTTACCTATTGTCTTGAATGCAGCTTTCCAATACACCATAAATCCAAAATAGTCATGTTTCCACCTTTCTTTTCTTTTTCAACATGACTTTGGTTTTTGGTATCTTTTCTGGATCCTTACACATTTTAGGGTTGTTTGTTCTAGCTCTGTGGAGAAAGCTCGTGTTATTTTGATAGGGATTGCATTGAGTGTGTCGACTGCTTTGGTAGTATTGACATCTTAACAATATTTGTTCTTCTAATACGTGAGCATGGAATGTTTTCCATTTCTTTGGGTTTCTTCAATTTTTCTCATAGACGATTTATAGTTTGTTGCTTACATCCCCATTGGGAGAGAGTCTGAGCTAGGGTTAGGGTTCGGTCCAGGACGTTGCCAGGGCCAAAGCAACTCCAGTCTGGTGATCTCCCTAGAGGAATGAAGTAAGGGACCAGGAGACAGCGGGGGTCAATTGTTTGATTAGGTTTCAAGATCGGGTTAGGATTCGGTTGAGGTTTCCGGTTAGGGGTAGGGTTTGGGCTAGGACCCAAGAGGCTCCAGGTACTGAACCCACAGCAGGGCAGTGCAGTGGTCACCCGAATGGGCTAAGTTGAGGGCACAGGGGACAGGCCGGTAAGGTTCAGTCTTTGGCTTCCTGGCCACGGAAATCTATGGGCCACTGGTCGGGTAGGCCTCAGGAAGTCTCTCAGACAACTGCAGCCGGGCCTGCAGAATGACATTGTGAGGTTCAAGGCACCATGCCGAGGGACACTGCGCTGCTTCTGGAACCCCAGGCGCGTGGTGTTGCCAGACCTTGGGATTGGGTCCACAAGGGGAGAGAGACTTAGCTACGGTTAGTGTTTGGACCAGGGACGTAGCCAGGATTGAAGTGACTCCAGTCTCGAGATCTCCCTCGAGAGATGAAGTGAGGGCTCATGTGAAGGTGAGGTTAAAATGAAGGGATAGGGTTCAAGGCTTGCTTAGGATTCAGAGGAGGGTCCGGTTAAGGGTAGGGTTGGAGTTACGTCCCAGGAGGCCCCAGGTGCTGAAGCCAGAACACTTCAGCGGTCTCCCCGAAGGACTGAGTTCAGGGCACAAGGGAGAGTGCCGGGCAGGGTCAGACTCTGTTCTTCCAAGGCCACACAACTCTATGAGCGCCTGGTCGGGGAAGACTCAGGAATCCTCTCTGGCAGCTGCAACAGGCATGGGAAATGATATGGTGAGCTTCCAGATACCATACCAAGTGACCATGCAACCCTTCAGGTCCCAAGATGTATGGTGTTGTCAGACGTAGGGATTGGGTCCCCACGGGGAGAGAGCCTTAGCTAGGATTAGGGTTTGGTCCAGGGACGTTGCCAGGGACGAAGCCACACTGATCCCGTAATCTCTCTCAAGGCCTGAAATGAGGGCCCATGCGATGGGGCGGCTCAAGTAGAGGATTAGGATTTGAGGATGGCGGAGATTTCTGTGGAGGGTTCTGACAGAGGGTAGGTTTAGGGTGAAGTTTAGATCCCAGGAGCTTCAGACGACGAACCCACAGAAATACACTGGTCTCCCTGAAGGGCTAGGTTGAGGACACAAGGGAGGGTGCCCGTCAGGATCCGTCTTGGTCTGCCAAGGCAACACACATGATTGGGCCCCTGATCGAGGAGGCCTCCGGAATCCACTCGGGCAGCTGCAGCTGGGAGTGGGAAACGACATGGTGAACTTCCAGGTTCCATGCCGAGTCAGCTTACACCGCTTCTGGACGCCAGGCGCATGGTGTTGTCAGACGTTAAAATTGGGTCCCGATGGGGTAGAGCCTTAGCTAGGTTTAGGGTTCGGTAAAGGAACGTCGCCAGGTCCCTAGCGACTCCAGTCTCGTGATCTCCCACGAGGGTTGAAGTCAGGGCCCATGCCAGAAGGCGGTTCAATTGCAGGGGTAGAGATCGAGGCAGGCTTAGGTTTCGGGGGGCGATCCAGGTTTGGGGTAGGTTAGGGTTAGGTTTAGCTCCCAGGAGGCTCCAGGCACCAAACCCACAGCAGGGCAGTGGTCTCCCCTAAAGGCTGAGTTGAGGGCACAAGGGACGGTGCTGGTCAGGGTCCCTCTTTGGCTGTCAAGGCCACACACGTCGATCAGCCCTTGGTCGAGGAGGCCTCTGGAATCCTCTTAGGAGCTGCAACCGACCTGGGAAATGACATGGTGAGCTTCCAGGTTCCTTGCCGAGTCCGCTTGAACCGCTTCTGGGCACCAGGTGCGTGGTGATGTCAGACATTGGAATTCGGTCCCCATTAGGAGAGAGACTTAGCTAGGACTAGGGTTGTGTCCAGGGATGTCGCAAGGGCTGAAGCGACTCCGGTCTCATGATATCCCTCCAGGCTGAAGTGAGGGCCCATGCTAGAAGGCGGATCAATTGCAGGGTTAGGTATCAAGGCAAGCTTAGGTTTCGGTGAATGGTCCCGGACCGGGGTAGAGTTAGGGTTAGGTTTAGGACCCAGGAGGCTCCAGGTGCCGAACGCACAGCAGGGCAGTGGTCTCCCCGAAGGGCTGAGTTGAGAGCACAAGGGACAGTACTGGTTAAGATCCGTGTTTGGCTGCCAAGGCCACAAACGTCGATCAGCCACTGATCGTGGAGGCCTCCAGAATCCTCTCGGGCAGCTGCAGCCAGGCTTGGGAAACGACATGGTGAGATTCCAGGTTCCATGCCGAGTGAGCCTACTACCCCAGGTGCATGGGGTTTTCAGACGTTGGAATTGGGTCCCCGTTGGGAGAGACCCTTAGCTACAGTTAGGGATCGGTCGAGGGAAGTCGCCTGGGCCAAAGCGACTTCAGTCACGTGATCTCCCTCGAGTCCTGAAGTGAGGGCCCATGACATAAGGCGGCTCCAATGCAGGGTTAGGGATGGGGGCAGGTAGGTTTCATTGCAGGGTCCCGGTTCTGGGTTGGGTTAGGTTTAGGGTTAGGTCCCAGGAGGCTCCAGGCGCCTAACCCACAGCAGGGCAATGGTCTCCCCGAAGGGCTGAGTTGAGAGACCAGGGACGGTGCAGGTCAGGATCCCTTTTTGGGTGCCAAGGCCACACACGTCGATAAGCCCCTGGTCGAGGAGGCCAACAGAATCCTCTAGGGAGCTGCAGCCGGGCCTGGGAAACAACATGGTGAGCTTCCAGGTTCTTGCCGAGTGAGCCTACACCGCTTCTGGACCCCAGGCGCGTGATGCTGTCAAACGTTGGAATTGGGTGCCCATGAGGAGAGAGCCTCAGCTAGGGTTAGGGTTCGTTCCAGGGACGTCACCGGGGCCGATGCGACTCCAGTCTTGGGATCTCCCTCGAGGCTGAAGTGAGGGCCCATGCCAGAAGGCGGTCAATTGCAGGGTTAGGGATCGAGGCAGGCTTAGGTTTCGGGAGAGGGTCCCGGTTCGGGGAAGGGTTAGGGTTAGGTCCCAGGAGGCTCCAGGCGCCGAACCCACAGCAGGGCAGTGGTCTCCCCGAAGGGCTGAGTTGAGGGCACAAGGGACGGTGCCAGTCAGGATCCCTCTTTGGCTACCAAGGCCACACACGTCGATAAGCCCCAAGTCAAGGAGGCCTCAGGAATCCTCTCGGGAGCTGCACCCGGCCTTGGGAAACGATATGGTGAGCTTCCAGGTTCCTTGTCGAGTCAGCCTGCATCGCTTCTGGACCCCAGGTGCGTGATATTGTCAGACATTGGAATTGAGTCCCCATGAGGAGAGAGCCTCAGCTAGGGTTAGGGTTCGGTCCAGGGACGTCGCCAGCGCCGAAGCAACTCTGGTCTCATGATCTCCCTCAAGGGCTGAATTGAGGGCCCATGCCAGAAGGTGGCTCAAATGCAGGATTAGGGATCGAGGCAGGCTTATGTTTCGGTAGAGGGACCCGGTTCGGGTTAGGGTTAGGGTACCTGGAGGCTCCAGGCGCCAAAACCACAGCATGGCAGTGTTTTCCCCGAAAGGCTTAGTTGAGGGCCCAAGGGATGGTGCTGGTCAGGATCCCTCTTTTGCTGCCAAGGACACAAAAGTCGAAAAGGCCCTGGTCGAGGAAGCTTCCAGAATCTTCTCGGGAGCTACAGCCGGCCTGGGAAACGACATGGTGAGCTTCCAGGTTCGTTGCCGAGTCAGCCTGAACCGCTTCTGGACCCCAGGCGCGTGATGCTGTCAGACGTTGGAATTGGGTCCCCATGAGGAGACAGCGTTAGCTAGGGTTAGGGTTCGGTCCAGGGATGTCGCCAGGGCCGAAGCGACTCTGGTCTCGCGATCTCCCTCGAGGGCTGAAGTGAGGGCCCTAGCCAGAAAGCGGCTCAAATGCAGGATTAGGGATCGAGGCAGGCTTAGGGTTCGGGGGAGGGTCCCAGTTCGGGGTAGGGTTAGGGTTAGGTCCCAGGAGGCTCCAGGCGCAAACCCATAGCAGGGCAGTGGTCTTCCCGAAAGGCTGAGTTGAGGGCACAAGGAACGGTGCCGGTCAGGATCCCTCTTTGGCTACCAAGGGCACACACGTCGATAAGACCCTGGTCGAGGAGGCCTCCGAAATTCTCTCGGGAGCTGCACCCAGACCAGGGAAACGACATAGTGAGCTTCCAGGTTCCCTGTCGAGTCAGCCTGCACCACCTCTGGACGCCAGGTGCGTGATGCTGTCACACTTTGGAATTGGGTCCCCAGGAGGAGAGAGCCTTAGCTAGGGTTAGGTTTCGGACCAGGGACGTTGCCAGGGCCGAAGTGCTTCCGTCTCGTGATCTCCTTCCAGGGCTGAAGTGAGGGCCCATTCCATAAGGCGGCTCAAATATAGGATTAAGGATCGAGGCAGGCTCAGGTTTCGATGGAGTGTCCGGGTTCGGGGTAGGGTTAGGGTTAGGGTTAGGTCCCAGGAGGTTCCAGGCGCCGAACTCACAGCAGGCCAGTGGTCTCCCCGAAAGGCTGAGTTGAGGGCACAGAAGACGGTGCCGGTCAGGATCCCTCTTTGGCTGCCAAGGCCACACCCTTCGATAAGCCCCAGGTCGAGGAGGCCTCCGGAATCCTCTCGGGAGCTGCACCCGGGCCAGGGAAACGACATGGTGAGCTTCCAGGTTCCTTGCCGAGTCAGCCTGCACCGCTTCTGGACCCGAAGCGAGTGATGCTGTCAGAATTTGGAATTGGGTTCCTATGAGGAGAGATCCTCAGCTAGGGTTAGGGTTCGGTCCAGGGACATCGCCAGGGCCGAAGTTCCTCCAGTCTCGTGATCTCTCTAGAGGGCTGAAGTGAGGGCCCAGGCCAGATTTCGGCTCAAATGCAGGATTAGGGATCGAGGCAGGCTTAGGTTTCGGTGGAGGGTCCCGGTTCGGGGTAGGGTCAGGGTTAGGGTTATGTCCCAGGAGGCTCCAGGTCCCGAACCCACAGCAGGGCAGTGGTCTCCCCGAAAGGCTGAGTTGAGGGTACAAGGGACGGTGCCGGTCAGGATCTCTCTTTGGCTGCCA
>CM066692.1:0-2500 GCA_028564725.2 Otocolobus manul | reverse complement strand
CAGGGCCAGGGCCAGGGCCAGGCCAGCAGGGCCAGGGCCAGGGCCAGGGCCAGGGCCAGGGCCAGGCCAGGGCCAGGGCCAGGGCCAGGGCCAGGGCCAGGGCCAGGGCCAGGGCCAGGGCCAGGGCCAGGGCCAGGGCCAGGGCCAGGGCCAGGGGCCCCCAGGGCCAGGGCCAGGGCCAGGGCCAGGGCCAGGGCCAGGGCCAGGGCCAGGGCCAGGGCCAGGGCCAGGGCCAGGGCCAGGGCCAGGGCCAGGGCCAGGGCCAGGGCCAGGGCCAGGCCAGGGCCAGGGCCAGGGCCAGGGCCAGGGCCAGGGCCAGGGCCAGGGCCAGGGCCAGGGCCAGGGCCAGGCCAGGGCCAGGGCCAGGGCCAGGGCCAGGGCCAGGGCCAGGGCCAGGGCCAGGGCCAGGGCCAGGGCCAGGGCCAGGGCCAGGGCCAGGGCCAGGGCCAGGGCCAGGGCCAGGGCCAGGGCCAGGGCCAGGGCCAGGGCCAGGGCCAGGGCCAGGGCCAGGGCCAGGGCCAGGGCCAGGGCCAGGGCCAGGGCCAGGGCCAGGGCCAGGGCCAGGGCCAGGGCCAGGGCCAGGCCAGGGCCAGGGCCAGGGCCAGGGCCAGGGCCAGGGCCAGGGCCAGGGCCAGGGCCAGGGCCAGGGCCAGGGCCAGGGCCAGGGCCAGGGCCAGGGCCAGGGCCAGGGCCAGGGCCAGGCCAGGGCCAGGGCCAGGGCCAGGGCCAGGGCCAGGGCCAGGGCCAGGGCCAGGGCCAGGGCCAGGGCCAGGGCCAGGGCCAGGGCCAGGGCCAGGGCCAGGGCCAGGGCCAGGGCCAGGGCCAGGGCCAGGGCCAGGGCCAGGGCCAGGGCCAGGGCCAGGGCCAGGGCCAGGGCCAGGCCAGGCCAGGGCCAGGGCCAGGGCCAGGGCCAGGGCCAGGGCCAGGGCCAGGCCAGGCCAGGCCAGGGCCAGGGCCAGGCCAGGCCAGGGCCAGGGCCAGGGCCAGGGCCAGGGCCAGGGCCAGGGCCAGGCCAGGGCCAGGCCAGGGCCAGGGCCAGGGCCAGGGCCAGGGCCAGGGCCAGGGCCAGGGCCAGGGCCAGGGCCAGGGCCAGGGCCAGGGCCAGGGCCAGGGCCAGGGCCAGGCCAGGGCCAGGGCCAGGGCCAGGGCCAGGGCCAGGGCCAGGGCCAGGGCCAGGGCCAGGCCAGGGCCAGGGCCAGGGCCAGGCCAGGGCCAGGGCCAGGGCCAGGGCCAGGGCCAGGGCCAGGGCCAGGGCCAGGGCCAGGCCAGGCCAGGGCCAGGCCAGGGCCAGGGCCAGGGCCAGGCCAGGCCAGGCCAGGGCCAGGGCCAGGGCCAGGGCCAGGGCCAGGGCCAGGGCCAGGGCCAGGGCCAGGGCCAGGGCCAGGGCCAGGGCCAGGGCCAGGGCCAGGGCCAGGGCCAGGGCCAGGGCCAGGGCCAGGGCCAGGGCCAGGGCCAGGGCCAGGGGCCAGGGCCAGGGCCAGGGCCAGGGCCAGGGCCAGGGCCAGGGCCAGGGCCAGGGCCAGGGCCAGGGCCAGGGCCAGGGCCAGGGCCAGGGCCAGGGCCAGGGCCAGGGGCCAGGGCCAGGGCCAGGCCAGGGCCAGGGCCAGGGCCAGGGCCAGGGCCAGGGCCAGGGCCAGGGCCAGGGCCAGGGCCAGGGCCAGGCCAGGGCCAGGGCCAGGGCCAGGGCCAGGGCCAGGGCCAGGGCCAGGGCCAGGGCCAGGGCCAGGCCAGGGCCAGGGCCAGGGCCAGGGCCAGGGCCAGGGCCAGGGCCAGGGCCAGGGCCAGGGCCAGGGCCAGGGCCAGGGCCAGGGCCAGGGCCAGGGCCAGGGCCAGGGCCAGGCCAGCCAGGGCCCAGGGCCCAGGGCCCAGGGCCCAGGCCCAGGGCCCAGGGCCAGGGCCAGGGCCAGGGCCAGGGCCAGGCCAGGGCCAGGGCCAGGGCCAGGGCCAGGGCCAGGGCCAGGGCCAGGGCCAGGGCCAGGGCCAGGGCCAGGGCCAGGGCCAGGGCCAGGGCCAGGGCCAGGGCCAGGGCCAGGCCAGGGCCAGGGCCAGGGCCAGGGCCAGGGCCAGGGCCAGGGCCAGGGCCAGGGCCAGGGCCAGGCCAGGGCCAGGGCCAGGGCCAGGGCCAGGGCCAGGGCCAGGGCCAGGGCCAGGCCAGGGCCAGGGCCAGGGCCAGGGCCAGGGCCAGGGCCAGGGCCAGGGCCAGGGCCAGGGCCAGGGCCAGGGCCAGGGCCAGGCCAGGGCCAGGGCCAGGGCCAGGGCCAGGGCCAGGGCCAGGGCCAGGGCCAGGGCCAGGGCCAGCCCAGGCCAGGGCCAGGGCCAGGGCCAGGGCCAGGGCCAGGGCCAGGGCCAGGGCCAGGGCCAGGGCCAGGGCCAGGGCCAGGGCCAGGGCCAGGGCCAGGGCCAGGGCCAGGGCCAGGGCCAGGGCCAGGGCCAGGCCAGGGCCAGGGCCAGGGCCAGGGCCAGGGCCAGGGCCAACACGCAACCGAACGAAGCACAGGCC
>CM066691.1:85950000-85955000 GCA_028564725.2 Otocolobus manul | reverse complement strand
CTGGCCCTGGCCCTGGCCCTGGCCCTGGCCCTGGCCCTGGCCCTGGCCCTGGCCCTGGCCCTGGCCCTGGCCCTGGCCCTGGCCCTGGCCCTGGCCCTGGCCCTGGCCCTGGCCCTGGCCCTGGCCCTGGCCCTGGCCCTGGCCCTGGCCCTGGCCCTGGCCCTGGCCCTGGCCCTGGCCTGGCCTGGCCCTGGCCCTGGCCCTGTGGCCTGGCCCTGGCCTGGCCCTGGCCTGGCCCTGGCCCTGGCCCTGGCCCTGGCCCTGGCCTGGCCCTGGCCTGGCCCTGGCCCTGGCCCTGGCCTGGCCCTGGCCCTGGCCCTGGCCTGGCCCTGGCCCTGGCCCTGGCCCTGGCCCTGGCCCTGGCCCTGGCCCTGGCCTGGCCCTGGCCCTGGCCCTGGCCCTGGCCCTGGCCCTGGCCCTGGCCTGGCCTGGGCCCTGGCCCTGGCCCTGGCCTGGCCTGGCCTGGCCCTGGCCCTGGCCTGGCCCTGGCCCTGGCCCTGGCCTGGCCTGGCCCTGGCCCTGGCCCTGGCCCTGGCCCTGGCCCTGGCCCTGGCCCTGGCCCTGGCCTGGCCCTGGCCCTGGCCCTGGCCCTGGCCCTGGCCCTGGCCCTGGCCCTGGCCCTGGCCTGGCCCTGGCCCTGGCCCTGGCCCTGGCCCTGGCCCTGGCCCTGGCCCTGGCCCTGGCCCTGGCCCTGGCCCTGGCCCTGGCCCTGGCCCTGGCCCTGGCCCTGGCCCTGGCCCTGGCCCTGGCCCTGGCCTGGCCCTGGCCCTGGCCCTGGCCTGGCCTGGCCCTGGCCCTGGCCCTGGCCCTGGCCCTGGCCTGGCCTGTCCTGGCCCTGGCCCTGGCCTGGCCTGGCCCTGGCCCTGGCCTGGCCCTGGCCTGGCCCTGGCCCTGGCCCTGGCCTGGCCCTGGCCCTGGCCTGGCTGTGGCCCTGGCCCTGGCCTGGCCCTGGCCTGGCCCTGGCCCTGGCCCTGGCCCTGGCCCTGGCCTGGCCTGGGCCCTGGCCCTGGCCCTGGCCTGGCCCTGGCCCTGGCCCTGGCCCTGGCCTGGCCCTGGCCCTGGCCCTGGCCCTGGCCTGGCCTGGCCCTGGCCCTGGCCTGGCCCTGGCCTGGCCTGGCCCTGGCCCTGGCCTGGCCTGGCCTGGCCCTGGCCCTGGCCCTGGCCCTGGCCCTGGCCCTGGCCCTGGCCCTGGCCTGGCCCTGGCCCTGGCCTGGCCCTGGCCCTGGCCTGGCCTGGCCCTGGCCCTGGCCTGGCCCTGGCCCTGGCCCTGGCCCTGGCCCTGGCCCTGGCCCTGGCCTGGCCCTGGCCCTGGCCCTGGCCTGGCCTGGCTGCTGGCCCTGGCCCTGGCCTGGGCCTGGCCTGGCCTGGCCTGGCCCTGGCCCTGGCCCTGGCCTGGCCCTGGCCCTGGCCTGGCCCTGGCCTGGCCTGGCCCTGGCCCTGGCCCTGGCCCTGGCCTGGCCTGGCCCTGGCCCTGGCCCTGGCCCTGGCCCTGGCCCTGGCCTGGCCCTGGCCCTGGCCTGGCCCTGGCCCTGGCCCTGGCCCTGGCCCTGGCCCTGGCCCTGGCCCTGGCCTGGCCCTGGCCCTGGCCCTGGCCCTGGCCCTGGCCCTGGCCTGGCCCTGGCCTGGCCTGGCCCTGGCCCTGGCCCTGGCCCTGGCCCTGGCCCTGGCCCTGGCCCTGGCCCTGGCCCTGGCCCTGGCCCTGGCCCTGGCCCTGGCCCTGGCCCTGGCCTGGCCTGGCCCTGGCCCTGGCCTGGCCCTGGCCCTGGCCCTGGCCCTGGCCCTGGCCCTGGCCCTGGCCCTGGCCCTGGCCCTGGCCCTGGCCCTGGCCCTGGCCCTGGCCTGGCCCTGGCCCTGGCCTGGCCCTGGCCCTGGCCCTGGCCCTGGCCCTGGCCCTGGCCCTGGCCCTGGCCCTGGCCCTGGCCCTGGCCCTGGCCCTGGCCCTGGCCCTGGCCCTGGCCCTGGCCCTGGCCCTGGCCCTGGCCCTGGCCCTGGCCCTGGCCCTGGCCCTGGCCCTGGCCCTGGCCCTGGCCCTGGCCTGGCCCTGGCCCTGGCCCTGGCCCTGGCCCTGGCCCTGGCCCTGGCCCTGGCCCTGGCCCTGGCCCTGGCCCTGGCCCTGGCCCTGGCCCTGGCCCTGGCCCTGGCCCTGGCCCTGGCCCTGGCCCTGGCCCTGGCCCTGGCCCTGGCCCTGGCCCTGGCCCTGGCCCTGGCCCTGGCCCTGGCCCTGGCCCTGGCCCTGGCCCTGGCCCTGGCCCTGGCCCTGGCCCTGGCCCTGGCCCTGGCCCTGGCCCTGGCCCTGGCCCTGGCCCTGGCCCTGGCCCTGGCCTTGGCCTGGCCCTGGCCTGGCCCTGGCCCTGGCCCTGGCCCTGGCCCTGGCCCTGGCCCTGGCCCTGGCCTGGCCCTGGCCTGGCCTGGCCCTGGCCCTGGCCCTGGCCCTGGCCCTGGCCCTGGCCCTGGCCCTGGCCTGGCCCTGGCCTGGCCCTGGCCCTGGCCCTGGCCTGGCCTGGCCTGGCCCTGGCCCTGGCCCTGGCCCTGGCCCTGGCCCTGGCCCTGGCCCTGGCCTGGCCTGGCCCTGGCCCTGGCCCTGGCCCTGGCCCTGGCCCTGGCCCTGGCCCTGGCCTGGCCCTGGCCCTGGCCCTGGCCCTGGCCCTGGCCCTGGCCTGGCCCTGGCCCTGGCCCTGGCCCTGGCCCTGGCCCTGGCCCTGGCCCTGGCCCTGGCCCTGGCCTGGCCTGGCCCTGGCCCTGGCCCTGGCCCTGGCCCTGGCCTGGCCCTGGCCCTGGCCCTGGCCCTGGCCCTGGCCTGGCCCTGGCCCTGGCCTGGCCCTGGCCCTGGCCCTGGCCCTGGCCCTGGCCCTGGCCCTGGCCCTGGCCCTGGCCCTGGCCCTGGCCCTGGCCCTGGCCCTGGCCCTGGCCTGGCCCTGGCCCTGGCCCTGGCCCTGGCCCTGGCCCTGGCCCTGGCCCTGGCCTGGCCCTGGCCCTGGCCCTGGCCCTGGCCCTGGCCCTGGCCCTGGCCCTGGCCCTGGCCCTGGCCCTGGCCCTGGCCCTGGCCCTGGCCCTGGCCCTGGCCCTGGCCCTGGCCCTGGCCCTGGCCCTGGCCCTGGCCCTGGCCCTGGCCTGGCCTGGCCCTGGCCTGGCCCTGGCCTGGCCTGGCCCTGGCCCTGGCCCTGGCCCTGGCCCTGGCCCTGGCCCTGGCCTGGCCCTGGCCCTGGCCCTGGCCTGGCCTGGCCTGGCCCTGGCCCTGGCCCTGGCCCTGGCCCTGGCCCTGGCCCTGGCCTGGCCTGGCCCTGGCCCTGGCCTGGCCCTGGCCTGGCCTGGCCCTGGCCCTGGCCTGGCCTGGCCCTGGCCCTGGCCCTGGCCTGGCCCTGGCCTGGCCTGGCCCTGGCCTGGCCTGGCCCTGGCCTGGCCTGGCCCTGGCCTGGCCCTGGCCCTGGCCCTGGCCCTGGCCCTGGCCCTGGCCCTGGCCCTGGCCCTGGCCCTGGCCCTGGCCCTGGCCCTGGCCCTGGCCCTGGCCCTGGCCCTGGCCCTGGCCCTGGCCTGGCCCTGGCCCTGGCCTGGCCTGGCCCTGGCCTGGCCCTGGCCCTGGCCCTGGCCCTGGCCCTGGCCCTGGCCTGGCCCTGGCCCTGGCCCTGGCCTGGCCCTGGCCTGGCCTGGCCCTGGCCCTGGCCCTGGCCCTGGCCCTGGCCTGGCCCTGGCCCTGGCCTGGCCCTGGCCCTGGCCCTGGCCCTGGCCTGGCCTGGCCCTGGCCCTGGCCCTGGCCCTGGCCCTGGCCCTGGCCCTGGCCCTGGCCCTGGCCCTGGCCCTGGCCCTGGCCCTGGCCCTGGCCCTGGCCCTGGCCCTGGCCCTGGCCTGGGCCCTGGCCTGGCCCTGGCCCTGGCCCTGGCCCTGGCCTGGCCTGGCCCTGGCCCTGGCCCTGGCCCTGGCCTGGCCCTGGCCCTGGCCCTGGCCCTGGCCCTGGCCTGGCCTGGCCCTGGCCCTGGCCCTGGCCCTGGCCTGGCCCTGGCCCTGGCCCTGGCCCTGGCCCTGGCCCTGGCCCTGGCCCTGGCCCTGGCCCTGGCCCTGGCCCTGGCCCTGGCCCTGGCCCTGGCCCTGGCCCTGGCCCTGGCCCTGGCCCTGGCCCTGGCCCTGGCCTGGCCCCTGGCCCTGGCCTGGCCCTGGCCCTGGCCTGGCCTGGCCCTGGCCCTGGCCCTGGCCCTGGCCCTGGCCCTGGCCTGGCCCTGGCCCTGGCCCTGGCCCTGGCCCTGGCCTGGCCCTGGCCCTGGCCCTGGCCTGGCCCTGGCCTCCTGGCCCTGGCCTGGCCCTGGCCCTGGCCCTGGCCCTGGCCCTGGCCTGGCCTGGCCTGGCCTGGCCCTGGCCTGGCCCTGGCCTGGCCCTGGCCCTGGCCCTGGCCTGGCCTGGCCCTGGCCCTGGCCCTGGCCCTGGCCCTGGCCCTGGCCCTGGCCCTGGCCCTGGCCCTGGCCTGGCCCTGGCCCTGGCCCTGGCCCTGGCCCTGGCCCTGGCCCTGGCCCTGGCCCTGGCCTGGCCTGGCCCTGGCCTGGCCCTGGCCTGGCCCTGGCCCTGGCCCTGGCCCTGGCCCTGGCCCTGGCCCTGGCCCTGGCCCTGGCCCTGGCCTGGCCCTGGCCTGGCCTGGCCCTGGCCCTGGCCCTGGCCCTGGCCCTGGCCCTGGCCCTGGCCTGGCCCTGGCCCTGGCCTGGCCTGGCCCTGGCCCTGGCCCTGGCCCTGGCCTGGCCCTGGCCCTGGCCCTGGCCCTGGCCCTGGCCCTGGCCCTGGCCCTGGCCCTGGCCCTGGCCTGGCCTGGCCCTGGCCTGGCCTGGCCCTGGCCCTGGCCCTGGCCCTGGCCCTGGCCCTGGCCCTGGCCCTGGCCCTGGCCCTGGCCCTGGCCTGGCCCTGGCCCTGGCCCTGGCCCTGGCCTGGCCCTGGCCCTGGCCTGGCCTGGCCCTGGCCCTGGCCTGGCCCTGGCCCTGGCCCTGGCCCTGGCCCTGGCCCTGGCCCTGGCCCTGGCCCTG